>OU015536.1:12522500-12827500 GCA_907165065.1 Caprimulgus europaeus
AAAACATGTAAGTGCAAAGAATTATTACAATAAAACAATATTTTAAAATGATTACTGAACAGCTTGGTTTTTTAGAAAAAAAATAATCATAAAGAAGCAGCTCAAACACCACCAAAAATATTTGGAAGGAAATAGAGGTCGGATGGTTATTCAGCTTCCGATAGAACTCGGGGAAGACACAGCTAAATGTTATGTGATTATTGGTGGAAAGGGGGGAAAAAAAAACCCCAAACCTTGAAACTAGTCCCAGGTGCCAGTTGGGTACAGTGACAATGGGAACATTAAAATAATTTTCAAGAAAGGGAGGAAAAAGTTTTGTTTACTTTGAAAGAGGTTGTTTTGTGCAATAATACAATATGTAAATACACTCTCTGATAGAAAAAGCAAAGAAACAATACAAAGAGGTCCATATTGTGTATGTGTTACTTACAGTAAAAATTTTAATTTGATGCCTGGGGACAGAAATCCTTGCCACTGAATTACAAAGAAGTGAATAAACTGACTCAAAATTAATCCATACAGATCTGTCCCCTTAATAATACTAATTCCAGAGAACAAAGCAGTGCATAATGCATTTTAAATTAACTTGGAAAATGCATAATTTATATTTGTTTTATTTCTTAATATTTGAACACAGGTACATTTTAAAATGCTAAGGACAAGAAAGGAGAGGACAGATTTTGTCCATATATGCTCAATTTGAAAAAAATAAAACCAGACAATATTTTTCAAGCTCTCTTAGAAAAGGACTTCAGCTGTGAAATATTACGGAGAAAGGATAAACACAGTTAGGAGAGAGAAAATGATTTTTAACATGCTGTGAAATGAATATGTTTGGTTAAAATATAAAAAGGGTCCTAATTCCTAATAAAACATTCTGAAATAGATAATTACATATTAGTTTGGATCAAAAATAATGTCCTTACTCATGAGAAGCAATTGAGAGACACACGGCAGGGTGCCCTGTCGGGCATGGCAGGCAGGCAGAATACAGTATGTGAGAGGGGCAGGGGTAAGGCACTGCAGCGCAGTGCTCCACGCCGGGAAAAATACACCGTGCCTACAGGAACCCAGGAGACGTGAGCCTGCTTCTCTAGCAATGCTCTTCACCTACACGCGTGACACTGTCACCTGCCTTTTATATATAGCATATTATTTACCATATGGGAGTGCAAGTAGAAAACCAGACATCCTGTGTCTAATCCAGAAAAGCTGTGCCTGTAATTCAGTGACACATTGATCCTTCGTCTGCTGGGTAGCTCAGCAGGTGAGCCAAGCCCTCTCCAGACCAAGGGGTGAACCTCCCCTTACCCAGGTGCCGCATCACCATGGGGAAGAAGAAATATTTCTATGTACTGGTATTTCAGCCTCCTTCCAGGCTATGCCTTTTGGACAAACTCATAGGTGCCTCACTGCCCCACCATACTCTATCTGTGCTGCTGGATTTGAAAGTTTGTTCGGTTTGAAAAGAAAAAAAAGAGAAAGGAAGGAAACCAAAAGGATTGGTGGTGCAGTACAAGCATAGGTGCAGATGGTAACAGGATACAAGGAGAGAGCATCTGGATTTAAAGATTCTTAATCTGAAAAATTAGTCCTCACTCTTTTCCTGTCTCCTCTTCCAGAGTAACTTTGGATCTAATAAACTGGAAGAGTGTATGGAGAGGGCCAAAAGGCAATCGGATAATTGTGTGCCTTTTGCATAGCTATGTACCCAGGGAAGGCGGATGCCCACCTGAGGGGCAGGAGCGTCTGCCTTTCCTCTCTGGGGTACTAGTCTGGGTGGCTCCTGAAAAGGAAGATAAGCTTTTACAAAGACAAACAATTTTGCAAGTGTTTCCATTCCTGTATCAAAGTTGTGGTGCTGTGTGAGGACAGAAACCTGTGTGAGGACTGAAAAATTGGACCTGGTTGACTGTATTTACTCAGGGGAATGTTGGCTCACCTGCTACTTAAAACAGTGGTGGTACACATACAACTGGTAATTAGTAACAATTTAGAATAATTTCTCTGGTGTAGATTTCAGTTATAGGAGTACACAGAGGTTAAAGAATATATCTTATCTTATTGAGGGTTTTTTTTTTCTAAATAATCTTTATAATGTTCAAAAGAGGTGAAATTTGCCTGAGATCAGTCTTGCTTACAACACAGAAAGTTAGCCCCCAGTTGCTAAGTTATAAATCTTTCTGCCAGATTGAGTAGAACATCACATTACCTTGAACTAAATTTGTAAAGAATGACCAATGTCCTCATAGCTGTAAGAGAAAAATGTAGAGCTTGTCCCAAACCATGGGTTTTAATAGGCTGTTCACATGAAACTAAAAAGTGAGGAGATAAAACCCAGCCCATGCAAATTTATCCAAACTGATTACTTCCATAGTGACAATTTGTTAAGTAATGACTTTACTAGAAAAGTAAATTGATTACATTTTGCACACTTTTAGTATTTTAACTACCTGGAAAAAAATATCAGCTTATGTTTATAGGAAAACATTCCTAGTTAATTCCTTCCTTGGTGCTATGGTTGCGAGTTATTTTCAATAACTCAATTTACAGGCTAGCCTTATCGTGGGCTAATGCAAATTAATGCTTTGAGTCATAAGTGTTTCCCTTGGAAACAGTAATTTCAAGTTAATGTCTCTTGATGTGAAATGGAGTGCAGTGTCACAAGCTCTCTCTCGCCAACCTACAAATTAACTTCTGTTCCCTTTGTACAAGAAATATGGATGGCGTCCTGCTTTGCTTACCATAAAAAGTTATATACGTATACATGTATGTGTGTCTATGTGTGGGGTGGGTATCAGGTCGCTCTTTAATGACCTGGTTATCCTGGACTTTCACTGCTGCAGACAAAACTGTGTAAAAAGGCCGAACACAGCCAGTAGAAATAAAATTAAAAACAAAGTACTAAGATTTACAGCAGCAAACTAATACAATGATTATTCATGAAAGATAATGGTTGATACTCAAACCAGGCCTGTTTGGGCAGGTTGGTTTGGTTTGTACCTAGGGATTGGTAGGAAAGAATTTGCAACTGGCAACTATGAAAAGAAAATAACAGAATTAAAGTAAGAAAGAAAATAAACAAGAAAGAAAATAATGAGTAAAGGGAAAAAAAACCCCACATGTTTCTTCAGTGTTTTAATGACTTTTTTCATGGCATATTTTAAATGAATCAACAGTTGAAAAAAAAAATCTCCAATCCCACATGGCTATGTCTCCTGCATATATATTTGATTTTGTAATTTCAGTCCAATCTTTTTAACACAGCCTGCAGAACTGCACCCTTATAGGATTGCACAGAGAGAAATCGCAGCATTTCACTCCATCCTTCCAGCCCTCTGTATGTGTTGGAGCATGGGCTTTTTATTCTCATAGTTTGGCAAGACTAAGACCAGGGTAAAGTCTGAACCACTAATAGCAAATTCAGTTACCATAGAGTCAAAGTGGACTAATTCTCCTGGCTGTGCCTTTCCCTAGAGCTGTCATATTAGGAAAGCACCTGTGGTTTGGACTGTTCTTTGTTTCTTCTTGCAAATAATCTTTTTTCTTTGCCTTCTTACTAGTCCTGAAGTCAAACCTCTGATTCTATTTGTGCCCATCTTCTGGAATCTGTTTAAAAATAAATATAAAACACCCCAACAAACTAACCAACCATCCCTTCTCCGCTTTTCGTTTGCCTGAGATAACTAAGTTTTACAAAACAAGCTTTTTAAGAAGAGAAATTACAAAATTTCCATCTTACAATATAGAATATTTTCTATCTTTGCATATGCTGAATTTCTTTTGGAGACACCCAGCTCCCTGTCCCACGATGAACAATCCTTGTGGGCTGCTACTCTTTGACCTCCACAAAATCCCACAGCCTTCGGCAAACTCCGAAGTGACACCAGCAATGCGACTTGCTTTCTCACAGCAAATGGAACTAGTCTCCAGACTCCTAAGTGAAAAACAAGTTTAAAAAACAGTGGTAAATAGCAATTAATGTAGGCCACCCAGTGAGCATCAGATAGGACAGTCCCAATAGTCCTCTGAGCTTAAAAGAGAACACAGCTCAGCAAGCCTTGGGTCAGCTCTGGGAAATTGTGTGGTGCTGCCTCACACCACCAAACCCTGCATAGGCTGCAGGTCTCTAACTCACAGAGGAAGGAACTGGCCTCTTCTCAAGATTCATGGGTAGGATGTGTTCAATGAGGGGGAAAAAAAATCTAAATTGCATGCAGCTCTTGCTCCTGAGAGAAGTAGCTATGCATCCTTGGGAAATATCTTGCCTCATCCCGAGTACAGGCAGGAGAATCAAAGTAGAAGTGTCCATCAGCGGCCAAAGGCAGATGTGGTGTTTCAGAGGGAGTGGAATCCAGGGCAATAATAAGATCTGAGACACAGAACAAGATAGAATCCTTGAAAATGAAAGGGAAGGAAGAAGTGAGACTGCAATAAAAGGGATGAAGAATGGAGGACAGAGCATTCATAAACCAAGATGAACAAATAAGATGGTGAAAACTAGGGAGGAAAAGGAGCAGCATGACTGATTGGTAAAAGCTAAGGTCCTGATGTCTATAGGAGAAGAAAAGGAAGAAAGACAGTGGGGGAAAAAAGGAAATAAAGACAATCTGGGCTGATGGAAGTAGCAGAGACAAAGAAAACAAAGTGCGTCTGAAGCAACAGAGGAGTGGAGAGCATAGATTCTTTCGGGACGAGGCAAAAGAGAGAATAGCTGTGTGCTCTGGACAGAAAGGGATTGCTTGAGAAATAACAGTTAAAAAAAACCAAAGTTTCTATTTATTAACGCAGAATGTTCAATGATTTCTTTCCCTAGGGTTTGAAGCAAATTATGGGACTCGGAACACTAAACAAGGATGCAGAAGAGAAAATGTTTAGTCTAGGTTGTGCAGGTGAGCTTCAGTTTTCAGAGTGTCTTGAAATAGCACATACTGAATAAAGTTTCAGAAAGGTTAATAAGATCAGAGTTCATAAATTAAGGTTTAAATTCTCTTTTTCTTAAACAGAAAAATTTAGATGAAAGATCATGTAATCTATTTTAACAGTAGGAATAATTAGATGTATGGAAGAGCAGAAGGAATGATTTGTAATCAGTGAATAGACCTGGTCCTTCTTGACCAAGGAAACGCCCTTCTAGGCAAAGTCAAAGACATTGTGTACTCAGGAATCAATAAATCTTTCTTTAGTTGAAGAAGTCTCTTATTGTCCATGTTGATTCATGTCATCCAACTTTAAATGTTTTTACTTCATCAAAAGAAGAAAAATCCTTTTTTTTCCTTTATTTTTTCTTTATTTTTAAACTTTGCTACAGGTAATTCATTCTGACCAAAAAGCAAAGATTCAGATAGGAGCAAAAAGACCAGAAAGTCTACTGGAGAATGCTTCATTTAGTAATTTGATTTAGAGACTTGAAAACAATTGAAAATATTTAATTTTATATTTCCAACATGAATAGTGTTGTGTTTAGAATTATATATGCAATTAAATTTATGAAGTCCAAAGATATCACTTTAATGCAGAAGCATCACTTCTATCTTTTGGATTTTTTTTTTTTTTTTTTTGGCTTTAGGTTTCTTAACAGTGTGCAGAAAAAGATACTGCAGATTCAGCACTTAAAGAAAATGATAATCAGACAGTATCACATTTAAATCATAATATTACATTACATTGCAACATCTTGATTTTCTTACAACTCTTGGCAATTCCCTAAGGACTATTGCTCTTTCAAGAAAATGAGAGATTTCATCAGTTAAAATCCCAAAAGAATTCTTGCATTTTGGAGTGTTTTTTGAAAAAAGACAGTTTACACACAAGAATACGGCTGCTGAGGTGATAATTTACACTCAGTTGGCAAAAATGTTTTTCTTTTCACAATTACTCCTGTTAGACTTCACTCTGCAGAAGGCTGAAACAAAAGTTTTGGCAAAATGTCTATGGCCGAATGGTAGAAGAGAAGCAGCTGCTGTTTGAGGGGCTGTGCTCGTTAAGGACGGTGTGGGGGGACCTGCTGTCCACTCTGCCCTGTGAGAAGTGCCGTGGCAGTACCAGGAGCATTTCACTCCTGAAAGGCAGCCGTGCTCATGGCTTTCTTATCATAAAATCATAGAATGGTTTGGATTGGAAGGGACCTCAAAGATCATCCAGTCCCAACCCCCGTGCCATGAGCAGGGACACCTTCCACTAGACCAGGCTGCTCAAAGCCTCATTCAACCTGGCCTTGAACACTTCCAGGGAGGAGCGTCCGCAGCTTCTCTGGGCAATCTTACCTGACTTGCAGTACTCTTCGCTCACTGTGGGGCAGGGGAGAAACACCAGGACTGTTATCAGCCCTGTGGACATCCTCTCCTCCTGGAGCTATGCTCTCCAAAGCTGTCATGGCTCCCAAGGATCTGGCCAGCCTCTACAGCCTTGACTTCCTCCCGAGAGCAGATGGATTGGCTTGTCCATCTGCATAGCCTCCAAAAAAAGGGAAAAAAGTAGAAATTTAAGCAAAAATTGGTGGAGCCTGAAGACAAGTCTGTGCTGCCACGTGGAAGACAGTGGTAGAGAGAAACAGGGGTTGTTGCCACTGTGTGAAGGGGCTGGCAGTGCTCGCTGGTTCACGTGGAGACCAGCCGGGTGCCTGCACATCCTCCCCTGCTGTGGCCAAGTGGCTGCCGGACACTGGACACAGCACTGGAGATTTCCCAGCATCCAGCAGTACAAGCATCACCTCAAGGGTGAGGAGCAATATGAATAGCCAACATTGCCTCCTTCCTTCTTTGTCGATGAAACAGCTTGTTTCAGGGATTTTCTTTCTGAAAAGAACAAACGGTAACTAATCGGTAAATGTTATTTTGCATGTGCGTGTATCACTGGATTGCCCCAGCTCCTGTAATGTGATATCATACATCAGAGTCAAGAGGGATTAACAGCTCTGTCAAATGACATCAATGAAAACTGTGTAGTTACAGTCAGCTCCTGTGGAAACTCTTCTGAGCAGGCAAAGTTTAATTCACATAGTTTTCAAAAACATTTCCCATTGTCATAAACAGGAGAGTCCCTGGAGAAGCAGATGGTAGTTCTACCAAATGCAGTAAAACATCTTAAGAAAACAAACAAACAAAAATATCATAAATATGGGCAAACTTTATTTGCTAGAGAGAGACCAAAAAATTTACTGTGGATGTCATTTGTTTTTTAAAAATAGTCATGTGTATCATTAAAAAAAAGAATATTCTCTTAAATGTCTGTTATTAAGTTTTGAAATGAAAAGTATCAAATAGTTAAACTTTATTACGTGTAAAATTGTTTTTAGATCATGATGTAAATATTACATCTGGAAAAGCAAGGAAAAGCAGCTTGCTGCAGAAAGATTCAAAACACCAAAGCCAAACAGATTTTTTTAAGCTGATCTGACTGTAGCAAGGACCACATGCTGTCATCCATAACCAAGCCCTCAAGCAGAGTGGCCAAGATCACTGTAGGGTTATAAGCCCTGGTTTGGCTACTGAGAGCCACATGGCAACCCTTGAAACACTGTGTGTAAAATGCAAAGGGACCTTTTGGCTGATGCAGTTGTAATCCAACAAGAAGTCCTGTCTTAAACTGCTCAAGAGCAAGAGCTGCTCCCTGAAAAGGGAAAGGGTTTTCTTTAAAATAATGGTCATGTTTCTTAGTGCCTCAAAGGAGTCAAGTACTAAGCTTAATCCTAGTGAAAATTGTGTAAAAGTAGTATATTTGCTTACTAAACTTCTTCCTTCAAAACAAACCAAGTTCTAGATACAAAAATAAACCAAAAAACCCATCCCATGACCAGTTTTGTATTTTTCTGGACTGCTTTTTTCTGCTGTCATTCTTGGAAGTGACTAGGATGACCTACACTTATATAGAAGTAAGTGCTTATTGAACTCTAAATGTTAGTCACAGTGTCATTAAATCAAAGAAACATCTCACCGTGTAAACAAGTCTTGATTCCTTGCAGCAGCATCTCTGTACTGGTAGCCGGTCCCTTGCAGGTCAGATGAATCCCTTCCCATTTCTTCACAAGGTCTCTTTGGTAAGACTTGGAAGTTCACCTGTTGGTTTTAAAGAGTGGTAATGTCTCATTCACATAACCATCACAAAAGAGCACTACAGCTACTGTGACTCTTTGACAAGTTGGCTCACCAAAGGCAACGTTGGCTAACCAGAAAACAGAAGTATTAATGGCATATAAGCAGTATCAAAGTGGTTGACATTTTATGGCATATAGGCAAAACATGAGTAAATCTTTAGCATTCTTTCATTTGGTTAATAATTTTTTTCTTCAAAAATCTTAAGTGCCAAACTGAACATTTAATTACTACATCCAAATGGTGACAACCTATACCAGTAAACTACATTGCTACATGAATGATGGATGAACTATTACATGAAGGTACTCACATGATTTAATGATCCTTCAGAAGACAATTGTTCAGAAATTACCTTGTTAGCTCCTTTGCAGGTAACCAGCACCATTCATATGTCACACTGCAACAGGATGCCGAAGAACCCATTGAGGGCAGACTGCAATGTGTCTTGTGCCTTGTAAAACCAACGTTGTAAAGGAAAATATAAAACATGTGACTGATCCGATGAGTTACTGACAATGGCAATGGATCCTGCTATGGCTTGTAGTCTGTTTACTATCCATAGATCCATACATCCACCCACCCTTTCACCCACCTGTCCTGCAAACTTTCAATGCATGTGCCCAGAAACTTCTGATAAGATGGTAATTTGCAGCTTCCAAAGCCAGGCATTTTCTTCCTTTTAACTGGAAAACTCTGTGTTCTCTCCACTTCATGGTTTAAATCAAACCGCAGGATATTAATAAAAGTAGTAATGACTAACAGATTAAATCTCTTTTGTATTAATCTTAAAGTTGGTGAGATTTATCAGGGCCTCAGATTCTTAGCTATAAAGAGAAAACGTATTCACTTGCTAGGAGACAGACTTCTAATAACATATCTATTGCTGTTCAGCAGTGTGAGAGATGCCCCAAACTGCAAGGAACTTGACTGGTCAGGCCCTAAGGTTGCCTTGCACTGAACCAAAATGTTCAGTATTGTCTGTCAAAGTTGGCATCTCTCTACCTGACAGTTCACAATTAATTCATCTGCAAGTCTTTTTCTCATGTCCTGTTCTCCACTGGTGTTTAAAAAGTTAATCTATGTGTTCCTATTAGGTTCAAAGAGTTTAATTACTGTATAAGAAATTAAAATAGTGTTGGGGTTTTAGCTTTCTGAAGATTAATTAATACAATACATAATTAAATCTTACATGTATTTTTAAAGGATGAAACGTCTTAGGTTATATGAATTCAACCTTCAGCACTGACCTTGTGGCCCTGTGGACAGAGGACAGCAACCCTCAACAGGGCAAACTGGGAGAGCAACAGCTGGAGAACAGGAATGATGCTACACAAACACAATACATTGGGCTCACCTTCCATTTATATTACACTAAGTTATGGAAAAAATATTTGTTTGGCTTTTCTTTCATATATTAGGGCTTATTAGGTTAAAAACTGCGCAAGGCAAGCCAAGCAGTCTTGCTTGTGCTGCTGCATGCTTCAGAGTTTCACGTGTCAGGTCCTGCTCCCACGGGTGGTGAGGAGGTTTGGTTTCCACTCCAGGAGTTGTCTGACTGTAAAATCCATGTAGGGGTTGGGTACTAGAGGCTCTGCAGTTTGAATTGAGCTGTTTTGGGGATTAAGTGATTAAAAAGCCCCATTTGCACCCTCATCTTCGCACACCTAGGTCATGTGCAAATGCCCCTGTGATACCATCCAGTGAGGTAGGCATAAACGTCTTTTCTTTAGGGCTCTGATATGCATGGTCAGAATGGTGCTAAAAAGAGTATATTCAGCCAGGGAAGACAGGCTCTCTAAATCATCTTTGTTTCACAGCATTCAACTATTAATGAAAACACATGGGTTAATGTTATTTAAAATGCATTTAGGATAAAAGCTGCATATGAAACAATGTCAAAAAGAAAAAAAAAATCAAAATCATCATAAAAGCCAGCTTTCTTGGAGAAATATTGCACTGGATTTATTTAAGAAAGAAAGACTAGATATTTTCTGTTTGGAGAATTTTAATGAATAAATGTAATTCCTATTTATTATTTACTACTTTCAAAATTTAATGAATAGTCCTGGTGATAATTTCTTTATTTCTATATTTATAGAAATACAGAATTTCATACATACTGAACTGTGTTATTATCTACACATGTTCCGCCTTTCTGTAAATACAGAAATTTGGTGTTTGCCTGTAGAACTATTCATTACAATTTGAAAGTGGATAAATAATGAATAGTAATGCCATTTCTTCATTAAAATTCTACAAAAGGAAAATATATACTCGTTATTCCTTTCATGAATTCGGCCCATTGAAGGTTCATAAATAATTGTGCTTCACAATTGTGTCTAATTAGCAATGAACTTAATCCAGTGCATCCAAAAGCCTGAAGCAAAGGGAGGGATTTTTTTTGTTGTTTTATTTCTCACTCTCAGTGGCAACTGTCTGATTTTTGAATGCACCTTTGCTGATAAGACAAAATGATACATCTTCAAAGATCAACGTTCCATATACTTTTTTTTTTTTTTGCCCCAAATTTGCTCTTTTAAGTACCAGGTTCATAAACATTGTCCTCGTCGAACTTAAGGTTAGCTCAACAGGAGATCAGCAGTAGAGCAGCTAATAAATGCATCTTAAAAATACTTCTCTGTATCGAAGTTCCCATAGCGTGCTTTTGTTCCCTAATATAAGCTTCCCTGCAGAGCTGTGTTACTGGAGGAATAACTTGCTGTGGAAGAGTTACTGCTGGAGCAAGCATAAGCAGCAGCATCTGCTGTGGCAACACCCTGAAGGAAGGGCTGTGCAAGAAGCACAAGGCTGGGTCTTCCCTACTGGGAGGAATGGTAGAGTTTCAGCACATGGGCAGAGTCACAGCTCATTCCCTGCACTGGCTTCAAAGTCAATATACCAAATAAACTGATCATATTGTTAGCGAGTGTTTCCCAACAATGCACCCTGAAGAACTGTTAGAGAATGATTTATCTATAGCCGTCCCTCTTTTCTGTATAATCTATTTTACTAGGAACTGGCTGGTGTAAAAATGGAGCTAGACGTACTAAATGTCCCATATTCTTCAGCTTTCAGTATCTCTAGTTTCTGAGATGCTTATCACATGCCTATATAACTGCTCCCATTGAGATTCCTTGGCAGGCTTGATAAAAATCCTAAATATATTTGTTCTTTTCGTCTCCCCCAACTAGTCAGTCATCAGTAATGCCATTGGCTTTGTTCTTTGTATTTCAAAGGAACTTAAGCTCATACTCTAACTGATTTGATGTTATCTGATTCTTAAACCATCACCAGCTATGAAACATCTAAGTCTGTTATGAATAGTCGTTTAAACAACCAGGACTTCTTTATGAGACACCAGCAGGTTATTTGATTATATTACAATCACATGCCTTGCAGTTGAACTTTACTGTTGCCAATGAAAAGCAGAGGAGAGGGAGAAGGAAAGGGAAATGGATCTTTGCTTTTCTTAGTGTCCTTTGTAAGTCATACGAGTCATACAGTGAGGACACCAGACAATGTCTTTATTGAATTTATGCCATCAAACTATTTAACACAAAACATGATATATTTTTAAATGACCTTGTCTTAGAAAACAAAGAGAGACTCCAACAGATTTCTTAAGTGAAAGTCTCTAATATTGTAGCTTTGATAAAATAAACATATCCTTTGTTTTTCCTCCCTATCCTGTATGAAAAACAAAGGAAGGTCTACGGACAGACTCCCTGATGGAACACATTTAACTAAGATAACACCATAGCCTGGTTTTAGAATTATCTCAACTTCTTCCCAATATGGAAAAAAGAAAAATAAATGCTGTTTTGTCATCATACTTCACTCCTGAGAAATTCACCTTTTCCAACAAACAGAACTATGAATTAAAATGATCTTTCAATAAAACTGCTGGAGAAAGTTACATAGGGAAGAGTCAGGGATTAAATATATAGACTGGTTTCTGTTCCTAGTTCTGCAACAGACATCCAGGATGACACTGGGCAAGTCAAGGATTTTTTAGGTACCTGTTCTCCCCTATCAAAATCCATAGCCATGAGCTAAATCCTGATGAACTATAAAATGCATCCAGAGAGTTAGACACAGAGAATAATAAGTGAAAAGCTGCCCAATATAACATAAATCTAAAAACATAGTCACCCTGGAGCGCAATAAAATGGGCATAATAGTATTCTCCTGCCTCACAGAGTGCTATCAGCATACATTTACAAATGCATAGTTTCATAAAGACTACAGAAACAGTTTTGGAGGCACTCCTATCACATCATCCTGAGCAGACCCTGGCATTGCCTGTCCCCAACATGAGGTGTATGTGGGGGCATAGGCCAGGGAAAGCACTGTTCGTTTATCCTTGCAGCTTACTGTTTGAGCAGGTTTTTAGCCAGAACTATCAATCCATCTGTAAGAATGCGAGAACTGTATTTTAAGAACTAGTTGGGATGAGAAGCTCAGCATTTCTCCAGGCTTTTCCCACGTTTCTCATACTGTTGTTTTTTCTAAGTTTGGGAATTATCTCAGAAACCAGAATTCAGCAATACTGATTAGGTGTTTGTCTTTTTGTCAGGCCTCTGAGAAAAAAACCCTGTTATCTAAGTGCTTGGCGACATCTAAATTCTCAGAGCGAGAAGGTGTACGTCTTCACTTACCCATCCTTTGCATCCACAGGCGCATACAACAAAGCAGTAAGAGATCTGCAGAAGTGATTTCCCATTTGAACATGCTGTGACCTGGATGCACATGTAGGTATATTGTTACAATTTTTGCAACCTAGGTGCAGAGGTTTGAAAATATGCCCCCAGTGACCAGCCATTAGTGAAACTGAAATGAGGACAGTTTCATGTAAGAGGCTTTCTGAATGCCTTGAAATATACTCAGCATATTTTAAACGGCTTTAATTCTACAGTACTTTCAATATAACCCTTTAAACATGAGGGAACACAAAGGGAAGGTTAATTGGAATGGCTAATTAAACATAGTGAATTTAAAGAACTGGAACACTGGGATTTTGTTTTGATATTTAGCAACATCCAATAACCCTAAGGACATTGATTTAGCCTAAGGTCTGGTGTCTTTATAAATTGCAACACAGCCTGGAGACCCAAAGGAGAGACAAAAGGGTTGAGTGCTTGTAACAACAGATTCCCAAAGGAGCCCTAATAACAATTATAACCAACATGATTATTTGCATTAGTTAAAAAATAAATCCATCTCTCAAGTTTTAGTCATTTTGTACTGATCAACTAGGATGTGGAAACAGTGAGAGAAAATCTGCAACAAAAGCAGACCTGATCTCAGGATCCAGAAGATAGAAATTCATGTCTCTCAACTATCCATCGTCCATCTGCAGCTACAAACTGCATTTTGCCCTGGATAATCCTAGAGCAATTCAAAACATTCCCTAGATGTGTCAGTGAATTAAAAAGAAAAAATAGTTGCTTTTCTAGACTTGTTCTCCAGTCTTAGAATAACATTCAGAGAGTGTGAGAGGTGTAGTTATACCCATTTTATAGCTGGGAAAATGAACAACATCCATACCCAAGTCACAGCTGGCAGAGAGAAACACAAAAGAGGTGATGTGATGCCCAGACCTGTTGGTTCCTCGCTGTTGAAGGGTATCTACATCTTGTGCTATGCTGTGTTGGTATGCTGGAGGCAAACACAGTACAGCAGAAACTGCCAAATAGCACTGAAACTAGAAATAGTAGAGCTACACCAGGAAGATCCTAAACCCTACAGTTTTTCTGGTTTTGGGACCAGGCTCTCTTCTGCACACTGCTTGGTGCAGGAGTGCATGCAGAAACCCAACAGGTTGCTGGGTCTCGTATTAAGCTGGAAGCACAAACGAAAGCTGCTGAACCTCTGTTGGCTTTTGTTCACTGAGCTCCATTTCAATGAGAGCTGACCTTACTACATGAAATAAAACCTTGCCTTCATGAAGGTATCCAGATGGCCTTCCTAGACACAGCTACAGATTGCTGAATACTAAGAACAAACCTAAGGATTTGTTTGGGTTGGTTTTTTGTTTGTTTGTTTTATTGTTTCCTGCTTAGGGTTGTCTTCCCACAAACACACATGTATTGCAGGACCTTGAAAAGCTGGTTGTTTTCTTTAAGCATTTTCTTGTCTTAGCTTACTGAGAAGTTCCCACAACAGAACACAGTTTGCTCAGAGTTGTTTACTTTCCCCAATCCTGATATCACCATTTGGCTGCTACAGTCTCATAACGGTGCATGATTACAATGTCTGCTGAAAAACATGATTTCTCAGCCTTAGCAATGGTACCTAGGGAGTTAAGAGACCTCTTGAGGATTAAAGTGAGATCCTAGCCATACTCACATTACCTGTGTACCCAGCATGAGTAAGAGTTAGCATCTATGTTACCATTAATTCACGTGGCTGATGCAAAAGTGGACAATCTTTTTAGGAATGCTGACTTTATTAATTTAAGGATACGATGATCAGATTATTGTAATATTAATGGCATAGATGCATAGCAGATTAATAAACTATACGAGTGTAGTTTTAGTTTAGTAGCTGGACTGATAGAAAGTAAACATAAATACATAGTGCACATATAAAACCTCCAGTAACCAAACCCCAAACAATTACCTGCCATGTGCTATGTCCAAGCCCCACCAACATGATGCATACATTTCACCCAGGCTCAGAAAGGATGAGTAGGTTAGAACTGATCATCTGGATAGGACAAAAAGATCTGAAGAAATTAGGTCCTCTCTAAGCAAGCAAGGCAAGATAAGCAGTGGGGATGGGCATATTTAAGTGACTTTTATGATAAGAAGCAACCTTAAAACCAACATTGTCCTGCCAAGTTCCTGTTATGATTGTCCATTTCTATAGAAAGCAGCTCTGTGATGCCATCACACCACACCAGGGATGGTGCATGTGACCGGCAAGTAGACCCAGTGATTCCACCTTGCTTATGAACACTGCCAAGTTCATCTTATACCTGATCTACACACCTCATCCACCCGGTTCTCACTGCGTGAGTTTGAGGTGTTCCTAGCATAGCTCAAGCGAGAATAACACTTGCAATCCATGACAAGTTGCTGTCTTTCCAAAGGGCCTTCAGCCTCAGGCAGAAGCAGACCACAGAGCAGGCAGGTAAATGCATTCTCCAAATTATAGGTTAAGCACTTGCCTCAGATGTCTTTAAATCTCGGGGAGTGCAAGTGTCAGACTATAGCTGCATATTTTATTTTATTCTGCAAATAGTAGCACTAGAACCCTTTCAGCTGGCCTTTTGGCAGCACATGCCTTTCCTACTCCTGCCCGAGTCATTGAATCATAGAATGGTTTGGGATGGAAGGGACCATCCAGTTGAACTGGATCATCCAGTTCCAAACCCCCTGCCATGAGCAGGGACACCTTCCACTAGACCAGGTTGCTCAAAGCCTCATCCAATCTGGCCTTGAACACTGGAACATTCCCACACATGGCACTGGTGCTCATGAGAGAGAAGCACCAAGGCAAAAAATAACAGAGCATGGCCCAACCTTCCCACACATCCAGTCCACCACTGTGCAGTAAGGTCCATCTGGAAGTCTCCTGGGGTCTGTGCAGAGCTTCACCGAAGTCAGTGAAGCCTTGCATTTAAAGAAGAGGAAAAAGTCCACGTGTTTTTTTGTGAATTTGGAGAATATCTGGATTTGGGTCATATCTGTGAGGCCTGGCACCATCTCTCCAAAGAAGATTTGCTGACAATCTGCCTACATTTAGATACATAATTCTGATTTTCTGAATATAGAGACAATATTAAATGATTGTGTGAAGCTGCAATCCAGCTCTGAAACAATTTGCAGCAAAAGGTATTCGGGCACCAGATAAAGCTACAAATTCGCTGCTTTCATTAATACTCACAGAATGCTCGAGAGCAGAAGACACCTTTATGCACTATATGAAATATTTAACTGGAAACATATTGCCAATAATCAAATATTATGCTCAGAGAAACCTAAATTCAGTCTAAAAATTGGGAACCTACTGCTGAGATAGCAAATAACTTGTTCTTTATTTCTAAAGATCTTGCAAAGTTTCATCACTGCCTTGCAAAAATATTTGTGAGAAATGTGAATCCTCCCTGTAAAATCCAGCAGGAAAGGACCACTTCCCAGCTGTCTTTGTTGCCCATTTAGAAAAATAGAAAATGGCTTCACAATGATTGCTTTCACTTTAATTCCCACCCCCCCCCTCCCAGCCCCTAATTTCAGCAGGAGGAGATTCTGCTCCTAAAAGGGTGGTGTAAGTCTAGAACTACTCTGCTGACTTCACAGAGGCATAAATGAGAACAGAACAGAGACAATTGCTTTTAAATGGATTAATCAGAGCAAGTTAAATAAAAAGCAGAAAATTCCATCCCCATTTTATATTCAGGTCAGAATTTGGGGATTTGTTCTCCTCATTTGCCAGTGTTTCAGAACTAGGAAATATCTGAGAATTCTTTTTTCTTTCTTGACAAAGAGCGCTAGTCAAAAATTGGGAACCAGATGGCTGCTTATATATTTCTTTTTTTTTATTTACTGCAATACTAAAGCCACCATAAAAAAGCAAAGTTGAACAGACAGAGCTAATAATATAATCATTCAAAACACCTGCAAACAGTGCAGATGGGCAATTTCTGTCTGCAAAATCATCAGTGAAAGACCGCCTTCCCATATGGGCAAATCTAGCTGCCTTAGAGCTTCCTAAGCTCTGTCCCTTACCTTAAGAAAACCTGCATTGAGCATATGCAGTCTTTTTATAGCAGAGCAGAAGTGTCTGTATCTGCCTGTTTATTTTAGTTAAATATAACTTGCAGCACTTATAGCCCTCTATCAGTGTATTTGATTTGCCCATTGTATATCCCAAAAGGGCAGAAAACCTGAAGTAGTAAAGCAAACAGCTTTTATTTAGGTGGAACATTTACAATTGTTAATGTATATTAATGAACCCAAACACACAAGTTTTATTCCTTTATGGAAGCAGTTAAAGGACTCAGGTTGCTGTTGCTGGGGTGTGTGAGCACACGTGTCTATCTTATGTGTGCATTCGTTCAATATTGGGTTATGAAATTACTTCCCCCTTATTAAAAAATAAATCCTCCTTTTGGCATCCTTTTGGCATGGCATGTTCAGTGCTAATATACGTGGAGAGACGAGGAAGAATGAGACATAGGGTGTTCTGGAGCTAGTGCCGGTGCTGCCATTGATCCCCAACCAGGACGGGCTGATTACGCGCTGTAAGATCTTTTTCACTCCCCAGCTTCTCGTCACTTGAAGCATCAAACCTGTTTCAAGCCCTGCCCGGTGGGAGCTCCCCAGCTGAGCTTCCCAATCAGATGGGAACCTGAACCTCTTTGGAATTCAGCGTGATCTGCAAACAGCCCTTGTGACCCTGGACTCCTCGTTTCATCCCTGGCACTCTCAGTTAGGTGAAATATTCAGCTCTGATATTAGTATTATTTTTGAGTCAGCATCATTAAGAAACCTCCCCACCTAAATTTCCATGTTTTACATGAAAGTCGTATCCATAAATTTGATTTCCCTCCAGGATACATGATGCTGAAAAAAAAAGTGTAATTAAACACTGTGAAAATGAAAGCAGCGAGGATGTTCCAAGCCAAGCAGATCATCTGCAGTAGTACTTTATTCAATGAATTCACTCGCTGTTGTGTCTTTGCTCTCTACAACATATAAAGAAACCACAGATCTTACACTTTTCTTTTTTTTTTTTCTTAAAAAAAATTACTAGCTGTGGACAAAAATAGAAGGCTTAACTACATTTTTATACTGCTGTTCTTGTTAGGTGTGGGCACCCACACCAACAGCTAAATAAAAAATGTTTCTTGTTCCAGAATACCTACAAGATTACTTTGAAATGCCCTGTTGTTCCTTATGAATATTATTTTTAACATATTTATTCTGCCCAGAATGATCTCAAAAGCAAATCCAGCTGAAACACAAATGGCCAGAAAATGGGAACATGATTTTTGGGGAGTTTTTTGCCTCTTAAAACCCCAACTTAAAAGGCCTGCATTAGTGACTGTCTGCAGCCGGGACACCATGGAGGTGTGTGAATGCAGATCCAGCTGCGGCACTGACCTTGTCCGGGCTTTTTCTGCATTTGGGGTCCATACACGAGGTCTCTCTGGAAGGAACTCATTGCTGTGACAGGGACTTAAATTTCATTTTCTTCAAATATGTGCACAACTTTGAAATTTGCTTTGTATAAATACGTCCTGGCAGTGAAATACAACTTCTCAAATAGCCAGTGAAAGACCACAAAGGGAGCAGAAACCAGGCCACAAGGAATGCAGACATTCACAGAAAATATTGTATATTATGTACCTAGTTCTGGTGAACATCATCATTAGGCCATTTCACCAGGATGTACAGCGTTAGCAGCTCACATCATTGTTTTTTTATAACTATTAAAGAGATAATATGTCATAGGAAGGGAAGCTAGGGAGAATCCAGGTAAAGGAAGACCTAGTATCTGTGTTATAGATCAATACAATTCTGCAGAAAAGCCAAGTCTGCTCTGCCAGCAAGAGCTTAGGAGACTACAGCTTTTACAATGCCAGCTCATGTAGGAGGAAAAGAAAGATGTAAAGCCTTTGCCAGGGCTTCCTATAGCACAGGAACTCCATTATTATTATTAAGTATCTCCCTTTCAAAGTTTCCTGGATTTCCTACATGTAACAATAATTTTAATAATTACAAAACCGAGAATACTACTTCTATGACCAATTGTGTTCCCTGTTTTCCTCCAAGCTAAAGCACTGCTTTCATGTAATACATAAAAGAGCAATATTGCTCTGATGAACTAAGACACATGAAATATCTAATTAACATTAAAATATTGTCTCTTGTCATTAGCTTCATTTGCACTTTAAGTGTCAGCTCTTGAGGGAGAGGTTCAGAAGCAATGACCTGGCCTTTGAATAAAAAAAAAAAAACAAAAACGCAAGGCAGAGAAGAGGAAAAAATACTCTGTAAAGTACCACATTACATACAAACAGAGCTGCTTTCCTTGATGCCCAGCCTCAAAGCAGGACTCCCAATAAATGAGAGAAACTCTTCTCTCTGTTCTTCTTTTTGTTTTCCAACTATCTGACCTCCGCAGACCCACTACAGAGTCATGACTTTCAGTGGGGCAGGTGGCAAAGGGCTGATACCCATCTGGTCCCTTTCCCTGTGCACCCACTGCACGGCACCGGCCGTTGGAGCTCCGCCCGCCCTGCCAGGGTTTTTCTTTCCTGGCTGAGGTCTGGCCCCGAGACCTGCATTTGTCCATCCAAAAGCTCCCTGGCCAGTCCACCACTGGGGTGGCACCTCTGGGGATGAGGTGTCCCAGGAAGCTACTCTTGGGTTGTGAAAATTATACCCTCCCATTGGCAAATAAACGAGCTTGTTGAGTCCAATTGGTTAATAAAAAGAGATAACATTTCGTGATTCTCCTGATGGGAGCAGGAAGGCAAAGGAAAGTCATTATTTTCATTTTAAACTGACCAATTTGTTAATCACCTTTTGATTATTTATGTTGCTAGGAGCTTTGTGCCAAATGAGAACTGCATTTATTTATTTATTTATTTGCTTGTTTGGTTGGTTGGATTGTACCTGGCACTGGGGTATGCCAGATCCCTTCACAGCACTTCTTCATCACAACATCAGGGCACAAGCCTCACAAACCAGCATGGAAGTGGATGTGGACAGTTTCCAGCACAACAGCTCGAGGTCAGCTGGAGCTTTGCATTCAGAGCTGGATTTTTCAGCTCTCCAGGACTGTGGGAAGTTTGTCTCATTAGAGGGGAGAGCTTAGCAGAGATACTCAGAAAAGACACTCACTTCCAGCCACCAGCAATTAACATGTACTCAGACAGGGGTGTTTATTTCTGGACCATCTGTGGTAACAACTTTTTAAATTAAAATCTCAGGGGTCTCAAGCAATGAGAGAATTTTTACTGTGAAAGCGTGAATATTATTTATACCCCAACCCCATATACAAAATAAACTTGTCTCCCATCCTCCCCTTAGAGACACCCGCTAATTCATTTGGAGTGTGATTACCTTTCTCTTTGTGCCCAGGGTGTTTTATGGAATCTATTAATAGTACTACTTTTGGTATTCCCTATTCTTGGGAAGGTAAGAGTTTTGGAAGAAACTTGTGCCAGCCAAGGGCTATGATGGCCACCGACTGCTGCCCGCCCTCTCTTCCCAAAGCTGGAGCAGAGCTGCCTCTGATGCTGCAAGGGGCAAGGGAGAGCAGGAGAGAATCTGCACATCATGTGAAACACCATTACTACCGTTATTTGTAATTTCTGTGCACTGAGATCTCTTTTGCCTAGACATCAGGATTAAATGCCAAAACATGTAAAACTAATTGTATCACCATAATTCCCTTAGTCAGCACACCTCTTGGTTGCATCGCTGTTATTCCTTGCCATTTGTAGGTCAGGATCTAATGGATGAGCTTTACAGGCCTGCATATTTCTTTTTGGAGTTCATTAAAGCCTGAAGCAATTGCACCTTAACATTTCCCTGCAATTGCAAATTTGACCTCTGGCAACCGGCCTTGCAAATCGATTCATTTCCAAACTGGTTATGATTTGTCGTCACTGAAAAGTTTTGGCGGGGGGAGTGCCTGTCTCCAAGCCATGCACATACCAGCCAGCATCGAGGGACAACTCCAAAACAGGGCTTTGTGTGTCAGAAGGACACACGGAAACCAGAAGACAGTTTTGACACTTACTAAAACAGTTAATTATTTAAGAGTCATCAAGTTTTTCATATGCTAAGAATTGATGGCAAAACAACCAAACGCGTCCTATGTTTGGTTAACACCTAAAAATTGACTTTGACCCTCTGGTACCAAAGCAAAGAAATTCACAGTTAGAGCTACATGTCTAGGCAATACTCTGTGCTTAACTCACACTGTTTTTACAAAGGGTCTGTGCACAATTTTAAGTGCCATATGTCCAGGGTAAGGAAGAAAAACAACAACAAAAATATAAATATCTACTTTTTTTTTTTTTAAATGCAGGAGTTTAAATTATCTAGAACATAATATAGAGTAATGACTCTATCTGATTATTGGTTTTCATTTTCCCTGGTAGTTCAGTTAATGTTCTTTTAAACTATTATAACATGAGTTCAAGGTTGTTGAGCTTTGTTTCTTTTTTTTTTTTTTTAATCTGTTGAAATGTTTTAAGTTTGTGGAATACAGACTCCTAAATCAATGCTGATGGCACATCTAAGGCACACATTGCATATTGAAGGGATTTCTTTGGTTACAAATAATTAAAACTAGGCATTTTTAAATTTTTTAAGCTGTAAAGTCCACTTCTCTTGAAGTCCTGACTGCAAGTGTTTATAAATGCAAACATGTAAACTGAACAGGAAATTGCATTTATTTTTGGGTATAGCATATCTGAAAATCTGCCTCAACTGCAGAGCAGAAGCAGTCTGGGAACAACTACAAGAGGAGGTCAGGAATTTGGAAAGACTTTTGATCTTAAAAAACTATTTTATTACTGCTTCAAATTTGTGAAGATTCAGCTTTCAGCCATAGTGATTTGTTACATTTTTGCCTGATGGACTGAAGGTGCCTTTAATACAAGGTTATGTTCCCTGTGTAGGTGTTTAGAGAACGTGGTCATCTCACTGAACTCCAGCTAGCACAGTACCAGAGAGGCTTTCCAAAATACAGACGTAATCTGATTAAGATTTTATTATTTAAAACTAATGCTTTAGCACCATCCAGAAAGCAGCCAACTGCACATGCACCATTCACTCTTCTGCCGAAGTCCCCCGATAAGTACTTTACTCCTCACTGTTCAAAATAATTAATGACAGTATATCACTGCCTTCCTTCACACGTATTACTCACTGTCCTACCTTCAGTTTCTCAGGTCTCAAAGTATAATCTCAAAAATGGTTTCCAAAAAATTTGAGATGTGGTGAGCAACAGCAGATAAAAACTTAATAAATTCATTTACCTATTTCTAAAACATTCTTTATGTCTGCATTTTGCTGACCAAATAAGCTCTCCAAATGAAGTTTTTGCCCTTTTAAAGTTTGGTCCAGGAGAATAAATCAAGCTTCACATGACTGAGCAAAATAGTTCATCAAGAGAAACTTCCTTTAATGTGTGGCCATGACAGCATTACCATTTAGTTGAAAATGATAAAGGCGAGCCTTGGTCCACATCTGTGAAACCACAGAGAGATCTGTCCTCCCTGAACCACAGGAAAATTATCTGCACTGTGGCTTTTGTTAAGTCTTTTCATGCAAGATGTCATTTTTCAGGAATGTACAGTAGTTATCTTGTAGTGAATGCAAACAAAGTTATGAAGTCTACAAATTAAAGTAGAGATGAATATCCTGTTCTCTGGCTAATGCAACGTACAACGTTCGATACTTCCATATCAACATTTCATCTATTTTAATATAAAATAATTATACCAGATAGGATTTCCACCTCTGACCGTGACAAATGTCTTATTGCTACACAATGCGGCACCTCTGGTGGTCCTCATCACTGTTCAGTGAGTCTATGGAAATGAACCCTGCCAGCTGTTTGGGCCTGGGAGGTTCAGAGACCACCCTTCCTGGGGCTTTTAAACAAATGCAAGGCAGCTCTTAGGTGTAAAAATGTTGCAGAGGTAAGGCTTCTGACTTGATTTTACTGAACTGAGAACTCTCAACAGTTTCAGCCTGGTTTGCTTTTAATTCTGTTGCTGTCCTCATGTGCACTGTTTTTCCTGATTGTCCTGAATGGGGAGCTAGTGAGGAGAGACCCATAGATGTGCTCCTCATTCAGAAGAGAGAAGAAAAGCTCCTCTGCAGACTGCACTGTCAGCTGGGCCACCCTTGTCTAAAAGCTTCTGGGTTTGCAATGCATCATAGGCATGAAAGGAAGGCAAAACTCCTCATCGTAATTAAAACTGGAGCCATACTAGCATAAAAGAAGTGTTGCCCTTTCCATGCACATGTTGTGCTGCCACTTCTGGGAGCTCCTGGCTGCAGATCAGTGGAGATTTGGGTGCATCCACAGTGCATGATGTAGTGCCATGAAATCCTGGCACTGGTCTCCCTGAAGCCCTGGAAGCAGCACAGCGATCTCAGCAGGGCAATCCGCTTTGGCTGGTTTCCTGGAAGCTGCACTGATGCTGCAGACACTGCTATGCTGTACTTGAAGAGCTTGCTTATTCAGAGCTATCTTGAGATCTTTGTGTGATTTTATGGGGGCTTGCACCAAGTGTATATTGCACAAACAAAATCACCTTAGTTTTCAAACTCTCATCTTCGGACATCTTAGGGCAAAAAATCAATTATGTGATGTGAGATGGAGACCAGAATCCAAATTCCTGCAGTCCTTTTTGGCTTAATGTGTATCCTTTGGCTTAACTTCAGTGTCTCACTCGTTTATCATTTGGAAAATTGATATAACTCTTCTCACCTACATCAAAGGCAACATGCAGGGCAGCAGAGTGATTTAGAGACATTTAATAACTGTAAAGTGGTGACAATACAGGAATGGTGCTGGGAAAGAATGAAGTATTACTTTGGCAGGTAAATAATTTGTGCCCCAAAGCCATTGTGAGCTGGAAGTGACCTCTTGTGTCAGCTTAGCTCTCTCTGTCCACTGGGCTCTAAATACCATGCTAATAAATAAAGAAATGACAGTCTTTTTTAAATTTCAGAAAATTCTGACTCACTTTCCCATGGAAGTGAATTGTAGAGTTTAACCACAACTTGAGCAAAGGCAACACCTCCTTTTACCAGTTCACTACCCAGTTAGGCCTAATACTGGCATTTAGAGACTACATGCAGAACAGCAACTCACTCATCTTCAGCCATTATTTTGAGTACCTCTAGTGCATTTTCTCTTGATCTCATTCTCTTTAAGTACGAACCCTCCAGGGCTCAGCATCAGAAATGCTCTTTCTGAAGGCAGCACAAATGTGATGCAGTCTGCAGGATGTAGCTGTGACATTGGTCCCCAAGAGAAAGTACCAAGTCATGAAGAGAAGTCAAGTTGTTGCTCCTCTGAAGGAAATAACTAACTCACTGTCATGTCATTAGTAAAAACCGAAGGGATTGTGATTTGAGGAGTGGATTTCTGAGTACCCTCCCTTCCCAGTGCACAGTATTTCTGTCTTTCTTTTTTATTAACAGCAACTAAATGAACCTCAAAAATTATCTGGACTGAATGACAACAAAACAAACTAAAATTAGTAACAGCATACTCATTGCCTAGGGCAGCACTGAACTGATGGCTGATGTGATGGTGACAGACAAATCCTTATTCCCATTCTAAATTCTGTCTACTAAATAAATAAGTAATGCCATCAATAGTATTTCCAGCAATCACATTCACCTCTTGCAACTTTTACACTATTATTGTATTGTCTTTTACTAGCTCTATAGCACAGTTCAGTACCTGGGCTGACTGAGAAGTAGTACTGCAGCTAATAAACTCATGACAAGAGAGATTGGATCAGTTAGTTTGAAGTAGTTGATGGATAATATCTTATACCAGTCTTTAGTAGAGATCCAGTACTTGCCTTGTCTTTTATTCTTCCATGCCAGTGTTTTGCAGTGTGGAAAAATTTCTGGGTATTTCTCCTGTATCTCCTTGTTTCTCTCCTGTTTTTATCACATCAGCCCTGATAACAAAAAAAAAAATGTATCTGAATAGCAACCTATCTCTACAGAAAGACAAGCAACAAACAAAATGTAACAGTTCACATTAGAAATAGAAGACCTGGGGGAAAAAATCTGTCTGGATCTAGGCAAAGTTACCTGAACCTTTCAAACTTTTTAGGCAGATAAGCCGAGTTGTCCTATTTGGATATCTTTGTTGGAGTTCTCAGTGACTAAACCCTTATTTTCTCCTCGTGTTCACTAGAAATGCCAGAGTACTTTCATAAGAGCAGGGTTGAATCTGAAGTGTTTGAACACAATATGCTTCTTCCATTAACATGAAAAATGCTACTTGCCACCTGACAAGTGCCTGTACTGCAGACTGACTTCAATACCACTTCTGAATCATTCCCTATTGTCCCAGAATGAGAAGCACTACATATTATATGACTTGCTTCTAGTACTTCATATTTTTAGCAACTTTTTTTAGTATTTATCCATTTATCTTCCCCTCTGGCACCTCTCCTTTTCTCTGGTCTCATTTTTGTTGGTACCAGCATTGTTTATCCTGGGGACCGCTCACCAGAGAGAGCTGAGAGTAAGTCTCACTGCTTGGCCATACTTCTCCTTGCTCAACATCCATCAGGATGTAGTGTTGGGATCCCATCCCTAGAGATATACACCTCTAAGATTCCTCTCATATAATTATGACACTCCAGTCCCACTGGGGCATTTCCTGAGTATAGACTTCTCTGAGCTCCTTTCTGCAGCTGGTACTTCCTTGTGAGATTTTCTGAAACCCCAGAACTGGGTTTTGAGGCTCCAAGGTATTGCAGAACTTCCAGACACTGAGCTTGGCACACTATCTATGAAAAAAAGTTAATTAAAGTACATAGAACCAAATCTTCCAGAGAGCAATTTAAATCCAGCACATGCTTCATAGCACACCTAAAAATAAAAAGTCTGATTTCCCTGCAGATATGGAGCTAAACTCACCCTCCTTATGCAGTTCCTCTTACAATCCTCCTCTGGCTGGACAGAGCAGAGTTCTCTATGATGGACATGCAGGGAGCTCTCACTTTCTAGAGTTTGATTGTCCTGATAAGCCTCAACAAGTGATCATTGCGTTGCTTGTATAGCAACTTGACTCTGGGTTGTTGCCTTTGTCCGGGGCTGCCCTCCAGTGCAGCCATCCAATGAGGTTTAATTGTAGACACACCCATGATATAAACTCAAAACATCTATAACGTGAAAAAGAACTCATCAGCTGTATATAGACTTATTTCCCAAGCTATCAAGATTTTCAGAAAAGGCTAAAAAGCTCCAAGGTCTTCAGCTCACCATGTCTCAGCTAGGGTTATTGAAAGGAATCTGGCTGTTGTCCAGAAATTTTTGAGTGCACAAGGTTTTGCAGCTCCGCAAAATCAGTTTACAACGTAACAAAAAGTTCACTGGGAGATCACACCAGGCTGTAAGTAGGCTGCATGGTATTAGAGAATTTAGTGGCAGTATTAATAACACTATAAAAATGTGAAGGTCTTCATCTAGACATAGTTTTAGCAGAGTTATAAAGTTGTAATTCCCTTTCACAGTGGACAGAAAGGCTGGGTTTAAGTCACAGAGGTCCTCAGCTGGATTAGAGTCCAGGGTTATGTTAAAGGAACAGAATAAATTTTATACATATATTTATATTTATATTTACACAAACACACATCTGACTTCTGCATCATTTTGTAGAGGCGTTCCAGATCATTCGTTATGCAATGACCCAAAAGGAAACTGATACCGATAAGATACTAAAACCGCAAAAAGCTATAGCTTCTAAGAGGTAAGGGAGAGAGGACAGTCAGTGGGTAAATCATTGGATCAATTCATTTTGGAGCTACATGAAAAATCCATTTAAAAATTAGGCTGCAGAAGATACCTCAATTCCACTTACCTTCACCCTGAACTTTGAGATAAAGGAATACTTCCAGACACAGAGTTCAGTTTCCAGTTGCACACAGAGCTGCTGCTTTCTGCTTCTACTAATATCTTCATTACATTCTTCTGCAGCACGAGCTTGTCTATACCTGTATATGTACCTGTTTGGTCTTGGAAAAAAATAATTTTAGGGTTTTGGTTTTTTAAATTTATGGGAAATTAAAGGGCTTTAAAAAAAATGAAATCAACAACAATGAGATTAATGTGGAGACCAGTCTGAAATTACTATGCAAAACCACACACAAAGATGTCCATATATTTCAGTTAAGAATATTACTTTCTTCAGACAGTGATATGTTAAATAACACAGATTTTGTAAACCTTCATGCTACTAAACTCCTTAATGCTAGGAAGTCAAACTGATAAAGCAATTTTACTGTGCCTTCACTCCATTCTACAAATGTAGCCAGACAGATTAAGGTGAGGGAATAAAACATGCTATGATGATACCATCACTGTGACTCATACATGACATAAGTCTCCCCAGGAATGAAGGGTTCGGAGGAGACAGTTGTCCTTGAAGCACTGTCCTGACACATCCTCAGGAATAGTTCTGGTTAAAGAAAGTTGTAAGTCAGAAGTATCAAAAGTTGAAATGACATTGGTGCGCTAAATGAACTATTCCTTCTCCATGCATGGTCCTTGTTCACAAATCCCAGGAGTGTTTGGAATCACATCCAGCTTGCTCTCTTTATTCAGGAAACCTGTAGATAGATTTTGTTCTTCTCTTAGTAGAAGAAATTGGTTGAGTCTACACTGTATTCTGCTCTTGGAAGGGAAAAGAAAGAACATTGAACTTTTCTAGCTCTTATGCCACTACTGACAAATGCTGATCCAAACAAGGAGTTTTACACATGGTAACTAGAGTGGTGATGAGGCATTAGTAGCCACTCAGCATTTCAGTAGTTTTGAGATAGCCTAATGAGTGCTCATTTGCTTTGGTTCTCCCTAGTGGAGAGCACAGGGTATATGGGCAGGCCAATGAAACGCTTCAATAAGGATTTAGAGATACAAGTTCGAAGAATTGTGACTTTATATTGGCCAACAACAGAAAAGTACTGCAATTGTTTTGATATTTAGCATGGCTGTATTGGTACCAAGGATATTTAAGGTGAACTTCAAAAAAATGTTTCTGTTGCTGAAATAAAAGGGTCTTTTCTGTCTTTGTGTTATATTTTATTACAATGTATGGTTTCCCCTCCGTAACAGATCTCTTAGAACAGAACAAGAGCTATTGTTAGATTAACTAAAGCCATATATCTGTAGCATAAATCCATATAATGAAGGGGCAATGGATGCCCTGAAAAAGAAACAGAGAATGAGAGAAGAGCTGAGCTGGAAATCCAGGAATCTCTTTACCAGCTGAAGTATTACACTGCTTCATAATGGAGAATTTGAGTTTGTATTTGGGCAG
Source organism: Caprimulgus europaeus (assembly GCA_907165065.1). Next base: position 12,550,649 of record OU015536.1, read on the forward strand.
AAGCAGGCTCGGTGTCATGCTTTTGGGTCTGGATCAGGCAGAGTGATGCAACAGTCCATAGCAATAGGCTACTTCATGGCAGTTTAAATCTGAAGGTTTTCACTTGTCAGGAAAGCTTGTGCATTGTACAGATTTTGTGTCAGGTCTGCACAGCTCAGAGGGCTCTGATGGGAAATTGAGCATGACCAATGCATCCAGGAGAACCACTGGACAAAACTGGTGCCTGAGCCAGCTTCAGTACACATCTCAGAGCCCTCCTTTTGGGCCAGAGCACTTCTTGTAACACAACTCCACAGACAGGCTTGCCCTGAGAACCACTCAGCCTTCAAAGCAAGCTCTGGGTGCAGGTACTGCTCCTTGTCAAGGATCTGGCCCTGTCTAAAGCAGGCTAATTATTAAGTTGTCTTCTTCCCATTAACTTGTGAGGAAAATTACCCTTCTGAGCTTGAATGGCAGAACAGTATTAAGAGGATGCACTTTTTTTTTCCTAAATCAACCAAACAGAAAATTCACAATGAAGATGATCTTGTAATTACACACATGTCAGAACAGAGAGCATGATAGTTTGCTCAGATCTCTTTGAATGTTTCTTCAGAAGAATTTTGGAGGGATGATGGAGGGAAGAGTGTATTGTAAATCAACTTTGGCATGAAACTTTTGTAAAAAGGTGCCCAACATGCATTACATTCTTTGTTCTGTGTTTTTCCTACATATAACGCCTTGACAACCTGCTATTCTATGATTGATGCACTTATTTCTTCTAAAGTATCACTAACCAAGCATATCATTTTTATACAGTAAGTGTATACTCAATTTCCTACAGTTTGACTGCTAAACAGGCTCAGTAGTAAAACAAATATATACTGTCGCCCTGTACTGTTAAAGGGTACCAGCTGAAAACCTTGGAATACTTTCCATTCACGTTCCCTTTCCTGTTAGTGGCAATGAAATCACAGCAGGGGCACATGCTAAATAGCCATATTTTTATAAAAGTTGTATTGTCATTGGGTTCAGTCTTCAACTGCTGCAGACTTTGTACAACGTTAATAGGAATATTATGATTCATATATTCTTGCACAATAAGACAGAATGACATATCAGGTTTGCAGGCTCTCCTGACAAGGTATGAGGTATTTATCTGGGTTTTTATACCACACTCTTATCAGCCTAGTATCTGAACAACTATTGACATCATTATCATTCATGTATTCATAAAATGTGTAGGGGTCTCCCAGTTACATTGTACAAAGTATGGAGTTGCTCCTTCATAGTGTCAAAGAAAATATAAACTGAAGAAAAAGAATGCAAACTCCTGTTGGCTTAGTATTGGATCCCTGGCACCCCTGGACCGGGCAGGAGGATAATGGATCTGCGAGAATTCATGTATGTTTATGATGTACGAGGCATTTCAGCTGACATTGAATCAGGTCAGTGGGTCCATTGGACAGGATGCAATGTCAATGGAACTGTTATGTATTATTGATGTCAGTCACAGAACAGATAAAAACATTAGCAAAATAGCTTCCATTTCCATTTAGGGTTTTTTTTTTTTTTCCCCCTCAAATGACAAAGGCATCAGTCCATACTAAACACCAGAAGCCTCCAACAGTTCTGATTCTCAAACAGTTTTAACTTGGAGCAAATCTAGGAAATTACAAAGTACTGCCAAAATAATATTTTTACATGGAACAAAATGGCTTAACTTGTTTCACTTACATTTTCAGACATGGAATAAGTTTTGCCTACAAAAGAGAAACATACTCACTCAAGGTCCTCTTCTGCAAATTGTTAGATGTATGAGTCCTTTTCCTCTACATTTTTGCTTATTCCTATGTTATATACCACTATACCAATGAATTTTGAAAGACCAATTCTTATTTACATTTAAAGCAACTTTAAACTGCACCACCTGTGACATTAATGCACATATTATCACTTCTTCACACTACCAAAGATGTAAAAAGACCATCTTTCAAATCACACCCAACGGACTATGCATGTACTTAAAGAAAGAGGACATGCAAAATTTACTTAAAATAATTCAGTATGGATTATACCCATTTTACCTAACCTTAGGCATCTCATATAGGCATTGCTCCCTAGAGATCCATACCACTTGGGCTGCTACCACAATTGGCCCATTCCTAAGTTAGAAGACTTAAACTCCCTAAATAGGTGGCAAAAACCGAGCTGCATTTTAAATGTCATGTGAAAAATAGCTATGTATGTATAAATATTTATAGGATTTAACACCTTATGAGGAGGGAAATAAGTGCTGTAGGGCAGACTGCACAAAGACTATGTACAGTTTCTGGCTCACTTTACATCCCAGGTTCTCCAGATCACTTTAGTGACATATTAAAACTTAAATCAAGCAAGCAAGTAACACCATAAATTTCAATAGAGCTGTGCATGCCTAAATATAAGCACTTCAGTGTTTTACAGCTTCAAAGCACGAACCATATACTTGCATTTTGCCAATTAGCTCCATAAAGGGATAGGGAATGTGTTTACCTAATTTACATACTCAGAACTATTTTGTGTGTGTACCTTTGGCAGGCTCATCTGAGACTTACATTTTTGCACCTGCACCCATGGAAGATAGTTTTGTTCAGAGCAAAACTTAGGAAAATACAAAGTGCAATTTCAGTAGAGAGTATTATCTCAAAGACATAGGATAAAGTTAAAGGAAATGCACTCAAGACATGAAGCAGCTCTTTGCTTGTTCCTTTCTAATGAAGGGTTTTGCCTGCTCCTTCGCTATGGTATAGATGTGTCTTATTGCTTAATTTCACCATGACATTCAGAATACCCCATGCCAATTTGTACCTCATGGATACAACAAAAATAGGGACTCCAATGTAAAATATTTGAGTCTTTGTCAGTAAAACCACTGGCCTCACATCTGAATCTTCAGGAATTTATAAAGTTAGGAGTCTTAACAATGTCTTGATACACAATCTGATTGATGCTTTGTTGACCTTCACAATAATCCTTTTAAAAAATTATTCTTCTTGCTCCTATCCAATACAACTTATCTTTGCTTCCTAGTACTTTGTTTTGAACTAGGAATGCTTGTAGGGTCATTAAAACTTTAATTTGTATACTGAAAGTGTTGGCAAAGATAGGCGACCGCTATACATAAGTGTTATCTTCAGAAGTGAAAGCATAGTAGTAATCTCTTCCTCCTTCCCCCCCTAAAGAGATACCACCAATTAGTGATCCTTTGATCCCACTGTCTCTGAATAGATACTACAAGAAAGGTCATCAGGCTCCTGGCAGAAGTATTCAACCTCTTACATGTAAACCAAGGGTCACCAAATGGACTAGGTTTTACAAAATATTGTGAACAGTGATTTTTTTGAACAATTCCTCTGTCCATCTTGGCAATACCTTTTATTACATCTGGTGTCAAGCCTTCAATTCTATACTAGTTCCAAAACAGAAATAAAAAACCATTAATAAATCTTCTTTGGGTTCAGCAGGCACGTGGTAGTGGTGCTTTCTCCAGTCACAGTGGCCAAAGTGCCTCTTGAGGACACACTTGCACAATTCAAAGGATGCAACAGTCCCAGAAAAGTGCAAAGTGTGGTTTTGCTCCATGCCCCTAACAATGCTGAAGCTGAATGAAACTACAATGGATGCTTCATGCAGTTCAAGACTGCATCCCAGGTGGACGAGAAAATGTCATTTGCCCCTGTCTCCCCTCTGCAGTGGTTCCCCACAGCCCCAGCAGCCGTGGACAGGGTGAGATCACCCGCCAGGAACCAGGCTCATCCCCTTTCCATAAGCTGGCAATGCAGGGAATTTCACATGTACTTTCTTCATGAACATACACTTCTAATTAACAAACTATTTGTTCCCTTCCCCAGATCTTTCTTTCCCTGATAGCAAGTGTCTGTTGCAGTTAATCTAAAGAAATTCCTCCTAGGCTCTCTGCGCAGTGTTTTCCCCTCTTCACAAACCAAACCATCTTATGTTGTAAAAGAGATAACTTAAAATTTTTAAGACCAGGTTCTTAAATTATTTTTAAACTTCCCCTTCCCTGTCTCCCCCAAGCCTTTTGATGTACGAAGAAAATCTCATGCGGTGCCTACCCTTATCTCCCCAAGAGAAAACAAAGAGAGTTAAAGGAAAATGTCTTCTGCAGAGACTGCCTTTTCTGTGCTTCTCTCCCCACTGTGTGCCAAATAATGGCATCTGTTCCTGCTGTTCTTTAGTTCCCCCATCCAGTGTGTTTTCGAATTCCTGTGAAAATTTGTGGTTCTTAAATCCAAAGGTCATGTTTAACACTGAAGTTCAGTTTGGAAGGATTTGGATTTGTTTCTCTTCATTTTTTGTTTTTTTCCCCAGCTCTCCTTTGAAAATTGACAAAAGGCTTTCAGTCGCTCTTTGCATTGTGCACGTTTTACACACTTCAGCGTACATCTCTGCAATTCAGGTTAATACTCTGGGAAATATCCACTCACGTATTGACAAGCATTAAAGCACTGCTGTTTCCATGCTTTCTGGCGAGGGTCGACGTGCCGTTAGCAGCACAAGCTCCTCTCTCTCTGCCCTCACTGTGTGATCAGTCTGTAGCATATAGGAATTCCCTGCATCAGGCCTACAAGATAATTCAAGCTGCACGTAAACGAAGCCACGCTTCTTCTAAGCTGAGGCTGTTAAAGTAAGTAGTCAAAATTCTACTGAATTTTGTGTGATGGTTTTGCACAAGAGGAGCTGAGCTCAGATCACCAAATTCATTTTTCTTATTACTTCCAGTGGGACTCAAACTGTAATCCCAGTGCCGAGATGCCAGTGCTCTGTCCAGTGAGCTGGTCAACCCATCTGTTTGCCAGCTGTGTGCATTTTACAGTAGGCAGCCTGAGATGGTTTGACCACTGATGCATTGTGGGCCTCCAATTATTCAGAATTTTCCATAAAATATAATTTTTAAAAATGAGTATTTGTCAACTGAAAGGGTGCACTGAGAGATGGGGAGGAGTAAGTTGAGAGACAGACATGCAGGGAGTTAAAGGCAAATACATAACTTTTTACATGGATTAAAAAAAAATAAAAAGCCAAGACCTTCATTGCTTCTTTTCTAATATTAAGAAAAATGGTCTGTGCATGTTGCTGAACATTTATTTCAGTGCCAAGGAACTGGGTTGCTCCACAGAGTACTGGGCAAAAGCCCAGAGAGCAGCATTTGTGGTCCATGCAGCCTGCACCCACCACCCTTTCAGCCTAAGACTCGTTTCCTGAACTGAAAATTCATTCTGCAACGCCACTCTAGAGATAAAGAGAAAAAAAAGTCCTGAGTAGGGCAGAGTTTTAATGATGAAATTTTTAAAGTGTTTCACATGTTTAATTTCTGTTCATTTGAGAAAGGGAATAAACTCCACCAGTCCAATGTCCTGTGCTGGCTCCCAAGATTTTCTCTGCCCTTGATTCCCAGGAGTAGGCAGAAACCTTCATGTCCTTTAGTGTGCACACCCTGCGGATCTGGCACGGTCTCTCTTGTTTGGTCTGAGAATCAGATGCTATTTCTGGTCTGAAGACATTTGTTCTCAATTGCCTACACAGTTCAATAGGATTTTAAGGTACATTTGTTAGGGATTATAAAGCACCTAAAGATGTATCAAGTGGAAGGGTCAATACAAGATCAGTGTGTATTGTGTTACGGTGTGCTGCGTTATGTGGTATGTCTCAATTCACTATTGGAAACCAGATGTGGCAGACAAGCCCAGCCTATTTTTTGAGCATTTGTAGATATCTTTGAATTATGCCATCAATGTTTAAAGATTTTCACAAAGATTTCAAGAAGTAGATTTTCTCAAGTCTTCCAACTGCTATCAAAACCTCAAATTCTGTTGGATAATTGAAACACTCTATTCCAATCCAAAAAATAATAAGCATGAAAAGAACACTTACATCTTTCTTTCGTAATACATACGGAGGATGGTATGAATTTGCTACCTGTAAGGTGCATTGAATTTTTAATCATCTATATATTTATGGTAAAGTGTAACACATTACTTCTAGCACACAAAAGCTTACGGCATACGATTATCCTTAATTAATGGGTAAGTGCAAAGCTTTATTATTCAATGAAACTGATTTATTATCTTAATTCTCCAGTGTTCTGCTTCATGTTTCCATTGAAACCATTGTTTGCACCATGGTAACCAGCAACCACCATACGTACGTGATCTTTTTTATGACCTATACGTAATTAGATGTTATTGTTTTCTTAAAGCTGAATTGTAGACTGAGCAAGGAGTCTGGCTATAGCTTCTGATAACTATAGATGAGGGACAGGTTGCTGGTGGCTTTGTTTCTATAATAATCAGGTCATGTTTTGGTATACTGTAATAACCCAGCATCTATTTTTTTCCCCGGCAGTCCTGCATGCACACTTCCTCTCCCTTCCCTGGCACAGCAGCACACTTGCCTACCTGTCCCTGTCTCCTCTGCTCGGCACAGCTAGTTAACTGAAAGGACGTGAAAAGAGCTGAAAGCTGGTGGGTGTCGGAGCTGCCTGGTGGAGAGATCCCCAGCTAATTGCTAGTCCTAACAGGCACAATTAGCTGCTACAAGCCCTTTGAGATGGCCCTGGGCTTCTCTCAGGTAACAGCCATCACTAGATAAAGGTTGAAATACGCTGCATTTAGAGAGACACTTGCAGACAGGGATGTCACAGGCTGCCAATTATGCTCTGCCTGTACACAGTCACTTCCAAGAACCAGACAAGACACATACACCTGAAGTTAAAGGGATAAGATGTGTACTATTTTGAACTACACAAGTGTGGGGCACATGAAGATATAACCCTTCTCAAATTAGGTCGTGTCATCTTTTCAATTATCAGTTCTTGATCAAGTTTTGCAGTGTTTTTTAACGTTTACTCCATGTAGTAAGTCCTGGAAAGCTCAGTGGGAGAGGGCTGTATATTTTGTTTGCTCTATGTGATGTTACTTTAAGCAAAATTTCACCATCACCACAGGGACAGAAATGGCTTAATAGGCCTTTTCTAACCAAAGTGATGCTCTGCCCTGTTGGGACTGTAATCCTTTAGCCAGCTATTCCTTGCAGAGGAGGAGAGAAAGATTAAGATATCTAAGGATTACTTTTGAAATTAGTAAGTGCCCCACACCTCTTTATCCATAAACAAATGACCTCCTCTGAGCATCTCTGGCAGTACTTCATTCCTCTCAAGCAACGAGCTCCTGTAGCAAATACAGCAGCCCAGAAAAACAGCCTTAAGAAAACACATTGGGCTTTGAGAACAACTAGAGGGAAATAAGCAATTTCAGGCAGCTACCACAACACAGGCAACCACCAGCAGCATCCGATAGAAAATCATTATTGCTCAGTGCGTAAATGCTCAAACATTTCAAAGATGGAGACTATAAGAATTTCAGCATTGAGATCTAAGTTGTGGTCATTTGTATTAACATTACAAATTCCAAGACACAGAAGCAGCACAAATTCTGGCCCCTATTTTAATCTATTAGTAACCTATGTTAGTCACCAACTTCCACATTTGCATGCCCATTTAAAAAGAGATTCAGAAAAACTACCTACACACAATTTCCTCTGAAGAAAATGTCTTATTTGGTTGCTCTGAAAATTAAAATGATTCCATTGCTTACCTTCAGAAGATCCCGTATCTCCTGCCATTCTATGTTAGAACATCAGGTCTTCATCATAGCTACACTGAGTGCACGTTCTCATGGTATTTGTCAAAATCTGTCAAACTATCTGTAACAAATAACCTAAAATTAAATATTAAGATATTTAAATAAATAAGAAATAAATAGAAATATCTTAAATATTTCATATTTTTTAAATAGCATCTTGAAGACCATCTTCCAAATAATATAACATCTAGTGAAGCTGGTTAATATTCAGAAGTCAGCTTCCCCAATTCCAACTGATATCACATGGGAATGGCTCTTTCTGTTTAGGAAGATGCTAAATATAAATTCCTGGTTTTTAAGATTCAGTTTAAATTTTCCCAAGAGCTTTGTGATCTTAACATGGAAAGTATGTAAAGACTGTAATTGCTGATTATGGAATAGTTAAATTCTGTTAAAGGATAAAAATTACTTGACACAGTTGGTGCCACCTCCCCAGAATTAAGACTGAAGCTCCAAATGAAGACTCGTAGGTTTTGTTGAGACCTATGCCTGTCTGCTTACCACCATGGAAGGAAAGGAAGAGCACTGACTAGGTGGATTAACAACATATGCTATCTGCACTTTATGCTTTTCTCATAACAATCTACTGATCATTCCTTTGACTGATTTGTGAACCTGATCCCAGGTGAAAGGACCCAGGGAAACTGTGTTCACGCTATTTCTTCTAGTGTTCATTTTAGATTCCAGACGCTTTTTGCTAGTTTTTTTGTTTGTTTGCTTGTTACAAACAGGTTTGTTTTCCTTATTAAAGAGTGGACGTCTTTGAAATATATGCAAAACCAGCATGCTAATATTTGATTGCAAACCAAGTAATGATCAAAAAACTAAAAGGAAAGAATGAGTGCTCTATTATTAAACTAGCAAAATAAATAGATATACATTTTTTGCCTTTTTACAGATACATTTGCAACCAAATTAGTAACAAGATCTCCTCCAATATAAATAAAAAAAAGCTTGCACTTACCTATTAATTAAGAATAATGGAATGCCATAAGCTTTTGTGTGCTAGTGGTACTGTAATTTGTTACTCTTCGCTACAATAAATATATAGCTGATTAAACATGCAGTGCAGCTTACTTATATTAAATTCATACCGCATTGTGTATTGACTCACTTTACTCATCCTGGTAGCCCGCTGAATTCAAGGGGACTGAATTTTCATATATGGCCCTCTCAAGTGAAGAAGAAAAGCCTATGGTGAGGCAAAGAGGTTCAACAGATGGATCTGCAACACCCAGTGTCATCACAGGGTTTAGGACCGCAAATGTCACCAGCTGACCTCGTCATTCGTCCCAAGCCAGTTCATGCAGGTACTCCTGTATTACTTAATATGTATTCCAAAACCTAGATGGATGTAGCATGTTGGTTTCCAGTGGCAGTTTTAAGGACCAAAAGGGCATTTTAAGGACTAAACTGGAATCTCAGAAAGTAGAATTTCTTTCCCAGCTCAGAGACTTGGTCCATTGCTCTGGTGTTCCTTCTCCAGCTGTGAGTTACACGAGGGGATTATTGTTGCCAGCTCCCCCTCTTTCCCTCCTCCTCATCCTCAAAAGTCAGCAAAAAATATAAACACAACTAAATACATCTGTTGAATTACACAGTAGAGGGGAAGCTAATGTACTAAGAATAACGTCCTGGTGAAAATGACTTAAATTTCCCAAGTAAATTAACAGGCACTGAATTGTGAGCTCCTCTGAGAAAAAAAAAAAAAAAAGAAAAAAAAAGAAAAAGAGAAAGAAAGAAAAAAAGGAGATTATGAGAATCATGAGCCTTTTTCGGTGTGAGAAACAGGAACACTGTATACACCACTGCATGTGCTCCTCAAACATAATACTGTGTATGACCGTACGGCAGTGCAAACTTTGGGATCTTTTACAAATAGGAGAATTCGGCATCATTCACTAGAAGGCTTATTGCATCAGAGTAAAAAGCCCAATTGTCCTTTTCATGGTGACCACCCTTAAGCTCAGAAATTATTGTTTACATGGGTAATTTAAAACAGATGCATTTTAAATACACCCTAATCTATACATAGCATGAACCTAAAGCATTATGCTATTGGTCCAAATTAGGCTCATCAAATATATTCACATTTCAGACACTTAAAAAAATTAATTTTTATTGTAAAAAGTCTAAGTTCTCACCCACGTGCAAGAGAAATCTCTATACATCACCTTGCTATAAATGGTTATTTTTTGTTCTTTTTTGCCAGCAAAACCAAATTCCAAAACACCACCTGTGAGAAACTGAATTTTTCACCTTTGCTCTAGCTTCTTTCAAGTAATTAGGGTCAATTATCACTCTGCACGTGTTAATGTTACCTACTTAATTGCTAATAATCTTACTAGATTAGAAGAAGTGAAAAGCTGGTTCTTCCAGAGAGGAATCAGAATTTGCTCCGTGAGGGAAATGTAGAAGGGAAAAAGAAAAGGAAAAATAAAAAAAGGCATCAGAAAAACAGAAAAGGTGGTTAAGGAAGAAGACAAAAGACAAACAATGTGCAATATTATCCCACAGAGTGATAAGAAATGTAATGATTATGCTCTCCAGGAGTAAATAATGTTAATGACTAGAGTTTAGTCACTACCTATAACCATATACTTTGAGCTTTGATTTTTTGGAAAACTTCTCACTGTCATCTGTGGGAGTACCGCTGTGGGTTGAGTGTAATTCCTGGGCCATCCTCAGCCACTGTTATCAGAATGTGGTTCTCCATAAATGCAAAATTTGGCTCCCCTGACAATCAGAGTCCACTAGTGTGGACTGTGCCATGGAGCCAAGCAGCTTTCAGCCTGACCCTGTATAACAGTGTTGAACTCAGAAAAGGCACCATATGCGTTCAATGTAGAAATGTCGGGTAGGAAAAAAAATAAAATTCAGATGAAGCTAATATTTTTAGATTAACCTCTTCTTTTTAGAAAACTAGCCATGTATCTTTAAGAGTCAAAATGTCAGTTTAACTTATTAACCATAACCAAGTGCCTACAACATACAGTGTCTGATAACAGCTTGATGGAGTATTTGCCCACTACAAACTCTGAAAGAAGAGTGATACCCATCTATTCTCTAACTGTTTCCTACGCTTGGACTTGAAGGGTTTGAGTATTGGCTGTTCTGGATACAGTGTGGTTTGTGACATCTGATAGGCTCTTAAACCAGAATGGTATGGCTGTAGGCCATAAAATAAGATATCAGAAAATAGAGAGCCAAGGAGATAAATTTTGTGAGTCCACCTGACGAATCCAGCTGAGCAGAGTTCTGGTTTCCTGAATCCCATGAAGCAGGCATGTAAAATATCTGTTTCTTGATGGGCCTGGCAGATGTGATGCCAGAAATAATTCTACTCTGATTTATTTTTGTAGCTTTATCTAGTTCCCTATATTAAACCTACAATCCTAAAATAATTTTAGGGCCATTTATTTTTATGTCTACAAACAGTAGAGTTACCCAAATGTTAAAAGCCTATGCTCATAGGCCTATAAAAGCACTGTTGATTAGATTGCAGTATTTCAGTTTTTAGTTATCAACACTGACAGTTTTGGAAAAAATTGAGTACAATATAGTTCTGTACACATTGCAGTGTTTTTAACTATTTAGTCAGTACCACGTACATCAAATAGACACCACAATAAAACAGAAATACATTAAACATACATCTGGAAGCACTTCGTAACTGACTTCTGCTTATGAAAATGACTGTACATAATTTCATCATTCACTTTAATTCAGTCACATGCTGCAGTCAATGGAGTCAGATAACACACTGCAATAAGATTCAAGCATAGATTTTTCCTTGTGTGAAATTCCACGCTTTATCTGTCAGTCCACACTTGCCATCACTTGTGAGTCCATAATGTGGCACCAGAGTCTGCAGTAGCCATGCTGGAGACAGCAGAAACCTGGTAGGATATTGTGATATTCACCTTTCAGAACGTCATTGCTCTATACAATTTATATCACATTTTGTGGGTAGTTGCTAATAGCAGTTCTAGCAGCACTGAGTAAGTTACCCTTAAGCAGCTTGACCAGAAGCTGTGAAAGGAAACCAGATCTCACCTTCTGTTACTAGTAAATGGCAGGATATTTGCATGAGGTACCTCTTCTTTTTTTTTACCCTTTATTGCTTGGTCTGAACCATTACCTTACACCCACTCCAGGATGAAAAGCTTCCATGTCTGTACAGCTATTTTCATACTGTATATTTTTCATTTTCAGCCACAAAGTGTGCATTTGCAGCAATAACAGAGGCAGTAGCAGGAAGTGTGGCAAAAAAATCCCCAAACCCTACCATAGTATGACTGATAAAATAATCAGCAGAAGCTTGATCACTTGGCTCCAAAACAGGTATTTTACAAGCTTGAGGTCTTTTTTTTTTTTTTTTTTAAAGGTACCTTACTTTATCTACTGGTATTCCCTTACAAACACCAACTAAATCCCACAAATGGGCCATAACACTGGTAAGTTGGCCAAACATCTTTCTACTTTTTTAAGAACCATGTTGGTCCTCTGTGTCAAAGCGTAGCTGAAATTATTTGCACAAAAGACATATTATAGTTAAAAAAAAAAAGAGATGGAACATTTAATCTATACCCACCTATATTGTTAAAATCAATAACAGAACCCCAGTGAAATGTCATGAGTCTCCATGACAGTGACACTTCCAGGGACACCATTGGTTATCCTATTTTACGGTTGGTGGCTGAGCCTCAGTAACACATTTCCAATCTTTTCTTTAACTTGTTCAACTATAAAACCAATCTAATACAGACTGATTCATAAGCACAAACCCACAAACACTTCCTTGTTTAAAATATGAAGAGGCATCCTTTGACAGAAAATAGAGATTTAGTTAAGATTCAGTACAATAGAAGAGGTTTCCAAATTGTCTACTACTCAATGATCTGAAAATGCTTTATAAATATTACATTATCTTAGTTTCAGTGCAACAATCATTTGTGCAACAATCCAGGCAACTAAATAGAGGTAACCTTTTTACAAGTTGAGGAAACCAAAGCACAAAAAGACTAAACAAGTATTGAAAGAAATCACAAGGTTTCTGCTCCAATACTAGAAATAAACCCAGTTATTTTGTCAGTCCAAGTCTATATTTTAAATTTCAGCTATGCTGAATTTTTGCTTCCCTTTGCTTTGCTGGAGAAAACAGAATATTTAGAGACTTCATCTACAAAACCACCGCACTAAATAGCCTGGCGAGCTCCTGAAGAGAAGAACATTGTCCCTTACAGGCTGACTAGCTGGCCAGTCCAGCTGGCCTGGATGAAATTTCTTTCTTGATCATTTTGTTTATAGGATATATTTTGTTTTGGTACTTCTGCCACCTGCTCTTGTTTTCCATTACACCATGGCTGTGTAAGCGCTTGCCCACTTCAGCCTACACTTACCCTGAGAGCGCAAAATATTATCTTCTCATAAAATAAACTTTGAAACACTCTTTCATTAGTCAAATTTGCTATTTTGCATTTTAGTGCTTCATGATGAAGACAGATGGGCCTCAGGGAATCTGTGTAACAAGACGGGTCTCATATAAGTCTAACTAGGACAAAATCATGTGCATCTACCTCACCATCCATGGGCCAAAATAGAAGTTTTTTGCTTTATAAATGAAGATACTTCAAGATGCCATTCATGGCAAATCCTCATTAATTGGAGAGGATATAGACAGGTTGATAAGCTCAGGAGTGATGGAGTAAAACCAGTAATGTCAAACAACGAGAGGAAAAGAGCACTCCATCCTCCCATAGAACCTTTACAAGTTGTTGCCCCAGCACTAAACAGATGAAACTCCATTACCTACAGTGGTGGCAGGAGAGAAATGGGCCAGCCTTACATTCCTCTTCCCCAGGGCTCTGGGCCGGGTGTTGCCAAAGAAAGATAACTACAGTAAGGCTCAATGCAAATCAGCTGAGGGAGCCATCTCCTGCTCCACAGCTTCAGCAGAACTGCAGCAGCAGCAAGAAGACACTGGTTCAGTAAAATCACAGATTAAGAATGATTATCCTTTACTTGGGTTTGCAGCGATCAGCAAGGCTGTAGCCAAGAGGAGACATACTTTTACCATCCCACGGTTCCCAGGGTGAAACCAGCCATGCTGCTGCTCTAGATGCCAACGCAGCAAACTCACATGTTCATTTTCAATGTGGCTCTGAGGTTTCCTAAGTGTTGCTGGTCAAAGCCTTGATATTGCTCTCCAATATAACAAAAAATAATTCTCTTTCCTCATTTTTAAATGCAGCTGTATTTTACTGCAAAGGAGGGGTAACTGGAAATAATTTTCTGCATCAGTATTATCAATTATCCAAAGCCCATTTGCACCATTATGACTTTAATGTTCTCCCCATAGAAATATAATTCTCATTATTTTTATTGGGTTTTATTTTTATATTGCTATTAAATGTGTATTGCCAGATTCTCTGTTTTCTTAAACTATGTGGGCCAAATATCCAACCTAGCATGAATTCCTGACTTTGAAACTGTGCCCCTGGTTTTAGGCACGTATGCAACGTGCACGAGGGTGATGCTGAAATTGCTCGGGCATGGGATCATTTATATAAATAAAGCTACACACACAAACATTCTGCTCTTGAATTTTACCATAGCCACCAAAACATACTTTGTAGTGATCACATTTCCAATCAATCTTGTTTCTTTACCAAAAAGGACTAGTAGGGAGCAGGTACTGATGCCCTTCAGCACAATTCATTAAAATGTGCTAAGCTCTTAACAGAATAAATCTAAAAGAACAGGAACTGTTTAGGAATATGGCATATTTGATATTTTTCTATAGATGTTTTAGAATAAAGACAAATTTAATTCCAGTTCCCTCTTCTCCAGAGATAGAAAGGGAGGGGGTAAAATAGATGTATTCCAACAAGGGACAAATTACTGGTTTGATTCTGTTGCAAGAGGTATCAATTCTAGTCTTTGCACATGGATTTGCATATTTAGTAAGTAGGGACACCCTCTCTTCCACAACCCAGTTTTTATCTGTTATAGTTAATACTCAGATGGCATTCTTTTTATATATGAAATCAAAAGACTAGACATTTCCAAAATAAAACACTCTTTTTCTTTTGAAGGTATTCACATGCCTCGAACCGTATATCCAAAGCAGGCACTGGACGAGTATGAAAAGAAGTTTTCCAATGCACTTGCCTGGCTCTAGGTACACTCACTAAAGAAATCCAGAAATAATATGTTTGAATGCAAAACTTCTGCTCCAACCCTCTTATTCATAACATTTCTGAGAGCATAATTCACCAGGTAAATCCCTCTCTCACTCTTGCCTCACCATTCCCTCTGGTGCATTTTGTGCCTCTGCCCAAAGCCTTGGAGCCCAGTTGGCCAGGGACAGCTGATTGGGCAGCCTCCCTCCTTGCTGCCCCTTCTCTAGCAGAAGGCACCAACGCTGGGATGGCAGCGCTGCCCCGTGCCCACACAAGCTCTCCTGACAGGCTGCTTTGGTCAACATGAATAATGGAGTGCCTGGGTTGAGTCAGGTCTGAGCAGGTTGGATAAGCCCTCTCCCTGGACCTGCATGATGGTCCTTAAGCAGGCTCCCAATGTAATTTTAAGCTTCACTTCATCACAAGGATAGGCTACAAACAAGCCTCCTATGAATATAATAAGCACGGTGAAAAAGATAAACTACTTTAAGAAGCACTATGGCAAATACCAACTGGAAACAGGACACAAACCAGTAAGGCTACATATTCAGCTGCCCCCTGAAATTGTCACCCTCCATGCATGTGTGGCTGGCCAAGAAACTCTCACACACAAGCAGGCATGAAAGGGTGGGTATAAAGGCTCCTCTGCTTGTTACCTCATCCCTCATTTTCAGTTTTACTTACAATCGAGTGCTTTTCCAATACATGGATTTATAAGGCTCCATTGTTTCATACAGTAGTAGCCAATGTATCAAACCTTTTTTTTCTTTTTGCCTTACAATTCCAGCTCGGAGACTTCCGTTTGCCTTAATGAATTTTGTTTGCATAGTTGACTGGCATCAGGTTAAGCAGGTATTGAAATGTGATATAACAACCTAATCAACTGTTAACAGGTATAGAAGAAGCCCTGACAAGGAACAGTCTGAAACCAGTTCATGATGAGATTCTTTCTGATAAGGGAAAAAAGGAAAAGTGTAGGACCAATTTATGCATAAATTGGTCACATTTTCACACCTAGCCCCAATTATCTAAAAAGGGTTTAACGTTATATTTATATTGATAAGCTTAACAATGTTGAACCACGACTCTGGGATGATCTGTTACAATTCACATCCAAAGCGACCAGAAGGAATAATTGGAAACCCTCCAGCATTTCAAGAAATAGAAGCAGCCTTGAAAAAGATGAAAACTGCCGTACAAGGTCTGGCTTTTGCTGAAATTACAACATAAATTCCGAATGAAGGATGGCCAAGAATAATTCAACAATTACAAATTCCCCTCTAAAGACAGAGGGAATGCTACAAGATTAGAGAAATTGAGCCATCCCAAACGTCTCCAAAGGAAAAAAAAATTGTAATGACTACAGGCTGACTGAGACGTTTGATAGACTGTATTGCTGATTGATTGCACAGGGGTTTTAGCTGAATAACCTGTTTTTATGCTGTGAATATCAATAGTTGGCTACATAAATAGAGAGGATACTTGCCAAACAATTATGCAAATCCCCATACTCATCACCAGTGCGTAAGTTAACCTCAAGGTATATTAGACTGTCTTTAATGTCCTACAAACATTTTGACATCTTCTCCAAGGCAAGAGCACCCATAAATGCCTAACTGATTTCCCATACAAGTCAGTGCAGCAAGGCCAGCCTGTCAAGAGCAAGTATCTCAAACAATCAGAAACAGAATATCTACCCTTAAACTTCACTTTGGCTGATGAAATTGTGGTTCCTCCTGCAAACTGTTTGTTTTCCAGAATCAACTTGTACAATAAGGAGGAGGAAGCTCTCCTGAGTTCTGCCTACAAGCAGCAGAGAGACCAAAGTGAGGTAATATACAGTCTTTTAAAAGTGTATTATAAAGGAAGAGAGATAGATAGATAGATAGATAGATAGATAGGTAGGTAGGTAGATAGATAGATAGATAGATAGATAGATAGATAGATAGATAGATAGATAGATAGATAATAACACCTCTTATAAATCAAGCCTGTGTCTTACAAGAGGCACAGAGATCATTTCATTTTCTCCTCCTCCAAAATTTTGCACAGGTACAGGTGTCAGCGAACGCTGGTGCTGGTTACAGTACCCCATATGACAGCACCCCAGGTTTTAAGGCAGCAGCATTTATAAATGCTCAATCCCATCACCAGCCTTTCCTTTCCTATCCGCAGGTGCTGGGAGGGCAGCCCATGCTGCTGGCCTCCCTCTTCAGGGATCTCTCCTGCCTCTCCATCCCATCTTCAGCTCTTCCCCATTTCCTCCCTTCTGCAGGAGTGGTTTGACCCAGGCTTAACCCTGAGTTGGCACCCTTGCCCAGCAAAATTACATTTTACAGGTCAGGTCTAGACAGAACTGTGCTTGTAAATGAGGTTTGTTTTTCCCTCCATGACAGATCTAGAACAAAAACAATCTATTTTTTCCCCAAAACTGTTGGTAAACTGGAAGATTAGAAAAGAAATCCTTTTAGGATGAAGATGCTGCATTTGTTTCAAACCATATTTTAATTTAGATTAAAAGTAAATGGAAAAATAAACAAAACAAAAACAAAATAAGGCAAATTCAGAACAAAGTCAAGTGAAATAAAACATCTTCTATTTTGAAACATAAGGATGAAACACTATGAATAAAGCCAGTGACATTACATACTTGGAAAGCACAGGGGTGAAACACTCAGGAATTTTATGGATTTTTGTTACTTTTCTTCCTCTATGTGAACAACTTAGTTCAGCCAAGAAGAATTTAATAATATTTTAGCATTGCTGATTCTCTGTTTTCTCACACACACAAATATTAAAAAATTATTCAAATGAAAATTTTTGGTCTGTTCGTCTTGTAAACCAACACAGCTGCTCTAGAGAGGTGCTAAACACTCTCATCAACCATTGATGACAAATATGAAATTAGAGCTCATATTTGAAGACATGTTGATGACAGTGCTGAGTCCCATCCTGAAGCCAGCCACTGAGATGTTTGCTATGCTTTCACCCATCACCCCAAAATCAGAAACAAGAAGTCCTAATCCAAGCTATGCAGTTTCCTAGGTGCTTGTAGCGATGTGGCCGTAGCCCTTTCCAGCATGCACTGATTGACATGAGCAACATCTGCCACTTTTGTTTGTTCTCACCACTTCCCCAGGGGATGAAGTGTGGGGAGCATTCTGCTACCATAGACCTTCCTAGTCTTGGAAATCCCCCAGATCCCTAGTGGGCTAATGGGGTTTTATACAGCATCCAAGAACTAGATATATTTCAAATCACAGCTGATTCTCCAGTCTCATTTTAGCTGTGTTTTTTTAGGCAGGCTCATCTGTAGAAGTCTGGTTTATATTTGCCAAAATCTGCCTTCTTAGTACACAGCTTACCAACTTTCCTATGAAAACCAAGTCAGCCCTTTATATATATATATATATATATGTATATATATATAGGTAGCTCGGTGCCTAAGTGCTTAAATTTGCATAGACAGTGTCAGTATCATTTAAAACTCTAGTGCCAGTACCTTATTTCTAAGGGGTTTCAGGGGTGTGGATATGTGCTAAAGAGTGGGCCAGGAAGAGAGGCAGTAACTCATAGTATCCTTCCACAGGGTACTCCTTAGAGGATCTCTAAAGTACATCACTTACATTTATCAACAGATCCTTAGAAGACTCTTCTTGAAAGGCACAAAGACAGCATTATTGTCCCATTTTATAGAGGGGAAACCTGCGGTAGGAATTTAAAGATATGTGCTTTTTTGCTGAGACATTAAATGAACAAGCCAAGATAGACTCCAAGCATTTTTCATTCCCAAGGTAAAATGGTTCTGGAGTGCATTTCTGCATGAGCTTTCACTTACAGACAGCAGGAATGAGCAGTGAAGGTCATCTGCAGTGGGTGAAGTCACAGACCTAGGTGCAACCAATATTATCTCCACAGCAAATGTCATTATCACAAAGCAGAGATCTGGGGTCTACAGGAAAATAATCAGAAATTTCCATTTCGTAGACTTGGCATAGGATGGGTAGCATTTCCCTTCAGCAAAAAAATAAACAATAGACCATTATAAATGGCACCCTGGTCAGACATGGAGAAAAATCTGAAAAGGTAACTGAGCTTGGTGCCACAATTCTTCAGGTTGCAGCTCTTTGCTTTGGAGGAGTTGCCCCATCCTTGGTGATGGTGGTAAATCCCAGAAGAAATGCACCTTCTTCTAGAAATACCACTGCATTATATTTATACTTTTCCTTTTTAATTGTATATTATTTTAAATTAGTATCAATCCTTGCAGTCATGAAATGGAAAAGGAAGAAAAGAAGGAAAGTAGGAAGAAACCTGGGCAGTGCAGTACAAAGGATGACCGGCAGTATACATACATTCCTCTCACAGGAATATTGCCACATACACTTCACCATCTAAAATCTTCCACACCTCTTAGCTGCTGGCATCCTATAAAGCTGACAAGTGGCCACTGCAGCCAAAGCTGTGCCAGCTTCCCTCCAGCCAAGGAAAGCACCCGAACTCAGCCTGGCAGGAGAGACACGCAGACAGACCATGGCAGCCCTCCCAGATGAAATGCAATGCAGTTGTTCCCCCATATCTGAGGACAATTAAAAAAACAACATTTAAACACTGCTGCCCACCTTTAAAAGACAAAATCACAACACTGCACTGTCTGGACATAGAATGAATCTGATGTGGAGGTGTGACACTGAAAATAAAAGTTTGCAGAAACAGGCAAAATCCAAGTAACTTTTTTTCTTTCTTTATATTTTCATTATTAAATAAAGCATATAATGGTTTCAGGTATGGACCAGCTTGGTCCTAGTAGTTTCTGTATGATGATGCTGTACAGCAATGGATTTTTTACACTTGAAAAACACTTGTTTGATCTTTGAATAATTCAAAAATATGAATTAGGGCAAGACATTCCCGCAGTTCATCCTCACAAAACATGATGTCACTTATGTACAGACTCTTAATCCTATTCCTCCTCCTATTTTCCTTTCAAATATGTGTTTTGTATGAAGTTATCCATCAGACAGCACGTTGTCAATGAGATGTGTCATTGCTGTGTGTGTATTCTGATAAAATGAACCTAATGCATATGTAAATCTGCCTTCTCAGGAAAAGTGTGTGGAAACACATTTGACTTGAAATCTCTCACTGCAAAAAGATTTAAGAAGGGTAGAGATAAAAATTTCCCAATTTCAAGACTGAATTGGCAGCCCTTGAGATCTGAAGGATGCAGTCCAGCAGCATCCTCTGAAGACAGGGAGCAGCGGTGGTGGCCCCGGCGGTGGTGAGGTCCCCGCGCTCCCACCACTCCCTTTTGGCCACCCAAGGGTCCTTGGGCAGGAGAAGACCCTCGTCCCTCTGCACTGTGGGCGCAAGGAGCACCTGGGGCAGTATCCTCATAACCTTGTCAGGAAGCCATGCTAATAAAATCATGCAGACAATCATCACATGCTGGTTTCAAAATCTTGTGCTGCTAGGGACTGCCAGAAAAGTGATCATGGAGACCTCCGTGGAAAAAACGCAAAGAAATCCTGATCCTGGTAACATGGATTTAGCTCTCTACTTGATTTTTTAAAAAAAATATTTTAAAGGCAAAACTATCAGCTTTTTTGAATGGGTTTTAAATAAAACCAGTTACAATAATTTGTAAAAAAAAAAAAAAAAAACAACAACAAAAAAAACCCCAAACAATTTAAGGAAAGGATTTAAAGATATCATCTGGCAAATTGCTCTGTTGACAACACATAGATATTAAGTGCAGTTTATCCTGGTCATAATCAAGCACCACTTTCCTAACTTTGCGATCATAACATGGATTTTTTTAGTATGATTTTAAAGAGTTTACAAAACCACCACAGCACCAACAGACACCTCTGAAAAAAAGTAGAAATGGGCATATAGGGACATTAATTAAATTGAAATTTAAAAAGTACATTCCTCTCACAAGTACAAGCAAGTTGAACTCTTACTCCGAATAAAATATATAACCAATTTAAAACAAGCCAGCAAAGTTACTCCTGATGCACAAGTGCACATGTGTATATCCCTTGCCAACCATATGGACAGAATTTGCAGGTAGAAGGATAAGGATCCACAAGGTGGAAGGAAATTTCCTTGCTATACCATTATGCACCTGCAGTTCGAAAAAATATTATTTCTTAGTTCTTAACCCAAAATCCCAGTTTGCATTACAAATCTTAAACATTGTAGACTATGTATAAAAAGAAAGGTTTTCTGCTTTGTAACACGTTTTTTAAAAGCAGTGAATGGTTTTGTGTAAACCCGCTACCTGTGAGAGCAGGGAGGGTGTTCTTTTTACAGAAGAAAAGTGAAAACCAAAGCTGCCTGTTTATAAAGTATTTTTATGAGAGTATTTTATGAGAGCACAACAGTCTCTCTGGTTGGAAAGTGCAAAATACAAATACAAGACCTCTATGATCTGAAAATATGGTAGTTTTTAAGCTGTACCTTTAAAAATAATATCTCAAAACCTGAAAACCTTCTCCTGTACCTGGCTGTTTAAAGTAACAAGATGCAGCCTTCTTTACAGCAAGTAATATACTAAACCACTTGTACCACATGTCTCTCCGAGTGTGATGTGCTTGAGTTCAATGAAAGGCTTTGTTTTGGTTTCTAAGTGCTTTCTTGTTTATTTGAAATGGCAGTATTTACATCTCATAGCTTATTAACTCTAATCACCCAGTTCAGTAATTAAAAAATGCAGAGTTGTCTACTGACATTGATCACAATACAAAAAGCCATAGTAAAAAGAATCAAATGAAATATTTTTGTAAACTGTAAAAAAAGATAATTATAGGAACAGGAAAGAAAACCCTAACTGTATAGCTCTTCTTTTAACGAAATCAATGTTATCTTGCAATGAAGTAGCAAAGCAAAGCTGGGAGATTGTGGAGTTTGATAGGACATTGACAAAGTATTAATGCCTTTGCAGCTTTTAGGTGACTTCATGGGATGACACCTGAGATTAAAAAAAAGTTTATTAACACTCACCCTCTTAGATATCGAGTTGGAAAGGGCAAAATGAGCCACTTGCTGAAAAGAGAGTGGGAGACACTGAAACACATCTGCTGAAAAAGATGACTTTTCATTCAAAGGAACTTTTTTTCCTTTTAGTGGTAACCATCTGTTGATCATTTCATTTTATGAGATTATTTTTGAAATAGAAACACTATATATTATGACTTTTCCTCCACATATAGTGTTGTTCAAATTTCAAAAGTCACTATATTTGATAACTAACACTTACTACTTACTGCCCTTTACAAAATATTCTTGGCAGAAGGTTAGAAACTGACATTTCCAGTTGAAAATAATGCATTGTCAAATAAGAAAACTGCAGGCTATAATTTTTAACACATGTATCTATTATTTTAAACATGAAACATTGCATCAGTTTGACATTAATTTGTATAATAGGGACAGAAAAGGATAATGCAATTTTCAGGGGCTATCTACATTTAATTAACTAGCAGCAGTCGCCTGTAACAAAAGAAAACTCCGCTACAAAAAAATAAAGCCTGTTTGTACACCTTCTATCATGCATTATTGAAACACACAATGTCATTATATGAAATAATAAGTGCTTAAATAGAGGCAGCAACTAATAAATGCAGACACAAAACTTTCATAAAAGTTTGTAAATACAGTATTGTATGGAAATTCTGATGCATATTAGCTCTCATATGCACTGTAAAATGCTTTATTATGAAAAAAGTGGGTAAGATACTTATCTTTTAAATTGGAGTTTAATATTTTATTAGTGCCAGGCACATAATTCTCATCAAATGGCAGGAAACTCTTTTTTGTATGGATATAAATGTCTAGAGTTTAATATTTCAAAGATAAGTACCTACTACTGCATCTATCACACTGCAGCTTAATGGAATTTACTTTTTCTTAAATATTTATATTGTATGTGTGTTTGGTTGTCAAATGATTGTATAACTACTGAGGCAGAACTGATAAGCTGGGCAACAATACTGTGAATTATTATTTTTCAAATTTGAAATGTCTAAAATCTTGAATACAATAAGGAACAAAGGATTTGAGAATTTTCAAACACACAATTTTCTTGAAAAAATAATATTCCATAATTGGCAAGCAAGCAAAAAGTTCTTCTAAGTGAACCCTAGATTGCAGAAATCGTCTAATTTTCCCCCAACAAATTACATTTAAAGAAAAACAGAATGACATTAGAGAGAAATATTTCCTGAGAATCCAAAATACACAGTAGTGAGCAAATTAAACTGAGACCAGTCTCTGATATTTCCAACGTAATGTACAGAGAGCATCATTCAGGTTCTGCAATACTGCAAACTATTTCATCAGTTCTGAGAAATGCTTTCTGATCCATGCTGATACAATTACCTAGCCTTTATTGGCAATTTAGACCTGCTTTTAGGGACATTTTAGAGCAAATGATGTTTTCTTGATATTTTAAAAAAGCAGCACTATTTCCTATACCTTTGGGATAAGGTAGAAATGGAGTTAGAGGCTCATTAAATATCTGATTGGTACAATGTGGTTTTTGTTACTGTGAACTAAACTACCAAAAATGAAGATATGTTCCTGGAGGTTCTGCTCCCCCTTGCAATCAAAGGGTATTTTTATTTGGAATATTTCTGTAAAATATCAGCTGGCATCTACTACTACTGTACTACTTACAAGAGTCTTAAAATCTGCCTATTAATTGAAAGATGTTGAAACTTACCTAATAAATTTTTAATATGAGCATGTGTGAAGGGCACACCACATCTTTCTTTGTTCCTATAAAAATGTGATGTCCAGACTATGACCAAGTGAGCTCAAATTCCTTTTGATGTTTCTGAAAGTAGAAAAAAGTGAAGCAGTTAAAGAGATGAAAAAAAAAAATATTCCTAATGTTTTTTACGCAGGGATTTAACTGAAATGACATCTGAAACTTAGACAACAG
The DNA here is from genome assembly GCA_907165065.1 of Caprimulgus europaeus. Next base: position 12,574,468 of record OU015536.1, read on the forward strand.
TCTACTGCATGACATGAAGCCCAACAGCTCCTATCAGTTTGTCTTGCAGTTGGTATAGCTTTAAATTAGAGACTTAGACAGTAGCAGTAGCCTTAAATATTAGAATTTAATTCAAAACCTGCTTTCCTAAGCACTAGCAAAGCTATTAAATTAGATCCTTTTGTCCTGATTACTTACAATAGCATAGACAGTCAAAAGTAGACTCAAAAGATACATCAGTTAACGTTTCTTTGATATTTTCAACTGTTCTCAATTTCCCCCCTGCTTTTGGAAAATCCACATGAGTGTTTCTGAGTTCTCTATATTACACAGCTATTTTTATGCCATATTGGTCTGAGTAAATAACATACAAGAAAGTGTGATAAATCAGGAGCATACCATTGTGATAAATAAAAGCTGATAATTTAAAACTCTTTTAGACAGAAGTGAGATGCCTTGTGAGAATACTAGTGTGGTAAATAAAATCTGCTAATTTAAATCTTTTAAAATAATGCTTCCTGCTGTCAGCATCCAGCACACGATGTAGCAAGGCAGCGATTAAGCAGCCGTGTTGAGGAGAGGATTGCATCACTGTCACTGTTATGGGGAAGAAACTCTTGTACTGCGAGTTTCTCCAAGGAGATGGACCAAACTCTACAAACGCTTAGCTGACACATCTAAGCAATTGTGTGTAAACAAACACATACACAAGTTCAATCAAGAATTTGAAATCATAGGCACTTGTAGGCCCAGCAATGCTACAATCATAGTCCGCAGCATCGAAATGAATTTGAAGTAAGCAAGCCACACTGTGGCTTGGTTTTAAAGCAAAGTGGATTTAGCTCTTTCAGTCTGAGCAGTTAATGGCCAGGCAGGGAAATTCTCTGAAATTACCCTATTCTGAATCAGACACTCATCCACCAGATTAAGAAAGATTTTAAAGCCTCAGTTTCAGAAAACTAGTTAGACATCTCATTGCCAAAACATATTTGTCCTTTCACTGCCCATTGAAGATTTTCTAGCAAACAGCTGGAAAGCCTAATGCAGTTTGCATCACTAGGAGGGGAAAAACAACAACAACAAAGTTAAAAAATAATAAAAAAAATCCTACCAGAAAAGCAGCCCTGCCACCTTGCTGGGGAGGTGCAGGGGCTGGCTGGCTCCAGAGGCCAGGATGTGCTCCCCTGCCCTGCAGCGAGAAGCAAAAAATCAGCTCCCCAAACTCCTCTCCTCCCCAAAAAGCAAAACTGGATCAACAGCTGCACATCCTTTATCTGGCCCTACAATATCATTTAAGACAATGTCACCTGCAGAGTTAAACAACCGGTGCTGGAGGTTTTGTGCTTCCCCTGCCTTCACCCCTAAGCCCCCGCCTGCCTGCACCTACTTACTGCAGGCTGCGACAAGAGCTCTATGGACATGCCCTGCTAACTGCCCTGGCAGAGGGTTCATATTCTGAAGCCACAGCCCAGCTACTGTCAGAGAGGAATTTAGGGGGGATTAAAGAACTCTTCAGAAACATCCTTTCCTCATTCCTGCCCCACAGGTTATTCTTTACACTTTTCAAAACAGAGTCAAACACATAGGTAAAGTATTACTGCTCTGATTGCCTGGCCAAGTGCAGGGATAACCATAATGAAGCAAGGATGCAAGGTTTAAAATCATGTGTTAGGCAAAACGTGAGTTTTGTTTTGCTTTGTTTTAAAAACAGACTTTGGAAAGTGAGATAGATACAAGGGCTGCCAAGGACAGAAAAATGTAACCTGCTGGGTATGAGCTTGGCACTGACGGTTCCGGCAGGGTTGTCCAGCAGTGTGGAGGGCTGCAAGATCAAGGACATTCTGTCTACTCTAAACAAAACTTGGTGACAGTTTGTATCAGATACTACCTTTCATCTTTGAATTTTTGCAATTAGCAAATTTTTATTCTCCTTAAAAAAACCCAAACAGTAACAAACTTCATAGATGTACTTGTATTTCATGTTCAGTGTACACTACTCACGCTGGCAGGAGCACAACTGCAGATATAATTTTTAATAATACTGGTGGATATCTAGGAAAACGAGTGGTGACTGAACACACCAGTTATCTTGCAGAAAGAGCTCCGAATTTGGTAGTAAAGGACAACATATTCTGGGGGAAAACTGTGATCCTACAAGTACACATGAGCAAAACACCCAAGTCTCCGCTATTTTGAGAGGAGGGAGGTAGAGAGCAGAGCCAGCACAGCAGGTCCTGGGGCTGAAGGAGGGGACTGAGCAGCTCCCAGCACAGCGAGTCACTGGGATCCGCTGCAGGGTTAGAAGTTAAAACTCAGCTGGAGGGAGGAAGTTTTCCAGAGGCTGCACTGAGAGAGAGAAATGAGCTGGAAAGCCCGGTGCTCCTATGACCAGGCACACAAAAGACCTGTTTTTTCCCCTGTGCTTTTCAGCAGAGGACGTTCAGAGCAGGCATGGCACGGTGACTGAGATCACAGGGATTAGCAGTGCCTGCCCTGCAGAGCACAGAAATTATCTCATGCGCTGGGCTACAGAAAAGGACAGGAGGACTCAGTAGCCCCGTCTGCAAGTGCCAGAGCACTCTTGCCTTTGAGAAGCATAAATATTGCGACCGCATCTGAGGACCGCATGGTTCCCATCAACACCTCTGCAGATCAGGGACATCGCTGCCATAACTGAGCAGTCAGCCTGCCCCTCTGAGCAGATATTAGACCACTGCCACAGCAAAGTTCAGCACAGTTTGGAGAGAAAAACAATAGAATAATTGCTGCAATGCCATACGGCATCTGTATTAACGTGAGCAAATTATTTTGGTAGAGATTCAATTTCATAAGTGTGGCTTCAAAGGCTGTTCCATGAGCACTATAATGCTTTTTCCTTCTCACCAAAATGAATAAAAACTTTACGATATGTTCAGCACAGTACTTAAGTATTTGTTTTGTTAATTTCTTAAAACAAATTGGATTCCCAGTAAATACAAAACTTGGACAACTGCATTAAGCAAGCAGTGGGGAAGCAATCTCATAATGATTATCATGCAGAAGCACACTACAGAAGAATTCCCAGAATTTCATCCAAACTGTTATTTGCTCTATTATAAACCCTCTATAAAACCCAATATAAAAATTCCTGAAGGAAGAGAGAGCATTTTTAAATATTTGTAAATACCCTCCAATGATTAAAGAAATGTGTGAAGGATGAGATGTTAACGAATGACAACAGAATTAGGAGATACAGTCTTTCTCCTTATTTTATTGCAGTGAGAGGGAATCAGAGCAGTTGTAACCATTTTCCATCCAGCTGAAACCCTGCAAGGCCAGAACACCCAGCTTGTGATCATGAACTCTGCAGGGCAGACTTGTCCCAGGCACCCGCATGAGCTGACCCCATGCATAGCAGGGTCTGGTGGCTCTCAACCCCGAGGTAGGTCTCATTCACCTGATGGGGCTCTGGGATATCAGCCATCAACAGGCAGTGGGGTGGAAAGATCAGAAGTGCTCATCTTGTGTTTTCAAAGAATAAGAGCATGTGGGACTAACAAAGTACCAGTCCATAGTGCACAGGATTTTGCACAAGGATTTTTGTGCACTTCTTTATCTCAATTTCTTTAGCTATGGCTGCGGGGCAGGAAGAGACAGAACTCACCTATGTTCTCACCAAGTGCACAGGTACTGAAGTACCAACCCTGCACTGCCACAACAGCACCGTGTCTGGACAGCAAACTCCTCACCTGTTGACTCCTCCCTCTGGCATGGAATTTGTCTTTCAGAAACAAAATAGCTGTGCACAGCAATTTTCGTAACGCTTCAAGGGGACTCGTAAGCTTTCTGCAGTGATATATGAACTCACTCCCCTTGGTGTTGCCAGGAGGGAGGTCAGCAAGGAAACATCCCATACAACTGATTGGGTTAGGACATCCACAACTCTAATTATCATTTATGTAACCTTGAAAAAAAATCCCATTGTAAAGCAGAATATTATTAAAAAAATAATAAAATCTGTCATCCAATGGAGCAGCCCTGTGTGGATTTAACAGCTAAGGCAGGCTCCCAGGAAGCAAGGGTTTGGGATCTTTCCAAACAAAAAGATTCGGCCAAAAAAATGAAATCTCTCTTCTGTGAGCAACTAATTAGACTTTGACAAGTCTTATGGCCATTAATGTCCCTCCACAGGCCTCCGCAGGCCACGTTTGCACATGCAATGTTATTTTGGCAAGCCCCACAGCCCCACAGGGAAGGGAGGGTGGTGTCCACGCGAGGCAGCAGCACCCGACCTCACGCCCAGCCGTGTCTTGGGTAACACGTAGCTGGTGCTAATGAAGTGGCCTCCCAGAAGAGCTGCCTGGCATGGGTGCAGTGCCATGCTTAACGCTTCTCTGTGGCCAAATATTTTGCCTGGGATAGCTCAATGATTTTTGCACCTTGCTCCTTTAACTTTTTGCTCTTGCTGTCCTTCATAGGACAGTCCTATTCCACCCTGACTCTGAGGCTGATCTGAAGACAACCAATACATCTCTCCTTATTGCTTTTGCTCTCCCCAGTGGTCACTGTCAAATGGACTCCCATAAGCTCTAGGGAAATGAGCAGTGTCCACCTCTTATAGACCCTCACCTATGCACAGGCTGAGTGGGGACTCCACAAGCCACCATTCAACAGCTTCACAAACCTAATATACCTCCTGACCTTGTAGCACCCAGCTGACATTGGAAGGTGAAATTTTCAACCCACTTACTGTTTTATGACAGATGATCTTCCCAGGTGGCCGGTTGTGGAGCTCATACACTTCCCTTGAGGATTCAGGAGCACAAACTGAAAGGAAGTTGTAGCAAGGTGGGGGTTGCTCTCTTCTCCCAGGTAATCAGTGATAGGATGAGAGGTAATGGTCTCAAGGTATGCCAGGGGAGGTTCAGGCTGGATATTAGGAAAATTTTCTTCTCTGAAAGAGTGGTCAGACATTGGAATAGGCCACCCAGGAAGCTGTGGAGTCACCTTCCTTGGAAGTGTACAAGAAATGTGTAGATGTAGCACTCAGGGATACAGTTTAGTGGGCATGCTGGTGATGAGTTGACAGCTGGACTGGATGATCTCAGAAGTCTTTTCCAACCTTAGTGATTCTGCGATTCTGTGAAACCACCATGTGGCTATGACATCCAACCAGACAGCACCAGAGATAACTGTCCATAGCATGTGGAACCCTCCTGCAATTCCAACACTATGCTTATATGCAGATCCTATAAAACATAATCCTAAATGTGTTTTTATATGTGGAAGAGAAAAAAAAAAAACCCAAACCAAAACACAACTAATCTCTACCAGGATAGTAAAACATGTCCTTCTTTACATAGAGAATGCTGCAACTATTGATGAGTGTCCACATTTCCCAGCCTAGGAAAGCAGAGCAGATGTTTCTGTGGGGAAAAATCAGGCCAACAAAGGGGACATCCTGCACTCTACCTCCTTGCTGTAGCAAGGGCAAGCTCAGTGACCACAGAGTAAATCCAGGGCAATGCCATCAAGTTAATAACTACCCAACACTATGCAAGCAATGTACTAATTTACCCACAGGTTAGAAGTGCCTACTGCTGTTTCATTAAATAGTAATTCTTGTAAATTTGAGAGCATATCTGTAACCAACCCTAAGGGCATGGTGTTTCTATTGTCACTGTCACTAAATCCCCATACTTATTACCACACAGTACAAGGTATATTTAATTTTCTCACTCAAATACAAATTTGCCTTATAAATTTATAACAGAAGTTCAGGAGACCATGCTCCCTCCCAGACATGGTTTTGTACCTACAAATGCGCACCAAGGCAGAAGGGCCCCATGGAACTTCAAGCAGAGGCAGGCGTAAGGGCTGCTCTTCACCACAGCTTCAGGAGACCTTGCTGCCAGCTGGGAAAAGACACATTTTTTGGAAACTCTAAAATCCCCGAAGAGCACTACCAGGAATAGAGACCTAAAAAACACCCATCAGCTCAGCCACATCTGTTTAAGTGTTGGGCCTGATTCCTGGTTGGAGTCTGTGCCTCACTCAACATGATGAAACCTTCTTCATTTGAACAAAGTTAGACTACAGTAAAATGGAAATACTAGACAGATTAATCCAATCCATAACTTGATGCTTTCTTAAAAGTTGTAGAATTGAACCCCACACTGTTTTCACCACTGGATCCCTAAATACAACCTGTTTTCTGTATCTCTAAGACAGTAGATGCTGCAAACTGAAACTGTCCATACTGTTCTGTAACCCACAGTACTGAGTCACTTGTCAAGACTAACCAAATAAATGAACAAATAATAATTACCTTAGTGATACCAGCTCATATTTACACTGAACTATTATTTCAAATGATTTTTGATGTTTGCAACCATATAACTATGGATTTATACATATTGTAACATGCAATAAAAAAATACTGACAAAGAATAAAGAGAAATACAGCAGAGGTGATGCATTATTCTATCCAAATAAAATGTTTCTAGACTTACTAGTGGTAAAGTGAAAACTGTGTAAAGTAGCATAAGAAATTAAAATGAAATGGGGAAATCTCTTTCATTTCTGCCTTCCCTCTGTCAATGAAGTTTTTTTTACTGTTTTGGGATATATTAGCCATCAGGGAAAATTGATCTTGTTTTTGAAACAGAAACAAAGTAAACTTACTATTAATGCAAAATGACAACAGCTTTAATCTCTAAAATATATTGAAAATAAAAAAAAATAGTTTTCATGATTTATCAGAATTATGTATCTGTCAAAGGAAAGGATAAAATAGATGTATTCTTCCTGAGGTACCAGTTTTCAGAGGAAGCATAGAGCAAGATTACTTTGCGTGCTGTCTCCCTCTACAATGCTTTCTTTCCATGGAGTCGTAGCCAGCTAGTATTTTAAATTCCTTGCACTGCATCAGGGTTATGGTACTATGTTACAAAGTTATTCAGAAACCTGATTGGCCATGTTCCTGCAATACATTTTCCTAACCCCAAGATAAAGATCCATGCATCTCTTTACCCTTTAAACAAAAAAGCTATTGTAATAGCATGTAGTGTGATGCATGGCATGAATACCAAAACATGTACATGCACTGCTAAACTGTTTAAGTATGGAAGAAGTAGTGTCTAATAGCATCAGGAAATTGAAATTTAAAAATTTTTCTCACTCACTTATTTGATGAGAACTGGGCTGCTGACAGGTGAAGCAGAAAGTCATTTTTCAAGTTAAATGCCAAGTGGTTATATAGCATAATATTCAGTCAAAATTAACCACCTCACTGCTGCATTGACATACAGCATATTTAATGGCAACTGTTTCCGCAAAGAAAACTATAGACCTTGGGGAGTTCTAAGAAAATGGAAAGAAAATCTTACTAATATTTCAGTTACTTGCTTGAAACAAAGAATGATAGTGTGCCTGACTCATGGCAGAAAGAACAAAACATAACTATTTGTCAAAATTATAAATATAATTTTTTTAGACTCTTCCAGACACAGGTTGCATGTTTTAAATCATCAGATGTACGTACCTAATTTATGAACCAGTTTGGATCCACCACACAATTTAGGCACAGAAGAAAGGTTTTTGGAGCATTTCACAAAGTTCTTTGCAGCATCTCAGGCATAGTCTCAGGGTCGTGATCCTGCAAAACAACACCTGTGAGCTTTTTGGACTGGTTATTGTCACCCCTGAGGACTTCACACAGTTCACCTTCAAGACTGGATTGAAAGGGCAAATCTCTCTCCAGTGGGAGCTTTACTTCAATCTTCTGATTTTAATCTGGATTTAATCTTTAAAGCATAAAACAATAAAACATATTTTGCATTCTGAATGCCTTTTGAAGTTACAGTAAATTGAATGTATAGCTAGCTCTTAATCCTGGAACAGGCACTCTGGTTGAGGGATTGAGCTTGTTAACTGTGGAGTTTTTAAACAGTTTATTTTTCAAAACAGTAATTATTCCTTGCATTCAAAAAGTTCTTACTGGGACAGGCTACAGGAAACTACATTTCTTCTTGTTATGCTAAAAAAACCCCTGATCCATACAAAGAAATCTTTACTGCCCAAATCATCAGAGTGCATAAAAAGTAAATTTAGAGATAAAGGAAGCATAAGAGGGCAGTAAATAGAATTTTAAAATGAGAATAAACTCCTACGTGTAATAACAAAACAGAGGGAATGGTAGGCAGTGGCACACTAAAGTATTTACTTCTTCTGCTGGCCTTTCCTCATAAAAATGTACACTACAGGTGGTAAAATTAGAATGGAGCAGAACAGAAAAGAACACCAAGGAAATGAGCTTTGGTAGGATTTCTGGCTTCTCAAGAACATTTAAGTTGTTTTTGGATTTTCCTCCTCAATGTCCTGAAGGGCCAGCCAGGGACTCCAGCATGCTCTCCCAACACTGCCAATTTGGATGGAGGATGGGGATGAGCCCCCATGGGCAGGTCCCCAGCGATGAGTCCTGGAGAGCTGGTCAATGGGAAGCACCATGGGAAGGGATGGAGACAGTATATGGGTTTTGGGTCTTGCTTCTTGTGCCTCCCTTCTAACAGGAGTCAGGCTGCCAGGAGGCCCAGGGAGCAATGGGAATATCTTGAGGATAAGCAGAGCAGGAAAAATCAGAGATCTAACCCAAAGAAAGTCCTCTGAAACAAAGGCAGAGACAAACTCTTAAGGCCAAAGATCTGCCTGTCCCTTCTCATCAGTAAAGTCAGGCTTCATAAATGAGTATATTGTGAAGGGAGATTATTAAAGAGAAAAGCATAGATGGCTTTTTGTATATATCAAAATTCTTTCTTCTGCCTTGACAGGATCAAGCAAATAATTCCTCAGAAAGTCACAGAGCTATTCAACAGGTGAACAGCTGCCAAGACAATTTGAAAACTCTACATTATGGTCCATCATGTAACTCATGTTTGCTTGGTAAATATTATTCTCTTGGGACATTTCATGCAGAGAAACAGATGCCAGTTGATGACCCAACCTTTTCCTGGTCTTTCACTATTGTTTATGTAAAAGAAATACAGGTAGATATTTATAAATAGAAATTACTTAAATCTCACCAAAGTGATATTTCCTTATGTTCAGCTCCTCTTCTGTGCAATATATCTGAGGTTTTGCTGGTTGAACTCCAGGGAGAGGTTGGAAGGGGAAGAAAGATTGTAGTTAACATGTATGAAACTATCTTGAGGATTTATGGTGTATGAGAAGAGTAAAAACCAGAGATTTGTATAATTTTTACTAGAAAAAGATGTATTGAGATGGCAGCAGCAGTAAGATGAAGGAAAATAATGAAATTCTTCATAGTATTATATGAAAATTGTCAAAGTGTTGGGATGCCCTAATCATCCATGAGCCAGCTGAAAATAAAGTGTATTTATACCGGAATTTTTCAGCATCTTTGGACAGTAGCTTAGCTTTGTTATAAGTTGTAATGTTCCACAAAATACTGTTTATTTTATCTTGTCATAGCATACAGTAATAAAAGAATTGTAAATGTATCTTATTTATCAGCGTGTCTGCACATTTGGGTTATCACAGGAGACATGGGTTGTTTTTCCTTGAAGGAACTGAAATGTCTGGTGGTTACTTTAGATGAAAACAGAAGCAACAAAAAGCACTACAGAGATATTCCTCCTGGTCGTTGAATGTGATGCTTCTTACCAATTATATCTTACACACAGTTATTAGAATATGGTTTAAGGGGTTTTGTGACAAAAAGAGAATATATCTGAAATGCACACCATTATTAGCAGTACCCAGTTCTACTGCATGTTGGAATTTATGTAATAAAAATGTTTAACAGCCAGTGATTTGATTTGTTTACAGAACCTAAAGTGGGGAATTGGGATGAACCCATAAATAACTTGCCTTGGAGGAGTCTTTTCTAACTGGATACGGATGGATTGGACCTGGAAAAAGAGACTGATACAAAGTGACTGTAAAACATCATTCACTTATGTTGTTACTTGAACTGTACTGACTATCTCAAGTAAGTTTCTTCATGGTCAATCAATATTGCCCTGGTATTAAAATATTTCTAACTCATGGAACCTGCTTTTGCAGCAAAAGTGGAAGAAAGCAAGCATGGGGGGAAAAATCCCACAATAATCTCTCGCCAGAGAGTCAGGGTGGAGCCAAATGACCCACCAGAGAGCACTGGCTGCAGGACCCACCCAAACGGGGTGAGTGCCATGCGGAGCACTCCCCAGCCTGGGCCATCCCAGCCCCCCATCCCAGCATGCTGCTGTGTCCCAGGGCTTGCTCCAGTGCACCAAGGAGGAACCCTTCCCTGGGAGGCAGTTTTCCTAGAGGCACTCTCTTGGGAACACAGACTACCAGCATCCATTGCTCCATCTCTATGTCCTCTCTCTGACCATCTATTCTCCTTCTCTTTACTTACCAGATATACCTAATTATGGTCCTAAAGCACTAAAACTCCACCTTTACATCTGTGATCCTGACTTATACATGTTATTTCCACTGCTACATTTGTAAGCAGGAACCCTCAGGATTTTCATATCGTTGCTACTTCAGTTAAGCAGCTCAAAGTTATTTCCCTGGATTTGCTATTAAATTCTGTAGCATGAATGCCTCTGTGTGTAGATATAAGGATGTGTATGCATATGACTAATTTCTGCAGAACAATTAGCACTTATTAAAATCAATTATCTCTTATAATTGAATGAGATAACTCTAGAGATTAAATAACGGGGGAAAATCTAAAATGAGAAAAAAGAAAACTGTGGAGTGTGTTACATAATGGCAATGCCTAACTCCAGAGGCAGTAACAACCATATTTTTCCTCCTGGAAAGCAGGGATCGAACTTATGGATGTCTAACAACATTTAGTAGTAAGTTCTGAAAAACATATTCACTCAGCAATATTTAATGCCTTAATTTAGTTCCAATGTACTTTGAGACAGTGAAATCTGTATTTTAAGATTGGATAAAAAGCTAAAATGAACACAATTTTCTAGTGACAGAACTGTAAAAATTGGCAACATGCATTAGCATGATCACTAAGTGCATGGCACGTCTCAAAAAGTTTGCAATGATATTTTTATTAATTCAGCATTTGTGTGGTTTATGCTACCTGACTAGAGATAGGGAGGTTGATGTTAATGACTGTCCATTTATTTATTTATTCTTTGAAATGTTCTTGTCTGATAAGACAGTCATTTCCCAGTGCCAATTACATCATTACCTAAAAATAAACTAAATCAAAGCAAGACAAACAGTACATAAGTGTTGTACTACTGGGCCTTCAATAATGCTTTTTTTTCTGTCATTAAAGTCTAAAGATATAGAAGTAGTAAGTTACTCTCAAGAATTCATAAATATAAAAAGTTAAATTTACAACCTTAACTGTGTCCCTCATGCTGTCATACATCAGTGATGTGCAAGTCTATTGATATATATGATTATTACTGCTGGTTTAGTAGATTGCTTTAAAGATATAGAGTACCTTTATATCAATCACGTCATTAAAAATAAGACTTTCTGAGCTGTAGGTCTTGTACTGACCTTTCAAAACAGTGACTATCATCCATAAGGAGCTTGGTCAAGAAAACTCCATATTAATGCTTTTTCTTCTTTTTCTTCTTTTTTTTTTAAATTATGACTTAAATAAGAAAATCACCAGCAAAAATTTAATGATTAGGTGCTCTCCTCCTCCCTCCACCATGAAAATATACTGATTAGCTCCACCACCTATCCTATTCCAATAACGCTGCTGTCAGTTTTGATATAACATTAACACTTCATTAACATTCAAGCCATGTTCTTGGATTTTTTAAAATTATCATACCTGGGTGGATTCATGGAAATCTAAAGCATTAAAAAACCAAAACCAAGCCAAAACTCACAAAAACCTTCAAAATCCAAGCAAAAGTTACTGCAAAAATAGGCAATATCAATGGGATTTCTTCTCCCTGGAAAGTGCTTCCACATTGTTTCTGGCTTATGCTTAAATGAAAAGAATGGGTCAGGGAAAACACAAAGTAATTTAAAAGACTTACACTGCAATACATAGGATTGCCCACAGCTACACCTTGCAATCACCCAGTTCATATTTTAGGTCCTGACATAAGAGTTCATAGTATTTTACAATTCTGTGTTCCATGTCAGTGGCTGACTGTGGAGCTGAATATCATTCCTATTTAAATCTGCAAGAAAATAGCTGCAGGTGACATAACCTTTCATGTAGTACCACTGTGTACATATACAAATAATTGAGGCTCTTGACCCTGTCTACGCACATACAACTGTAAGTACAAACTTGACATTTTGATACTGCTTGTAGCCTTTCCCATTGTTATTTTCTGTTTCAATAATCCATTGCAGGTAGAAAAATGAAAGAAGGAAGCATGAATGATTAATGCTGTCAAGCTAAAATAATGTATTTAGAAAAATCTATAAATCTGTTATTTGTGGCATTTAAAACTAAACACGACACTTTTTGGTGCCATTCAGCCTATTTTACAGTAGATAAATGTAAACGTTTTGCAGAAACAATGGCAGCATAACCCTTTGAACACTGGTTTTGGCACCAAAAGTTAAAGGGATCGACTGTAAACTTCCACATATAAAGGAATATTAATCATAGATTAATATTCATACAGTGCTATAATATTTAGTATATATCTATGACACAAAGTGAATGTGGATGAACTACTGTTCTTACACAACCTTCCTGCCTTTATCTTCCTGGCTGTGTCCACCTGTGGAATCTGGCCTTACCTCTGGTGTTTTTTCCAGCTTATCTCTGTAAACTGAATGATGTCTGGAATATACTATATTCTTTAAAATATTTAGCGCATCTAACTTTCTGTCAAATAGGACAATGTGCCTCTTTAGACATTAGATATATATTTTTATATATATTTATACACACACACACATATATATATAAATAAATATTTTGCTCTATATTTAGTAGTTGCCATTAAAATTTGAACCAATAATGGAACAGCTGAACACCTTATGACTGATTTTGGAAATTCAGAATTTTTCTTAGACTACTTTACTCTTTAAAAAAAGATTGTGATTGAAGAATAAGTGCCATATTTGCCCTCCTTTCTGAAGCCAGCCTTGCATAGCAGCCTTGTGCTCATTTCGCCAGTAATGCAGGTCCTTGCCTTGCACCAGCTCTTCCAAAGCTGATGGGGAGCTGGGCACACACTCGTGGTCCCAGCCTGTGGGCAATTCCCTGTGGATATCCTAAACATATGATGAACTATCAATGCCACTTGCATTTGAATGAGATCTTCGCAGAAGTTAAAATTACATCAACCCCCCAGTCATCACTTCTGTTTTCTTTCACCTCCGAAACAACAGTCAGGCAATCAAGGCAAGTGTTAGTGTATAAACAAGATACTCTCTTTTAAAGTAGTAAGGGGCCTTTCATGCTAACAAGATGTTTTCTCACTATGAAGACAAGAGTGCACAACAAAGCCGCAGTTATCTGTTAAAATGTCTTGGAGATGTTACATTTGTTAGGTGATCTAGCAAGTCGCTTGAAATTAAAGTTAATTAAATTAATGTGATATTAGCCCAATTGTTTTACTTGATAAATCTGTAAAACCCAAATTGTGCAGCTCAGATTTTGGGAGACAAGTGAATTAGCAATGCATGTAAATGAACACAGTTTGCAGATTCAAAAAATAATTAAAGCAGATCTATAGCTTGCAGCGAATTTCACCTGAAGTCACAGCAACTGGAGTGCTTTAAGATGCTGTTTATTGCCAGATATCCACACTGTCCTTGAGTGCAACTTCAGTTTTAAGAGAAAAGTAACAATATTTTCCATTACATTCTATCCAATTGTGCATAACATTATTTTCATCTCCACTGTACTTTTTTGTGGTCAAAAAGTTTTCTTAACTTTTCCTTAGGACTGTGTATTAGATCTCACCTATGGAAAGACCTTCTCACCTACTAGATGTTGCTCTCTAAGATAAGTAGCTTTGCAATTGTTTCTCCAGTTAAATGCCTGAAGAAATTAACATCACTAATTCATGCAAAAGTTAGAATTTTACCTAAGTTATGCCAAGTAAAAACTGAAAGGAAGAAAATGTCTTTCAAAATCAAAATATTATTTTATACTGTGGAAAATATTAAGATAAAACTTTAAATAATGCAAAGTAAATACATATTGTTGATAGAAGAAATTAGTTTCCTATATAAGCAAGGTTATACCATGGACTTCTTAATTTGTCCTTCAGAAAAGAAGAGTATTATTTCTCTGATTTTCTCTGTCTTAGTTTGAAGAGCTGTGTTGCCCAGAACAGGTTGCTTTCTATACTGCTGTTACTGTGTTCAGCTGCTATTTAACTTCTCAGATCAGACAGGGAAACCCAGAAGCAACACAGACAAAACATGAATTAAGATTGTAATTGCAGCTGACTGTAACCTACCCAAACTACAGAAACTTGCTTAAAGATGCTCACGTTATGCAGCCAATGGGGTTTAATAATTTGAAATTAACTAAACTCTTTTAGTATAAAATGTAATGGCTCTGTCAGAATCAAAGTGCAGAATGCTAATTTAGGATTTAAAATAATAATTCTGAAAAATGGAAATGTTATTAAAAGGATGTGTTGGGGTTTTGGGGGGGGGGTTGGTTGTTTTCTTTTGTTTTGTTTTTAAGTGCATAAAGGGACACCTTGAATTAATATAAACCATTAAATGTAGTCCTCGATCAGGCAAAGACTTACAAATATCAAAACCCTGAGTGAGCTAGAAAGAATTTAGGTCATAGTTGAAATATTCTGGGTTATAAACATAAACATGTTCATATTGAAAATGCTGTAAAAGTCTTATGTATATTTTGCAAATCACAGACTCCATAAGGAAGTACCCATACTTCTGTGGGCAATATTTTTGGAAAGGATACAAAGAAGGTGGAGGTACTGAATGCCCTCTTTGTCTCTGTCTACACTGCTGGAGACTGTCCTCAGGAGCCCCGGACCTCTGAGGCCCCAGAGGAAGTCAGGATAAAGGAGTTTGCCTTGGTTGGTGAAGACGGGGTTAGGGATCAATTAATCAATCTGGACATCCATAAATCCATGGGTCCTGATGGAGTGTACCTGCTGAGGGAGGTGCTGAGGGAGCTGGCTGAAGTCATTGCTAAGCCACTCTCCATCACCTTTGGTAAGTTGTGGGGAACAGGAGAGGTGCCTGAGGACTGGAGGAAAGCAAATGTCACTCCAGTCTTCAAAAAGGGCAAGAAGGAGGACCCAGGTAACCAATGGCATCCTGGGGTGTATTAGAAGGGGTGTGGTTATTGGGTCGAGAGAGGTTCTACTCCCCCTCTACTCTGCCCTGGTGAGGCCGCATCTGGAATATTGTGTCCAGTTCTGGGCCTCACAGTTCAAGAAGGACAGGGAACTGCTTGAGAGAGTCCAGTGTAGAGCTACAAAGATGATCAAGGGAGTGGAACGTCTCCCTTATGAGGAAAAGCTGAGGGAGCTTTTCCCTCATAAGGGAAAAAGCTAAAACCCTCTTTAGTTTGGAGAAGAGGAGACTGAGGGGTGACCTCATTAATGTTTATAAATATGTAAAGGGCGAATTTCAGGAAGATGGAGCCAGGCTCTTCACAGTGATGTCCAACAGTAGCAAACGGGGCAATGGGTGCAAGCTGAAGAGTAGGAGGTTCCATGTAAACATGAGGAAAAGGTGGTGGAGTCTCCTTCTCTGGAGACATTCAAAACTCACCTGGACACTTCCTGTGTGACGTACCGTAGGTGATCCTGCTCTGGTAGTGAGGTTGGACCAGATGATCTTTCGAGGTTCTTTCCAGTCCCTAACATTCTGTGATTCTGTGAAAGCTAAGCCCCCTTCTGAAAATTCATCTCTCTGCACATCTGTGCTTGCCACCATTGCCAGCTACTCCTTGACATCCTCTTGTCCGCACTCACGCTTTTGGATGTCTATGTGAAACTCAAACAGAGCTCGTCCCCTTCCTCACCAGCATCAGTGAACATGGGCATCAGCAGAAATTTTGACCAAACCCTTTCTACTCAAAAGCAACGTGAGTGGCCAGTCCCAAAGGGACATGTGCTCCAGGGGGATGCATGGGAGGATCAGCGTGTCCTCCACCAGCTCTTGCGGGTCATGGGAAGCCAGTCCTAATGAAAACAAATAAAATATATGATCAGGTTCGTTACAGCTGAAGACAAACTGTTTTCCTAATATTTGGATTTTTAAAAATAGGAAATTAAGTGCAAAACGTGCCAACTTAAAAAGGGCTGAGGAGTCCCCGTGGCAGAGGTTAGTTCATGACACTGCTTGTTGATTTCTAATGGAGATTTCTGCCCTGGAACAGAGAGCCAGAGAATGGGACTCTGCAAGCATGACTCCCGCTTTGATGACTGCACTGCCTTTCTTGTGCTTTTACCAAATCTGGGCAATATCAAGACTTAAAAACTGAGAAAACTAGAAATCAACATGCCATGAAGGCAGAAGCCCAACAAAAATGGATGGCAGAAGCAAGCCAGACCCCTCAAAATGCTGTTTCTGTATTGCATCTTCTTTCATCACAAACGTAAAACCCCGTCACCAGTGATACTCTCACTCAAACATCTGCTATGGCTCAGGCACAGTCTCTTCACTGGTGCAATGCCATAGGCCTCTCCCTAATGCACCACCAGGGCTTGAAAAGTGTCCGTGAATTCTAAACCAGAGGAGGTTATTTTTTAATTGCAGAAAGAAGAAAAAAAAAAAATTCTGTTTAATACACACAACTTACATGCAAAATAACTGTCTTCCTGACTGGGCAAACTCCTCAAGTTAATTTCTTGTGACTTTACATGTCATGTTGAGACTTCCCAGTGCCTCATGGGATGGGAGATCCCGCCTGGGCTTTTGGGAGACCTCCCTCCCACATGGATTCTCTGAAGTCGGTCCCTCAGTAGGGGCATTTGTTTGGATTTGCCTCTCCTACCACCCACTTACCTTCACATGGCCTTCAGAAACCTGCTGCTTCTAAGACTTCCACTCTTTTGTCAGAAACAGGCTTGTCATCACAAGTGTTTGTATCATCTGGATAGAAATTTACACTCAGCTATTGGAGACCAGGAAGATGCCATATGCCTACATGTGCCCTTGCCTACAATATTGCTGAGAATCCAGCTACTACATCTACTCTTTCCATTTCTAGCTCTTTCCACAGAACCCCTCTCAGGTCTTCATGGCCTTTGTTCTCACCGCTCCTGGATCTGGGAACTCTGACCCTACAGTACTGTATGCAATTATTTTTACGATGTTAGCATATGTCAATGCACGTGTAGACTACAGATTGCTTTCCTCACAGTAAACTTCTATGGCAACCCTTTATTTCTGGCTTCAGCTAATGAGCTTCTACACATTATGTGGTGACAGGAAACACAAAGGTGTTTGGAGCAAAAACCTGGAGGACATGAAGAGGACCTCCTTCTGCGATACTGAAGTTTTCCTATTAAAGCTGAAAGGAATGACTTTACTAATTGAAAGGTAAAAACTCGACTTGTGCCACATCCAAAGCATTCACATCTGAATCCCATTTGTTCCAAAGAGGGAATAATATTCAGAATTTATGTGCAGGAGTGCATTTTAAGTGAAAGTTCAAGCCCACGGTACTGCACAGTATGCATGGATTCTGCTGGACTGAAAGACAGCAGGAAACAAATGCACCCATCTGGCCACATAAATCAATCACTGAAATCTGAAGATACACCCACAGAAGGGAAAAAATGATTAATAGATCTGTGATGTGTAAATTTTTATTTAACGCTAAAATCACACTAGAACTCGCTTTTTTGAAGAACACCATGTCAAGGACATGAGGACTTTGTAATACTGGGAGTCTTCTAAATCTGTCAGAAGAGGCAGGGTAGATTAAAAGTACGCAGTGAATCTGGAAGCAGCAGTTGGCAGGGCGGCCGTTGCCACGTTTATGCCATTCCCACCCGCGCATGGTGGCTGTGTGCCATGCTGTGCTGGGCACCACAGCAGGCAGCACGGCAGCCCTCCTGCAAGCCACGCTCATGCTTTGGTTTAAGCAATTCCTATGAACTAAACATCATATTACTTTTGCTCTATATCTAATTCTCTCAATAGGTTCAAATCTTTACTGCAGCGTCGTTGCTATTGCAGATGCTGGAGGACCAGAGGCTCTGCTGGCAGCTGAGGACTAAATATGGAAGTTTCATTTACCGAAGGCAGGAAAGCTCCCAGATACTTAAGAAAACAGTCACTATACTCTACACAGAGCTCAACATCAGAGTTCAGCATCCTTCTCCACCTGATCTCAAGCTGTTTTTCTGGCAAAGGGTCACATCTGAGGTAAATCCGTCTGAAAAAAGACTTCTAAGCTGAGGACTCAGAAGAGACAGTTCTGGATCCAGTCATGATCTCCCTGCCCGCTCTGTCTGGCACATGGGATGTCTCTGTACCTTAGATCTACTGACTTGCCTTAAAAAAGTATTTTACCAGATTTATTCCCAGTCACATTTTATCATTATAAATGCAGTGTTTTGGCTGAACTTGGCTCATAGTTTAAGTATTAGCTCCTCGGAAGCCACCTACCTCAGAGACAAGCTGGGTTCCTAGTAGTCACTTGCTAAATGAAGCCCTGACATTCAGTCTGTAGCACCATGAGACGGTGTCTCACAGCTTTTGGGTTTCATTTCTGAAACACTGGACAACATTTTCATCTCTCAAATGGACTTTTTCCTGTCAATAATATGCTGATACCTTTTCAAGCATCTTGTGGGTCACCTGGGAAGGAACACAACCACACACCAGAATATATATGCAGCTGAATACTTTGACACCATTAACAAGTTTTGTCATTCCACAGGAGAGGTAATTGCCTCCACAATGTTTTGGGACCAGAAACAGCCATCTTAATCTAAAACAGCCTGTTTTACCAACGGAAAAGCCTTGAAAACATGTCTTTTCAAAATTGGCTGACACAAAACTCACCCCTATCTCTATCAGCATTGCAATAAATAAATGATTACAGTCAAAGTACTGCCACTATTGTTATTAGCAGCCTGCGAGTGAAAGTTGAATCAGAAGAACACTGAAGAATGAAAAAACTCCTCATGTTCATCTCTGTTTCAAGTGTGACTAATTCCACTGGAGAATGCGTTACATACTCACCAGCACAACATCGCCAACCTCGGTTCCTGTCACTGTGGCATCCTGGTTAAAATCACCACCACATTTTTTGTTTGTTTTGTTTTGTCTTCCTTTATTCACTGACTTCTGCAAACCTTTGGGAGGAGAAATGAAGACTACTATAGCAGCTTTTAAATTGACTCTTATATTAAGAATGTTATGTTTTTTATATCCGCTCTGAAAGGGTAATATGAAACTTATGAAATATTTACTAAGTGTGATGCATAAACAACAAATCACCTCTTTTCCATTAAATATTTTTTGTGAAAGATATTTTAAATAAAATACTACAGCTTGCAATTTAATTACAATGAGTAATTAAAACTTAGAGGATAATCATTTTTGGCAAAAAGTCAGTTTTTGTTAAAATTTTAAGATAGAAAAAAGATGCATATTACGACCATAATACTGTTAGTAATTAAGATAAATGCATCAATTATTAAAGATGCAAACATGTCAAGCAAGCATAACTAATTATTTGAGCATGTTAACAGTTGTTTAATGTTAACAAGCAGTGAATTATTAAAGACCCCATGTGTCACATTTTGGACTGCATAAAATATAATGTTCTGGAAGGGTTTATGATTTTCAGGTTTTGCTTAGATCTTTCCAGTCAGATAAGCAATAAATTTAAGATAACCTGCATTTAAACTGTATTTCTAAAATAATTAGCTGTAATTGTGTAATGAAATGTTGTATTTCTCACTTTATGAAGACTTCCAAATCCAGCTAAAATGATCAAAATATATCAATAGGTGTTCTATGCTGTAAATACGTGATTTCTGTTTGCGAGGGTGCAATTTCTTCATTAAAAAGAGATACAGTATTTGAGAAGCTTAAACTATCAGAGTAACAACTAAACTGAGATGAAAGAGCAGATTTTATGTGAGCTAATGCTTATGTTAGTACCTGGCTTTGTATTTCAGTGGTTGAATACTGTCCTTCCAAAGGAAGCATCCGCCAAGATCCCCCTCAGCCAGCTCCTAGTGACTGTGTTGAGGCAGCTGCTCTCCCATCTCCAAATACCTGTTAGTGATCACACAACATCTGACACAAGAATAAACAACAGCAGAATGGTTCAGAGTTGTACAAACTATCACTATAAATACTAAAACTCAGTTTGTCCTGATCGTGATTTTGGTGATGGTTTTTGGTTTTGGGTGGTTGTTGTTTTTTTGTTTGGTTGTTGGTTTTGTGTTTGGGTTGGTCTTTTCTGGGAGTTTTTTTTCAGACAAACATTAAATTAGGTTTATTTCATGTGAAAAGGCTTCTTTAAGCTGGATGTTTTTCCAGTAGACTGAAGAGTAAAATCTTTATGTCTAAGCTTTGGCTGTTAAACCTTGAATTCTAGTAAGTCTCCAAAGGATTTATTGCAAATCAGAGAGGAGATGTCATATAATCAGTGATTTGAATTTCTGGATGTTTACTGCAATACCTTTGTAGCCCTGCCTGATTGTGTTTGCAGACAGACAGCTGTCCACCCAGTTGAGGGGTCTTGAGGTGGACAGGTCCAGATCCCAACATCCACCAGAGCCACAGCTGAGCCTTCAACATGGATGCCCTGTGGCTCGGCACCTCTCATGCCCTCCATGGCTGCTGAAGCCCTGGAGGCACAACTCTTGTCTTTGCACTGGTGAAGCACTCTGGATTAACTCCTACGCTGTTAGTAAAAGCAGCTGCTAATTGAGATTATTTTGGAAGGGCCAGGGAGAAAGCACATAAGCGTTTACCATGGCACATCAAGGGGAAGGTGACCTCTGTGCCTTTCTGAGCTGCAGCTAGGATGTTTGCTGATGGTCTTGGAAGAGAGTAGATCTTCACACCACCAGCATCTCCACACCAAGGCTGTGGCTCCTTACCAGAATGGGTGCCCAGCACCACCTTGGAGATGGCTGGTTTGAGTTCGTGTCAGGGGGATGAGGTGCCTGGAAGCACTAAGGAAATATTTGTTTGTTTGTTTTTAGCAACATATTAATATGAATCAATGTTTGCAAAGCTCTTTGACATCTTTAGATGAAAGAGGCTGTGCACAAATATTAGGCTGTTAATTGGGTGGCTGGAGGGTATGCAAACAGTGCAGACCCAATGCAATACTTAGCTCTTCACACTAATGTTTAAAATCTCTTGTGCCCTGCAATTAGGCAGAAGTTTCAGCCACACAGTGGGGAGATAAGTCTGACCTCGAAAAACTTTGAAGGAAAATTTACCCAAGGGGCTGAGGAAGAACTTAGGACAACAGACACCAGCCACACTGCCTGGGCCTCCTGCAGCGCTGTGCCTGCAGGAGAAGTGCTGGGTAAGTTCAGGGGTCCAACACTGAGTCTCAGGGGCAGAGAGGATTGGGAAGTTTTTTTGTCATGATCTATTTTCTAATGAAAACAGTCTGATATATCCCCCTCTCCCAAGAATATCTGAAAGGCTACTGCCCCGAAATGTAATTGGAGTTTATAAATCCAAGCCATTACAACAGCACAGGGGTCAAAACTAGACATACTGGTGGAAAGATGCTGATAAAATTATGGGACGTCAGGAGAATGGCACCTCAGGCCCAACACAACAGTGGGATTTCAGGTGCTGGAGGACAAGCATGTCTTTTGCAGATAATTTACTGCTCTCAAACATACACAAAGGAAGTTTGGGGACCCTACTGGTCTTCTTTTTAGTTTATCTTATTTAGTATTTTTCCCCCAATTTTTCTTCCTGTTTCTAGGTGACCTCCCTCCTGTGACAAGGTCTCCCCATTATGACAGTGAGCTCTGATGATAATGTAGGTAACATTCAGACTGAGACCAAGTGCAGCAGAAAGCCATATTTCACTCCTGACCTTCAGCTCCCCCTCTAGTGCAATGCACACATTATATTTCCTTTCACTCATAGCAGGACGAGTGGAACAACGCCGGATGAAATAAGTGACATTTCCTTAGCTAGATACCAGCAATGAATAAAATAGTTTTGCCGTTTTTGCTGCATGCATGATACTCGCCACACAACTTTGCTTAGCTCACATCAGATATTAAGATCTCTGCTTGGCAGTGGCAGGGAGAGAAAGAGGAGGCAGACCCCACCCTGCCACACAACACACAGCACTTTGCAGCTTGCCCGTGCTGCTCCAGCCCCAAGGGGCTTCAGGGGAAGCTCCCGATGACACCCTGGCAAGGTTTTCCATCCATCTCTGCTATCCCAGCCAGAACAACACACCCACTAAAGTGCAGGAAAAAGTCCTGCTGCCCAGCCACTCCCGAGCCCCAAACCCAAAATCACGGGTTCTCTCATCTCCAGCACCAACTGCTGCACTACACAGTAGCGCTGGCAGAGCTCCAGACGCATTCCTTTATGTGTCAGGCCTGAATCTCTTCATATGTTAGGGTAGAGCTGCATGTACACTACTTCCCTTACTTCCAAGGCGTTCTTGCCATCTGTTTCTATTATGGGAGTTTATGGCACAGAATACCTCAGACAGTACAGTATCTGTTTCTTTTCTGCGCTGCAGTTATGGTTGCCGTGCTGCTTTATGAACAGAATGATAAAACTTGGAGCCTTCTTAATTCTCTCCTTTCCACCCCCATTTTTTTCCTAGCACGTTGCAGAAATGGAAGGATTTTTTACAGTTCATATTATTAAGATGAGAAGTGATTTGAAAGAAAGTACGGAATTTATCAGGAAATGGAAATGTGACTACAAGGCAGCTTTTAAAAATCCTTTAATCATATCATGATTAAGAAGGTTTTTATATTGTTACTTCTATGTTCTGAAGTATATAGAATTTTGTTATAATCTGAAATTTGCCTTTTCTTTTTGATTTTTTTTTTTAAAGAAAGAAGAAACTATTTGGCATAGCTGGTCTCTCATTTACATCCATTAAACTCCCGCACTAAAGTGGGGACTCCACAAGCAGAAGGGCTCTATGGATTTTCATGAGTAATATTTCACAGTTCTTTGCAACCCCAAAAGCAAAGCACTTACTCGAATCAGTGCCATGTGAATACGCCCATGTCCCCATTGCATATTCTGTGAGAACCCTTCCTTCCTTGAGGAGAAGAATTATTTTTCTGCTGTAAACTTCACATAGACTTTTTTGTGACATGGAGAGCTATTATTTGTATGTAACAGCATCACATTTTAACCGCATTTGGATGGTGAATGTTTGCAATCATCCTCATTGTCTCTAGCCCATGAGGAGGTGGAGCTGTTGCACACTTCTTTAAAGAATGAATGAATGCAGGCTCAGGGGCAGAAGATTAGATAGGTATGAATTTGGCAAAGAAATCAAATATAGACACAAAGAAATAGCCTATTTGCCCATGGCTGGTTTGATCACATGGTGACCATCTGGAATTTAGATCAAGCCTTCAATAAAATACAAGGGACCACACTTCTGCAGCACTCTCAATGATAAATTAATATCTGAGCTGGAAATACTACAAGAAAACAGTGATAAAGAAGACAAAAGCCACATCTCACATACTCCAATTGCACTCCATTTCCTGGTGTTTCTTCACTCCCCCCCCTCCCTGCCCATTAATATAAACATTATATGAGAAGTATAGTGAGAGCAATAAAAAATAAATGGCAATTAGAGCCAAGATCCAGAGCTAAGACAGGAGGAAAAAAGGAACAGAAACATTGGTCCTGATGGCCTTTTCCTGTTCCAATTTTTTTTAATGTTCTTCTGACCTTGATTAGATCTGCAACTTCTCATGTGAGGCTTTGAGACGAGTCCTATATTTAGATTAAAAAAGCAGTATCACAAGTGAACTGTCGAGCATGCAGGGATCCATACATACTTTGCTACATTTTCTGAACCACACCATTGCCCCTTATTTGCCCTCCTGCTGATAGTTGATTTACCAAATTGCCTCTTGGGTGCAACCTGCAAAATAAAAGCCCTGGAGCCCTCTGAACTGCTTCAGGAGGTCTCTGCTGTCTGGGAGCTGCTGGCATCCCTGGAAGCATCTCCCCATTTACCACAGCACCTTGTCAGCAGGACAGCTGTGTTGGGCAATCTTAGCAAGCAGTTTTTAACCTACTACTTCAGAGCCAATGCATAAGGTTACCCCAAACTGTGACCCCTCACCTTGGGAGCACCTGCAGAGATGACAGCCTGTGCCTAGTCCCCCATGATCACACGGTGACAGACACAGCAGGCGTTGTCCTCTTTTGTGGCAGCACTATGCAGGCAGATGCCTCAAGACAGACCAGCAAATTGGTTCAGCTGGAAATTAATATAAGAAAAAGCAAATGTTAATTTTCAGGCTCACTCTGCAGACACACAAAGGTGGACCAAAAGATGCTCCAGGTGTGAGCAAATTTGACTTTCACTGGCATAATAAAATGACCAGTGCCACAGTTCCTGAGCTTTCCTCCACTTTTGAAGTGGGAACGTTTTTAGCACCACACATGAGTCCCTCTCCCTCAACCCACTAGTTCACACTTCATTGCATCTTCCCACCACCTTCAAGCCAAAGGTATTTATATGATATTTATGAGTCTTAAGAGCTTGGGAGCCACCTCCCTCCTTTGCTTTCTCCCTAGGGGATGGAAAACTGTGTTGTATCCAACACACACATGGTGAAGTCCATTATAAGGGGTGCGGAAATGCAACAATGACCCCCTGCCACTGCTTCCAAAGATGCGGCACAGCCAGCTGGACCGCAGCAGGAATCCCGGCATGGGAGCGCTCTGGGACAGCATTCCCAGGGTGCATTTCTAATACCTCTAGCATTAGCATTTCCACCACCTTTCAATATTCAGAGAGAAAGGCAGAAGTCAAACACAATAACTGCAGTTACCTTTCCTGGCAGTATGGATCAGAATACATTTCATTGTGCTTTTATGCAAACCTGCAGATGCACACAGGGTTTGCATCCCACCACGGCAGCTATTGCGATGTCTTCTCAGGATTACAGATGTTCTACTGTAGGTCTTTTTTACAACTGAAAATGAATGATGGTCACTTTTCATGGATGGTATGGATGCATGGCCATTTGGCCCACAAAGGAAAACACAGGCCCCTTCTTGTGATGGACAAGAAAAATAAAAAAATATAAGTCTGTCAGAACAAAGGGTAAAAAAATAGTCTCTGTACAAAACAGGGGAGAATACTTTGTGCCTCTCTTCAGCAAATAAAGTGCTCAGACTGTGTTTTAATTCTGGTTGAGAGAAGTAACATCCACATTTTCTGCGAATCCCCTTCAGCTCCTGTCAGAGGATGGTTACAAACCCCTCTGTGGCAGTCACATCCTTCACTTTAGTTCTGACAGAGAACAGATTTTAAGAACTAAACAAATATTAAACGTTAAAAAAAAAAAAAGGAAAAAAAAGCAAGAGTCCTTCAGTTTCATTTGTATTTTAGGTTTAAAGGAGTGATTTTTTGCTTGCTGTTCGGATCAATAGATTATTTCAGTAATAGAAATACTAATGTCCTTAAATCTATATTTTTTTTCCTGCAAATCACCAAAAAGTCTCTCCCGGATTAGGCCTCCCAACCAACTGATTTAGTTATGTGTCACAGGAGCCTCAGTCTCTCGTTTTTCTCTTTTCCTGGGTTGAAGGAAATACTTATTGGTACCGTACTTTAAAATCCCAGCCAATGGAAAGCAATGTTTCACCATTTATCTGCCCCTGACACATTTTTATGTAAACCGTTGCAAAGGGAAGGGTTTCACATATGTTTTACCAACTCCACTGAAGTACGAATAAAAGGCATCCAAGGTTCAAAGAGTTAAATTACCCAATGGTTTCCCCCGCCGTGCTCGCCCCCCACCCTAAGCCCCTCTCTTCTCTCTCAGGGCTGTGCTTGATTTATGGTGTGATCCATCCCTGTTGGGAGTTGACAGTCACTTTCATTTTCTGGTATTTTTTTCCTTTCGCTGCCAAGGTCACCAGAGAGAGGGCCCTCCAAGTTTTCTGCATTCGTCCTCCTTCACCCTTCCACCGGCTTGGCCTCATGAATCATCCCGTCTTCACATTGAACTCCTGATGCTTCTCTTCCACCAAACTGCCCGACTTCCGCAATTTTTCTTCATTCTCACTAACAATTTGGTAATGAAATATTGATTTTTAGTTAGATTCAAATAGATGTTATTAAGTTTGCATTGATAAATCGTTCCCTTTCTCAGGCTGGAAGTACCTCAGTCAAATTCTAACTGCGCTTTCATACCTGGTGATGTATTAATTTGACATATTTGTCACCCAAGCTGCCTGGCTCAGAGTTAGAGGAGGGCATCTGTCCTAATTGCT
Organism: Caprimulgus europaeus; assembly: GCA_907165065.1. The sequence goes on from OU015536.1 coordinate 12,600,847, forward strand.
GCTATTTCACAGAGAAGGTGTAATTCTAGCTGATTTCTTCCAAGGATTTTAGCCCTAAAATAAGATCTTTGCAAATATTTTCCATGGGGTTTTTATTAGGAAAACAAACAAACAAACATTTTTTTTTTCCCAGAAGGGAGAGGTAGGCATTCAAAAAAAGCACTGGCAATTAATATTAAGTGTTGTCAGTTTTGCTAATTGAAAGATATTAAATACCAATTAATTTGCCATGGATTAGAAGTAAGTAGTTCTTTTAACCCTCCTCTGTGAGAACTGGTGGATAGATTAGATTTTATAAAATCAGCTACAAAAATAACTGCTCCCTTAACTGGTTAAACAAAGTGACCATTCCCTGGACGTGCCCAGTACACTATCCCCTCCATCAGAGTTGAAGGAGGAACACAGGCAACATGAGGTGGCAGAAACCGTGTCAGCATTGCATCATCTTTCACCTACGCAGAGGATAAGGTTCCCGGTCCCAAGGCTTCACCGAGGGCAAAAACTGTGAACACATATAGAAATACAAGTAAATCACACTGAAAAAGAGACATGCACTTGCCCCCTCTGAAATACCCCGGCCTCGTTCCCCCTGCAGTATTGCTTCAAAAATAGCTGCTGCTCAGCCCCTGGTGCCGGCTGTGGCCGGCCATGCCCGATGGCAATGCACAGGGCAGAGCCCATGGAAATTCAGCTCCAATCCAGCTGATGGAAGGGGAGGGAAGGACACACAAATTCTTATTCCCACTCTGTGTACATCTCAAGTAACAATTAGTTTTAAATTACACAAACTCAGTTAAAAGTTTAAATGGAGGTCTGCAGCTGCATCAGTTTAAAGACTTGAATTTCAGCTGGACCGCAACCTGAGCTGCCTTTTTGCACGTGTCATTCTGCACCTGTAAAAATTCTACCTTCCCAGTATCCCTGCAGCAGATACCAAAATACATCCTTCATACCACAGCTACAAAAATGAATCCCATATTTACTGTGAATGGATAAAGCCCAAGTGTGATTTCTTACCCACTGAATTAAAAGCTACCCGCTGAAAAGTCAACTCCAAAGAATATTAAGACAGACAGAAAGACAGACAGAAAGACAGACAGAAAGACAGACAGAAAGACAGACAGAAAGACAGACAGAAAGACAGACAGAAAGACAGACAGAAAGACAGACAGAAAGACAGACAGAAAGACAGACAGAAAGACAGACAGAAAGACAGAAGTAGCCAGCAATGTGTTACTACCTGTCCTCTAATAGGAGCATCGAGCTCCGTTGTGCTGACTGATTCCAAGAGACAGGCACTGATGAATAAAACCCAATTGCTTCCTATGCTCCTGTGTCACACCTTTTTATTTACAAAATAATTTAGTATAAAAGAGGAGGTAATTCTCGGAAATTAGCTTTCAAAAGGTCAAATGAATTTAGCTGGTGCCAGCTGAAAGCTTATTTTAAAAAAATAAATTCTACAAAATGAAACATTTTTTCAAAACAACAAAACTCCGATTTAGAGCAGCCAAAATATTTACCACACAAGGATTTAACTTTTGGCATTTAACATGTTTGCCGTATTTCCCATACTCCACAGAGTGAGGCAAATTCAACATTTTAGTAGCTCTGGTGGCTGCTAACTCCACCCATAGCTACCATTGCATTGCTTAAAATAAAACAAGCTGGAAAAAAGATGTAACAACATAAACCAACCTTCATTATCTCCCCTCCACATCGATACTGTAATAAGATTGTTTAAATGAATCAGACAGCAGAAGGGGTGCGTAGATTTCTCTACTTATGTAAGTTCATTCTTTTTTTCTCCTCTAACACACTTCTAGGATTATTTAGTGCAATAAGTAATTATCAATCCGCTTTGGAAAGCCATTATACATTTACATACTCTTCAAAGCTGCTGTTACTTTTATTGTTTCTAATGCCAAAATGGGAATGTGAGACAAGAGCCTCTCTAAGAGCAGGTTATAGCGAGTTCAGCTGCAGAATGTAGTTTGTAGGATGCATATGGGAATGAGTCATTTCTGAGAAACATAAAACTCTGAGTTATCAAACCTTTTGCTAGTCAATTATTTTTCTTTACTACGCTTGCTGGTAATGACAACTGCTATGAGAAGTGTACTCTGCAGTATTATTTCTACTAACTTATTAGTCTGGTGGAAAGCAAAACATAGCTGGACCAAAGCATCCCACTTAAAACCAAAAATCATGACAATTCAGAAGGTAAAGGTAAAATTCAGACATTTTGTGGCATCCTTCTTTCCTTCTGCTACAGGGCAGGTATTGCAGAACACAGAAAATGAAATGACCCACCAGAAAAACCCAGTGAATTGAGTAGCTGAGCAGAAGTGTGACACACGCTGTCAGAGCCTGCTGCCAGCTCAATTGGATAAACATGCACTTAGGGAATTAAAATATATATACACGTACAAGCAATATTGACTGCAATTGCCTTTTGGGACCATCAGGTTCTAATAATATATGTTAAATATGGAAAATTGGCAATGCTAGAGTATCACAAGGTACTTAGGAGTAACTCCTGCCAGATGAGCAGGTAGCTGCAGTGTCATCCTGCCATGGACCATAGCAAGAGGGTTTCTCCTCTAAAGGCTTGTCCCCCTGGCAGTGTGTGGCAAGCTTAGTACAGGGCTGCTACTAACCTCTATCAAAACAGCATTTGCACCTACCCTTGGCTTCCACTGCTCCACAGACCACAGCCCAAACTTCCAGTGAAATCTAGAGTTGGGTCAGGAGCCCAACCTGCTTCCCAACACATAGAGTCATAGCATATAGGTAACAGAGCCCACATATGGATAGGCACCTTGAAAGCACGTTCATAGACTTCACGGGAGCACGTGGTAAAGCACAAGCTGCACTTTGGCACTTGCTCCTACCTATGCATTTGCAACATGATACGTGTACAGGTGATGCTGTAATTCACCCTCACAGAGCACACTTTACATGCCTAATGCTAAAGCACTAGTTTAGACGTCTGAGGTAATGCAGTAGAAATTGAAATACTGACAATGGAAAAGTTTCTCTACTGCTGCCAGTGTTCCTGGTGCTGGCATTTGACGGCCTGCCATCCAGATGAAGAGAAGGAGCCACTGTCAGCAAGGCTCTGCCTCCTGCTGCTGCTGAGCATGGGACTTCATATTTTTCCTGTTAGGTGACATCTGGGAAGCTTTCTAGAAGAAATTCTTATGAATTGTAGAAGAAAGTGCCACACTGATAGCACCGCTGTATTTCTCACTGCTGCCTCCCAGGACCAGGGAACACACTGAGCCCTTCACACACACCCTGGTCTGTTGAAAATACAGACCAGGTCAAAGGGTTATCTTCTCAAAGTTTCTACTATATGAAATACAGTTAAAAGAGACCCCACATTGGCCTAGCAATCCATTCCTTGTCTTAAGACTTTTAGTCTGTTTCAGAAATTAAGTAAAAAAAAAAAATAAATCCAAAAAACCAAACCAAAACAAAAAACAAACCACCCCACCCTACTGTAATTTGGTAAGGAAATGTTGATTCAAGGAAACAGCTGCTGAACGAGCCAGAGATGAAGTAAATAAGGAAGCTGATAGCAGCATTATCCTGTGCCCCTTTAGCAATGAAAACATGGACTGGGCTAATTCTCAGTAAAAGAAAATATTCTTTTTCATTTTCTTGGCAGGCACTTCAGCTTGGCTGCTTCAAGGCAGAATCTAAAAATTCTCACAGTAGGACCTTCCTTCCTGAGCACATCTTGTGTCATCGCCTATACAAGAAAAAGGATTTCCCTCTCTTCTTACTGCACTGTCTCCCTTTCTTCCCCAAGCAACTTTCCTTTGCCTCACAACCTGCTTTTCCTCCACTAGCCATGATACTTTACTCTTGTAAGAAGCAATTAAGTTGAAAATAACCCACGAGGACTTGAATCACCCTTTGCAAACCTAGGGCAGACTTGTATTCACACTGCACTCAAAAAATGGAAGATGTGGTAAACAGGCTGGAATGTAAACCTGTGTGAAAACTGGAGCAGTTTCCATAGGAAAGATGGGGAATATTTCCTTTCTGGTTCTGAAACATAATCAAATTTGTTGTGCATAGCTTGAGTAGCAGGGAACCTGAGTTAAAAGTCCCATAATAAACAAAAATGGGCATCAAATCCAAGTCCCTACATCTGTCTGGCAGAATACACCAATTAAGATGCTTGGTAAAAACATCATCTTTTGTGATGTTGATGCTGCTCTCGTGCTGCACAATATGCCAAGGAAGCTCAAGACAATCAAGGTTCATCTTCTAATTTTGCTCAGGGGATAAATTCATACTCTCTGCCCCCTCTTCAAAGCATCCCACGTAGAAGAAAATACTGTTTTCCTTGGGGTAATGCTGGCTGTCAAGTCATTGTTAGCGACAGTCTCTCCATACAAGATCAGATTTTGGTATGTTCACCAAGAGAGAATGCAAAGAGCAAACAGTAGTGACCCAAGTATGTTACACTACCCCTATCTTTCAGAAGATCTGAACTGGGGGTTTGGTGGCAATAGAATTAGACACCAATTAATAGTCAACATGTATAAACAACATATATGAACAAACACAGCCCTAAGATTAAACACATGTTAAATTACCTTCAAAAGCAATTAGTTCAGTGTTATTGTGATTGCAATTGAAAACAGTTGAAAATAACCCAATTTATTATCCTCTGTTTTAAACATTTCAAATCAACGTGTTTGCCTTGTGAATATACCAACAGCTGTTCTGAATACAAAACCAAAACCTATCAAAAATTACTTAATTACGCTAAGCTTTCCATTCCTTCCTGCAAACTTCACCACCATTCCTCTTTCCTGAAGATCTTTCTTCTGATGCATTTTTAAAATGTTATTAGTGCTGTCTATAAAATGTGAATCCCAATTCCATGATCATCATAAAAAATAATAAAATTCTATGTCTGCCATGAAAATATTACATGATTTATTTTTGTGTGAAGTATATATTAAACTTAAGTATTGGAATGATATTTTGCCTCCTCAACATCAAGAACTTTAAAAGATGCACAATTTCTACTCAATTGCTATTATGTTAGGTTTCTTTCCTTATTTTAAAACAGATATTTCAGAAGCTATTTATAGATCGAGGTTAATATTCATATTGCCATATGCTGTACAGTATTTGTTCATATACCCTCTTCATTTTTATTTTATATGACATATGGTGGCTGCATTGTACACAGCATTCTCCTGATGTATTGCATACGCATATAACGTTTAATACAATAGCACGTATATACACTGTACACTTCACACTAACAGATTTTGAACTGATAGACAGTGTAGCTCCTTAACTGTGCTCATTGCTGGACATGTTTAAGGAGAAAAGGTGTGGCCATAAACACACCATAGCTCTTTGTTTGGGATGCTAGTATAGACCACCCATACCCCAAACACCACAGGGTCAAAAAAGTGAAAAATAAATGGAGAGAGAGAGGAAACTTCTCTGCTGGCTGCGGATCTCCCCCCATTCACAAATACATACAGTAGCCTTCAGTAGCTTGGTCTGAGAGGTCACCATATGGGGGTCTTAATCTTCTTATCAGCCTTAAGTATCCCACTGTTACAACTCAAGGGACATGTTAACCAAGGGCAAGAATTTTCCCCTCTTGTGGACACCAGAAGTTTAAAATTGGTTTTATTGCCTTCGGCTGATAGGCTCTTAATCTCACATCTTAATGATTCCCATATGCAAGGTACTGTCACTAGATCTAAGCAAAATTATTCTACCAAAAGCCTTCTCTCCAGTTAAAAAAATACAAATATGAAAATAGGGATACAGCTAGCAAATTCACTTCCACTTCACTGCACCATTTGCATTGGTAAAAGCATAGTAACACTGAAAAATAAAAACTGGAGAACACTGAAACATTTTAAACAGTAACAACAACAAAAAATTGAAAGACTGAAATTTTCTTAAAAAATAAAATCAACAGTCAAGGACACGAAACAAAAAAAAAATCATTTAACTCTGAACTATTTATTCACATTTAGTATTGTCAAGGAATGGAAACATCAGTTATTCACACAGCTCTAGCCATCATAGCACTCTATAAAGATCAGTGGTCACAGAGCACTCAAGAATTAATAATTAGTTTTTCTTCTTTTTAGGCGGAAAAAAGTCCTCATGCTAATAATCAACAAGTACGTAACGTTTTCCATTAAACCTTCCAAGGTTCGATAGGTCTACAGCGTTCTAATGCTGTGACCCATGGTTTATTGAATATTTTTTGTAGCTTTTTCCCAGAACAGGATTCTCAACATTGCTGTATATCCCAGCCTTGCTGCCACCACCATTTGCCAGGCAAATGCAGGGCTTGTTGTTTCAAGAAAAGGCTTTGGTCTGCATTTCTGGGAGGCTAACTACAGGATCACACCCCAAGTTAGCAAGCAGAAAGGAGCAGGGGAAGCATGACTTGCACCAAATGCTTCCTCAGGACTTTCCTTGAGGGAAATGGAGTCTTTCACAACAGAACAACTCCATCCTGATTTTGCAGAAGCATCTTGCTCCCTTCCCCAGTGGGCATTGTATGCTGTCTTTGTCCTTTCAATCTTGCTTGTTCCACTAGCTAATATTAATAAATAATATTAATAATAATCAATATCAAGAAATAAAAATTAAGAGGACCTCACAATGCTTTCAACAGATACAGACATCGCAAACACAAGTATTGACTTTGGAGAACCAAAAGCCCCTGTCTTGCAAAGGGGAGCAGGTGTTTTGGGATGTGTTCATGGCGATTCCAGTAGGAACAAGGAGCACAACTCAACCTCCATGATGCAGTTCAACACCACACAATTCCGTAGCCTTGTATGTGTCAAATTCACAATTCAATAAGTAGAAACATTTGTAAAAGCAGAGTAAAAAATACTCATCCTAGAAAAACCTGAGTCTGTAGTTCAAAGGTTAGTGAAAGTCTATTGACTTTAGTGGACAATGGATTCCAGTCCTAGGATCTGGATTCAAAAAGGCAGGCAAGGACAAAACCTGCTTTTCTTTCTATACAAATGATCCTTAAAAAAATACATTCTTACAAAATAGTTCCAATACCTCAAATGCACACCCCCCATCCTCCAATCCAAATGACATATAATTAAGCCATCTGATCTTCAGATGCTTTTTCCCTCCCTGTCAGAAACAATGAAGAAATAAGCAGATTTCTTCTAGAGCCATAGGCTTTAACTACTGTATCACGTAGAGAGAACAAAAAGAAAAGCCTGGACAGGATGCAGAAACCATGAAGAAAAATTATAAAAGATTTAGGAAAAAGAAAAATCAATCAAGGCAGATACACAAACCTGATTAGGAAAGAAAAGATTGTATGCTCCTATATATAAATATATCTATATAGGCATGTTAACGGGTGGCTGGTTCTTCCAAGATTAAAGAAAATAACCTAAGGTTAAATATACTTTTGAGTTCCTCTGCTACCATCTACAAAACTGGAAACCTGTTTGCCATGGCTCCAAGCAAAGAGCTGATAAAAGAATATTTTTGCAGCTAAATTCTCTCTTTTTCCACCAGCTCCTGAAGTCATGAGACAAATTCACTTGCCAGAAACTGATTGAGTACAGGGGATTTTTCCAAGTCTCTTTTCTGACCCAGATTTGTGTCTTTGTGCTTTCTGAACAGATGGATAAGATGATCATTCTTTAAAGATCCCAACTTAAATGAAAATGTGTTTAGTGGTTCCAGTGCAGGGAAATACAGTAAGCCATTAAACCATGACAAATTTGACACACACAACAACTTCAGGGAAAAGAGGCCAAAAAAATGGAATGCCTCCCTTACCAAAGCAGAAACTGAATCCAAGTGATTAAAAAAAGCAGCGAGGGAGATAAGAAAATAGCCCTCCTTCCCCCTGGGGCTCACACCACAGCTACTGCTGGAGCACCGGAGCATGCTCCTACCAGCCGCCCCCAACCCACCCCATCCACCAGCATTACCAAAACCAGCACAGCAGCACCAGGCTCCTGATTAAACAGACAGCAAAGCTCCATGGAAAAGGTAATGAGACACGTTCCTCTAACTACTCACCCACAATTCACAAATGAATATGGCCAGGCTCAGCTAAAGCAAAGAAAAAAAAAAAAAAAAAAAAAGAACCAAGACAACAAAACCCCACTGAATTGTGATTTATAGTAAATCTCTGACATTTTTATGGTTCTCAAACCAATAATGCAAGAAGAAACAGCAGACAGTGAGCTCTTGGCACTGGTATTGACTTCAAGGTCAGTGGAGCACAGAAACCCATTGGTTACTGATAAAATGGCCTCTCTTCCACCCAGCTGCTTCTGGTTTTCAGCAGAGAACTTCTTGGAAACCTGCAGGTGTTTGATATTTCGTGGTATGTAGCTCCCCTACTGCACTTGATAGAATAATTACTTTGTTTAAACTTTTCAATCAACAGAATTTCTTCTTCCCTTGAGCCTGGAATTGCCTTAGTTAGTATTGAGACTAAAGAAAGCAGGTTAACAGCCTTTAGTTATTCACATCTATGCAGAAGTCTTTTATTCTTGAATCAAAAATGGTATTTCTATTATTATTTTTTTAAACTCGTATGTAAGGGTCACATGATTTTCTCTGTAAGTGCCATACTGAATTTAATCGTGCTATTTATTTGCTTTGAATTATCCTGTATTCATTTTTTCTGTGCTCTTCAGCATCGATAAAGTGGTTCTTACTATTAGAGTAAATTAAATGCACTTTAAAAGATTATATTTTACATTTGTCATAACAAGAATTTACATTGATGTTTTTCTCTCTTTAAGTGGGTATAAAGAACTCATATACATTTTCTAATTTATTGTGTAGTATTTATTACATGAAGAATGATTACTTAACTAATCACAACTCATTAAAATCGCAAATTATTCCAAATAACCCATGGTAAAAGACCTCTTGTATCAGGAACAGGAAAACAATCCAAAGATTTTTAGTGAAGAAGCATAACTCATTTTTTCTACTTTTCCTGGGTGAAATTAAGTATTTCAAACTGCAAAAACTCTATGGGATGTGACAAGCCTTTGGAGGAGGGGAGAAACCAAGTGAAAACAAGCTGTGGGAAGAATGGAGGATGGGTGTGAATAGCACACCTTTGAGCAGAGGAGGGAAATGGAGGTGGGAGGCCAAGCACAGGGGATGAACCTCCCTTCCACCTGCATCCTTCTCTTGGTGGATTAGTCCTGCTTGTCCGTAACTGGTGGCCACGAGCAAAAAAGTATGCTGGGGGTCTCACAGCTGCCCTTTCACAGCCCCATGTCATATTGCCTAATAGCTATCACATAATTATTGTGTTTCCTGGAGCAGACAGTCCCCTAATATAATATATGAACTGCACAAGAGCGTTCTTCATACAGAAAGAGCCATTTAAATCTTAGTTGTTAAATACTGCATTCAGCCTGCCAGTTACTTGCCTTTTTTTTCTTCAGAGATGTGGCGTTTTCCACATGTTTAGTGCTGAAGCAGACATTTGTTTGGACTATATGCCTCTGTGTACTTTTTTAATGTAATAAAATTGACAGATGACTTCTTTTTGCAACAGGTTTGGTAGAAGAAAATGTTTTTTTTCTCGATGGCTGTTTAGACAGCAGTCTTAAAAAATGACTAGTCACTAAAATTCCTCATGCTCATTTCATATTGTGTTGATTCATATTAAATTCATGACAACAAAAAAGCAACTTGAGGCACTTTTGGAAATGACCACTCTTTAGTGCTTCTCTCCTCCAGGCTCGATAGGCCCAGAGTCCATAAAGCTGCCTGCTGTCTTGTGTCATGAAAAGAAACAGCTTTGCCTGGGAATGCCATTACTGTGTAATGAGGCATGCAGCAAAATATACCTTCAGCAGCCACTTGATGAAGGCTTGCTGACACACCAGACCAGACAGAAATGTTTTTTTGTGTGTTCTTCCTTATTTTGTCCATCAATCACATCATTAGTCAAAGCAGACAGCCCTGTCAGCTGGGCACAGATGCAGACTGGCAGGCGATCAGTGGACAGGTGTTAGAGCTCTCCCAAAACAAGATCTCGAAATGAGAAAAGGAGTGAAGACCTTGTTCCAAGGGCTGGAATGTCAATATATTAAAAAAAAAAAAACCAACAAAGCAAAACAAGATAAAACAAAAAAACCCAGCACCCATGAGGGGAAAAGTTCAGAGGGGATGCTCAGAGCCACTACACAGAGACTTCAAGAAAAGTTAAAAGGAGCTGCCACTTTGCATTACATTTTCATTTCTACCCGTATTAGCTGGTGTCGGTGGATAGCAGCGACGCCCAGCATTTGCTGTTTTGAATAGAGTCTAAAGGACATTATGTAAACAGTATTGTACTTCAGTTTCATTAGGAAAATCCTCCATGGCACATGGATTTATTTGTCCGAGGCTTCTGTCATTAAGCTGAGACACTAATACCCACAACGAACATACATACTTTCAGTTTGACATGCAAAATGGCAGAGGGCTACACGAGGGATCTCATTTTCATTATAAGAACCAAAAACATAAACACAGCGAGATACATCCAAAGTGCCCCTGGTCACAGGGAGTGCTAATCAAGCAGAGGCGAACCTACACCTCCCAAGTCCTTACACAGGCAAAACCCCCACCAACTTCATCCCAGGCTGTCCTCGGCCAGCTTCTGGCATGACAGCTGCTGGCATTTCACAATACTGCGTGTGGCTACGCTCACAGGTGCCACCATAGTGGGGGGACCCGTGGTGTGCTTGAGGGGCTTACTGTTCTCTCTTGTAGGGCAGCCGCGGGGTGAACCCTCTCCTCAGACCCAGGCGTGCTTCGCTAAACAATTTGAACAGCATCTTTTTCCTCAGATCTCTCTGCCATCGGTTTTATTTCTGTAAACTGGAGCTAGTTCTCTCACAACATTTTTGCACGGGTACTTTAAAGCAAAGGGTGTTTCATTTCCTTCCCATCCTCTCAAGCTAGGTTTTTGTCTGCAGTCACACTTTGAATTCTAGAAGGTTTTTAATAATGAGTCTGGCTATTATTGTTTCTGAACAGCCTTGCATGCATCATATGCTCTTTTTGAGTAATATTAGATAATTCTCCAGCTCCTTGTCACCAGGCACGTGATAAATCTCCAGCAGAATCTCATTGTACTGAATCAACTTCTTCTCCCAAACCTGGTCAAAAGGGTGCTCTTGTGAGATCCAAAACAAAATTCTGGAAATACAATTTTTTCTATAATGTGCTTCTCTCAATCTTGCTATGGCTGAGCCAGCCAAACTGAATAATAAGACCTTTTTATTAATCCCAGCTGAACTAAGATCCACAGAACAGTAGCAAATCCCCTGCTAAGATGAGTAGGAGAGAATGACCCTTTGGGAAGAATACTATCAAACAGAGTGCCATCAGGACTACACAAAAAGGGCAAAGATGTTCACGATACAGGAGTAAGAATTGAACAGCCTAGGCAGGGACACCACCTCCAACTGCAGTTGAGCTTAGTCTCATTTTAGCTAGAAAGACAAGCCCCTGCAGTGCAGTGATTTGAACAAAAAAATCAATTAGTGCTAATTCCCAGGGAAGTGGAACCAACCAAAGAGCTAACCAGCTTCTTGCTGACAGAAAACAAGTTTGCCAAAACTATGTCACTTTTCCATTAAAAGAAATACAACTGACAAACTAGAAAACTTCCTCCTTAGAAGCAGAGGTAAAGTGGTCTGGGGAAAGGGACAGCAAGTCAATTGAACAGGAGACATGCACAACCCACGGCTGGAAAGCTGCAGTGATAATTAAGGTGTCTAGGTAGGGACACAGGTTTTGCTTCAACTTTTGCCTTCCTGCCTGTTGCAGCTCTCTTTAAAGTCCTGCAATTACTTGAGGCTTTACTATTTCCTCCAGGTCTTCACTGTCCTCTTTCTCACTTTGCCCCTTTGCTTGTATTTGCACTTTGCTTCCTCTGTTTTACTTCAACCACCACTAACCCATTGTCATAGAATCATTTAGATTGAAAAAGACCTTTAAGATTATCTTCCCCTACCTCTTCCTCTGGGATTTATTCCTTTCTTTTTCTTCTCATCTTTAAACACCCCAACCAAACTCCAGTTTCTTTGCGTTAGTACCTGAAAAACAGGTTTTAATCAAAGTGACAAAAAAAATCCCAAAAATACATATCTTGCATTTAAATGCACTGATCTACTCAAAATAACATACAGAGCATGCCCGCTGCCTCGCTGTCCAACGATCATGGGTTGCCACATGCTGCCAGTGCACTGACATGTTTGAAGTCCTCAGGCCCATTGGTTGCTGGGCCATTGGGAACACTGGAGGCACTGCTGCTCAACCACAACACGATCCTGAGAGCAGAGCCAGGAAGAGGTCAAACATGGTTTCACACTCTCCCTCTTCGTGCCCACTCAGATCTCCTCTGCCCCTTTCCATGTCTCCTTGACCAGGTGTGGGCTGCATCCCTCCACAACACCCTGCTTACGGTGATGGAGGCATTGTCCATTTCCTGCAGGGATTTGGGAAACCAGGATCAGACCCTCACCCTCTGCTGAGCAGGAGAAAACCCAGGTTCACCATCATCTACCAGCCCACCAGCAGCAGGGCAAGTTCAAAGCCTCTGCTGCAGCAGCCTCAAGAGTCAGTCTGCAACCCAGCTGGAACCAAGGAGATTTACTTCACAAACTTGAGGATTACGCATGAATCTCAATCCTTACAGAAAAGCAGAGCTTCTCTGCATGCTAGTGGACCTCCTTGGATCCCAGCGCTGTGGTAGGCATGAGCTGCAGTGGCTGATATGCTGCTGATGGGCTCTGGAGAGTGAGCTCCATGAACCGTGTCACCTGACTTCTCCTGGTGCAAGCCAGAGCACAATACACGCAGCTTCAAATTTCACACTAGATTGCTCTGAAAATAGAAGGTTCCTGGTGAAATACCAGGGTAACCTGGATTTTAGCTTGCATCATTGCTGTCTTTGGTCACTTATTTTAGCAACTATTTTTTTTTAAAAATGGGGGGTGGGGGGGGGAAGGGTCCATTCCACTTCAATAAATAACAGGCTGGAGGGAATGTGGAGGGAGGAGGAAAAGAAGAGAAATTAGGATCACTGAAAGGTCAGGTGCCTTTATACAGCACAAGGGAAAGGAGCAGGCTTTCAGATCTTTCCAAGAGCTGACCTTTCTAAAGATGTGCTCAGCATGAAGGGGGTAATACCTGATACAGAGCCACCTTTAAATAAGAATTAAAGCCAGATATGTCTCTGGAGATACCATTAATCTAACGAGCCTTTAGAGGTCACTGTTGTGCCAAACAGACCTGGGTGGGAGACATTTATCTGGTAAAAGAAAATAGTGGTGCTTAAAGGAGCATTAGTCCACCAAACTTCTAAGCTTTATTAATAAACTCTGCTAAATAGATCTTTTTCTTGAGAATGGGGAATAACAGCCATTGATAAATTAGCTTTGTTACCCAGTTTTTAACTGTGTGCATGTTGCCTTCAAACCTCATGAATGGCCCAGAAAAATCAGAGGGTGAAAAAAGTGAACATGGCCCTTGTGCCTATTCCTGCCAGAGGCCAGGGGCTCCTACTCCTATGGAAATGGTTAAGCTCAAGGACTTCAGTTCTCACAAGAATGGAAGGAGGAAAAAAAAACATATGAACTTGACTCAAACACTGGGGACTTGGGTTTTAAAACATATTTCTTTTGTGATTCTGAATAAACTTTTAATTCTCTAGTTGCAAAATGGAAATAATGTGAGGCTAGTTTGTGGCTGAATGGATGTTTTAAACTATAGATGCTCCTACGTAATGGCAGCAGGGATCACGCAAGGGCTTGGAGTGAATTCCTTGCATGGTGGGTGAATTTGCCGAGACAACAAGGTGCACTTGGAGTTTCCAGGTTCACACAACACAAACTTCAAGCAAATCCTCCACCTAACTCTTGGTGGCTTCAGCTTGTCACTTCTTCCAAACTTCATGACAAGCCCAGGCCCTGCTGTAGGAAGGCACCAAGCGAAGTTAATCTGCCAAAAGAACGTGAGAAGAAAAGCAGGGTCTACACAAACAGTGCATCTTTCCTGCTATATTTGTGCTCCCGTGGAAGCATGTAAAAGTCATATGACATATCCCCTTGCTTCTGCAGTCTGGATCCTGTCTCTGCAGCGTTGTCATCGATCTCTTGTTCTACATTAGGCTCTTAGGCAGTCCATTGGGGCTGATTTGTCAATAATTTCAAAGGTTATTCAAACATTCAAGCTTTATTGTGATTCTTAATGGATCATCTCCACAGAGCCATTTAGAAATGTGGGAGAAGGAAGGTTATGCAGCAATAGAGAAGAGGCAGTACCAGGCTGGTGACAGTGCTGCTGTAACATTGCATGTTGCCACCACTACACCTTACATACCACAGCCTCATGCTACATCCGTGCATAAGCTGGATGCATCAGTACTTTCAAGGAAGGTTCCAATAGTTACTATGGTTTAGGAAGAGAACACAGAATTAGTAAGTAACAATGCAAGCAGAAAGGAACCACCAATTTTATATCAGAACTCAACAGCATTGGGTGGTTAGTAGTCCTTTAAAGTGGAGAACAGAGCTTGCCATTCTCAAACCTGCTTGTTAAAAGAAAATCATGAGATTCAGGAAAAAATCCCCACAAGTTAGTCTGAACTTACCAGTGCCTTTCTTGAAGTGTGGAACAAGTGTTCATGACAAATAGCAAACTCCTGTCTCCAAAAGCTTCACCTTTTAAAAGCACAGAGAAATATTTAACATCTCCTTCCCACTCACAGACCAAAAACGTTACAGAAATTTGACCTAATTATTGTGCCAACTCATCTGTTTGAAGGCAGAAATAACCTCACTGAAGCTAATGAAATTAAGTCAACATAAATGAAAGATACTTTTGGCCCACTGGGACCCAAACTATCAAATGAAAGACATTTAGTATAAAGATGAACTGCACCCAGTCAGGAGGGGAAGGAGGAAAGCACGGGGCACAGCCTGACTGTGTTTGGGAAGCAGGAGCAAGGTAAAGTGTCAATTCCCTGCCTAGCCAAGCCCCTTCAAAGCTGGAGATCTGCCACAGCTCCTGGTCACACTAAAGACAACAACAAAACTCTCACTGAATTTATCAGACCTTCTGTTTCATCTAAAGTTTCAGCCTCTTTTTTTAAGTGGTCTTAAGCCAGAATATTTAATATCAGTTGAGAGCTGCCAGATAAGTTACGCTGGGAGGAACTGCAGATTTTATCTAAGACATACAATTACCTTTAGAAAATATGTTTTTTAAGTCTATCTATATCTGTAGAGTACACCCAACACACCTGTCAGACAGATAGGCTATGTGTCAAAGTCATCACAAAATATCAAGTAGATGTCAATCAAATCAGTCTTTAAAAAGTAAGAACTTCTATACTAGCCCCACTGAAAAGATCTATATGATTAGCACATACAAGTACACCTATTTTATTACATTCTCACATTTTATTAAATCATATGTTCACAATAATGGTTTTACAAGTCTCAATATCAGCTGCCTAATGTTCCCTTCCCAAATAAAAAAAATCCAGTAATTTTCACATTCAAGATGGCAGCATCCCACTGCTCAGGAAAGGTTTAATACGAGAGAGCAGCAAGACAATAGATACTACAGTACCTATGCCAATAAAAGGCTTCAACTTTGCACTTCTTACTGCATGTGTCCCTTAACCATGAATGGCTTTTACCATTCCTTGAGTGAGGACTACTCATGTCAGTAAAGATGTCAGGAAAATGGGAACTGTTATAGGTAAAGATTAAAGTTACAAATTATATGCATCATAATACAAAACTGCTGTTGTGTATTTTGCTGTGGAATACTCTTGGTTTTAATACTTTTGCTTCAGCAGTGCTAGGAGGAAAACTCTCATCTGTAAAAATCTGAGATAAAGGAAATATCTTGTCCTAAGCCATGATGGTAACCTAAACTCTCAAACATACTTATGAACCAAAGAGCAAAAAATAGGAAAAATAACCCAGTACAAAACAAGTGAACTATTCATTTTGAAGCACTTAAATTCTGTTTTAATTAGTTTAAGTTTGTTAAGGAAATCCTTTTAACCTAAACTACAGACATGTAGGTTGTCATTCAACCAAATTTCAGAAGGTTTCCTCCAATATTTCTGAGACAAATAAATTTAAATTTACTTTTATCTATGAACAGGCTAATTTTGATGAATCAGCATTTTCTGATTAAAAACATTTCATCAGAAAACACTGAACCAGCTCTACAAATTAATTGCTACTCCACAACATGAAGAAATTTGTGATAGATCTTTCTTTTGTCATTAGAACAAATCAGTGAGATTCAGCTTGATTTGAAATGCATGCTGTAAAAGTACAAATAATAATAACATTTACAGAAACTGACTTTACATCTCAAAGGGTTTTTTAATATTATTTTTCTCCTTCCAAGCAGAAGCAGAATGTTTAAAACAATCCTAAAAATGCCATAAACTCTGAATATTCTTTAATTACTTTCCTTAACAAGATCCACAAATCAGGGACAGCTGCCTGAATTTTCATGCCATTCCCTCTGGAAGATATAACTTCCAAACTGATTTCTGGATTGAATAATCAGTAATAGATATTTTTAGAGGAAAACTCTTGGATGAAAAATTTGCAATGACACCAAACACTGTTAGGTCCCTATTGCAGATGCCAAAGCAAGTTCTCTGCCCCATCCAGGAGTTTTTGTGATTCATCTAGTCCAGAACTACTGAATTTTTATAAAAACAACCTAGCACAGTCCATTTACTTAATAATGTCAATACTGCTTTTTACCTCACTTTGTTCTTCTAATTTACAGAGACAATTTAGTCAGGGTAGTTGTACTTGGACTTTTAAGTGTTTTTAAAACACTGGGACAGCAAAGTGAGATCTATTACAGTGGTGGGAAGATAGTATGAGTTACAGCACAATTATCACCATTTCTAGGAGCATTGTCATGTAGTTACGATGTAGCTTACATTAGGTAAAACAGCTCAAACACTGAATAGAACAACGTACTGCCTATAAATCTCCACACATCATCTATTATTAGGAAAACTTCTTAAAATTCATACTTGATAAAGTAATAAACTCCCTTGATGTATAAGACCCCACACACCAACTGCTGAAATACAACGAGGGTTGTTAAAAGAATAAACCTGTTGAATAAATCTGCTATGTAAAAATTTATCTCAGTGTTATATATAATGAAACCCTTCTTAAACAAAAACCTGATAAAACAATAAACCTGTTCAAAGATTAAATTTGCTGCACTCTAGGGCTATACTTCTCTGCTGTATTTGGAACTGCCAGACAGCTTTCAACCTGTTTAATTTCAGCAGTCCTGTTTTTACACCTTTTTTTTTGCTATTCTGTTTCAATCACCCCTGAACTTGTAAAATCTAGGAAGAGTCCTACAGTCTGAGTGCAATTGTCTGTAACGTTTCTGCCAATGAAAGTTAACAGATGAACTTTTTCATGCTTCCATTTTTCCTGATACAACTGCATCTCTAGGCATGAGTAACAGTTGCCCATTAGCTCATCACAAAGGCAAGGAAGAGAGTGGAGATGGAGAGAGATCTATGATGC
Source organism: Caprimulgus europaeus (assembly GCA_907165065.1). Next base: position 12,618,465 of record OU015536.1, read on the forward strand.
AGAAACACTAGAGAGAGCCTAGAGCAAATGTTCATCCCACCCTGGACTGCTGAGAGACTATCTGCACAATCTGTCCCTGTTAGTAATTACGTCCTGGAGGAATAAGACAATGTGAAGAGGATTTCAGTATTTGAAGAGGCAACCACCACTCTGCAGCATTAGCTGGTAGGACTGGCTCTTACTCATGAGATTCATGGTCTATTTGCTTGAATAAAAGCTCACTGATTTTGGCCCTCACTTCAGTAAACAACATTGTAGGCAGGCTAGGAGCTTTACTAAAAAAATTTTCAGAACACCCATGACTATATCAAGCATCTGGAGTGTTCTTTAATAGTGAATAATGATATTTCTTTTGTCAGGCAGCTGGCACCTTCTGCCTCCTGACACCCTCTAACATCACTCTTACTTTGAAGGCCTTCGTTAGCTCCCAGCACCCCTCCCACGACTTTCCAACTTTCTCTCTACCTCTGCACTCACCTTCTAAGAAATGCAAGTGAGCTGCCACCACCCAGAACCTGCCATCATCCAGAAGATGGTTTCACCTTGCAAGGGCTGGTTTTGCATTAAGCAACCCCCTTTCAGCTGAGCATGGAAAGAAAGTTAGAACAGGAGTTAATATCCTAAATATTCATGGGTTATTTAATTCACTCCTATAGCTAACATATAAAGATGTTGAGAGATCTCAGGCATCTCTCAGTTGTTGCAGACTTTCAAGGGCAGGCACCAAAGAAATGTCCTCTGGCTGCTACTGGCCCTAGGAGGGGAGTCACCCCCCTGGCCAGCTGAGCCCTGCCTTTCACGTTGCCAAGGGCAGAACATCTTCCACCTCAGGTACAAGGACAGACAAACCTCTCTCAGGTCAGCAGAATGTCTTCTCATCCTTTGCCAGATGTGGATGGGGACATTATCCCACCACAAGGATGAGGCTATCCTGGTAAGTTTAAAATCTTTTCACTCAATGAATTTTTTTTTTTTTTTTTGTGATATCCCAGTCAAAGGTGCTGTGGTTATGGAGGAAAAAAGGCTCAAGTAATATTTCACCCTTGCTATACATTCCCTATAAGCATTTTTTAAGAGCAACCACCCTCAGTCTCAGGGTTTCAAATGGCAGATAGTGTATCTGTCCTGATAGTGCAGTGATTTTCTGCTGTGTCCAGTTCACGTCTCCTACATGAGACCTGGGAGGGCTCAGGACATTTGCACCTGTGATTCCTGTACCAATGGTCAGCTAAGGAGGAAAACACTGACAGCTGGGCATTAAACTCAATGAACATGTGCAACAGAGGTGCAGATAGAAATGAACTGTTCAAAAATTGGCATGAAATGCTGCCAGTAATATTCAGGATTCATCATTTTATTTTGGCAGGGATTTGTTTCACCATAGGAAAGTACTTCCAGAGTCATCTTCCACTGAAAAATGTGAGATACTTCCAGAAACTGCAGCGAGCAAACCAATTAATCCTCTCTCAACTCCTTACAAGTAACTGTAACGAAAGGCCTAATTCCTAGAGACAAGGTCACTCCCCAGGAGCAGTTGGGCTGGCAGAAAACCCTGAAGTATAGAGGAGGCATGTTCGATGCTGTCTTTACTCAAAGCCTGAGCCAGCAAAGCTCCTTACAAGAACTGATCAAAAATTGTACGTTAGAGGAGCTGCAGGGTCTGCTCTCAGTGACTGCAGGCACCAAGCTCCTGTATCTGAGTGGAGTTAAATGTCCAAGATCTGCCCTTCCATCCTTTCACAGCGAAGTTCAGAATCAATCTAATCAGTTCCTGACTTTTATTTTAAAAATACCCATTGAACGGGACAGAGGACTTTTGTCATGAGCAGCACTGGACACCCCAGCTCCTACCTGGTGGGGACTGGTCACCAGTGGGGATGCAGAAAGGAGGATGTTTGAGAGGTCTGTCCAAAGCAATGCAACAGCAGAAACGGACCAGCTCTGCAGGTCAGCCAGTGATCAACCCTACTCCACTGAATGAGGAGCCTTTTAATGACCTGTCATTGTTCTTAATGCACTACCCAACCTGCCTGTTTCTTCCGAACAGTACAGAACTAGTGCCCAGGAAAGGCTGTACCTGAATAACCAGTCACAAGCTCGCTGCGGGCAAGACAAAGTTTGAAAACTTCAGCATTGTGAGCATGGGGAGCGTGAGGATAAATCCAGTGTGTCTGTGGTAAGAAATAATCAAGGTAAAGCTGTCAGATACTAAAAATCACAGCTTAAAAGATGTAGAAATTACCTTGTGCTGGTTGACACTTGTCTAAAAAGACAACTCTGATGACATTAAAACAAATAAAAGCAAGCAGGATGATGCTGCCACTGATGTGATATATTACACATTTTGGTCTCTAACTATGCGCTCAGTGCTAATGAGAAATAAATGTTAAAATGTAACATTAAAATTATCAAGAGCAATTAACAATAATAGTATCTGTGGGTCTCCATAGCAATTAGGAGATGAATCAGACTGCGGTACCATTGTGCAGGACTCCTTTCCCACATTCTCCTCTTCCTCCCCTCCGTGTCCCCAAACGCACCCACGGACACGCACCCCTGTGCACACGCACACTCGCCCAGGCTCTGTCCACAACGGCGCCTCGCAAGCCTGCCTGTTCCTCGCTCACCTAATGCTTGTTTGTTTTTTTTCTCCCCCTTTCCAAACAGTCACTGGACTCAGCTCAGGCACAGTGATCTGTAATCTAGCAGCCATTTTTCTGAACATAAGCAGCTTGCATTTAAAACTCTCCTGCTCATCCGTCTTCATTTGAAGACTGGGTTAAAAAATAAAATTAATGATTGCTATCAGAGAGAAGATGAGCAGCATCACCAGTGAAAAGTAGCACTGCCACATTTTACCAAGGCTAACATTTTTCACTGGCTGGAAATGGCTGGATATACTTGTAAACATTATTAAAAATAATAACTTAATGTTTCCTTCCTGTGACTAGCTAGCATTAGCAAGGTATTTTCAATTAGCATTTCCTCCAAGCAATGTAGGTCTTTTACTTCATTTTATTTAAAAAGGGATTTGTTTTCTAATTTTTTTACTTCTGCTGTTGTCAATAATAGAATTCAGTAGAATGGCTGCGGCTCTTTCCTCCCATCACTTACAGTTTGTAAGCCACTGATAGGGAATGTATGTGTTTGATTTTATTTGCTTTAGCATAGCTGTCCAATGAAACAAAAAGACATAAGTATGCATTTCAATCTACTGTATAATATTATGCGAGGCCTTAAAATACAAGTAAATGGCATACAAGTAAAATTATTGAAGTAAATAAATTACTTCAATCAAGTAATTTCCTTTTTAGGGAAAATAAACAAATAATAAAATAATATAGATGCCTTTGCATTTCTTTTTATAAAAAAAAAAATGCATTATGAGTAAAAACACTCTAAACTACTTCATCCAACATTTAACATTCTTATATAGCAGAGATTGTTGCATTTCCAGTTCTAACAAGCCTCTCCTTGATGGGCTAATGCTACTTCATTGCAAAAACACTATACATATAAGTTTTTGAATGACAAATAGACATATATTATTGCAAATGCAAAGTTGTATCATGGGTTTGGCAGCTTCAAGGTGATAATTTCCTTCAAGTTCAACACAAAGGTTTTTTTAATATTTTAATTGATTGAATTGGGTAATTCTCCATTCATTGATCAGATTAATGTATAACTTGCATATTCAACATCAATTTTACATTCTCTAATCCTATAATATATAAAAGGCTGCAGTGCAATACAACAAACTCCAAGAAGTACTGTATCTATTGGTAAACTTTTAAGTAACACATACGTATACACAGAGAGATTCAACTAGTGCAAACAATCATCTACTTGTATTGATAGAAAACAACTTATGAATAGAAAAATGCATCAGTTCCTCTTTTGGAAGTAAAGATGCATGCTCTACATATAACATACTCATCAATTCCAGGGAAAAAAAATATCTTCTATTCATACATTTGCTAATTAAAATTTTACTTTTCAAGTACAGCATGAAACCTTCAATGTCCTTAAATATTTCATATACCTCTAATAGTAAAACTCAGTGTCCCATCCAGTAGTTTATGATCACTTTTAAGACAGGTCCTGATTTGGAAAGCCCTGAAGTGCTGACATTTCATTGACTAGTCACAATTTCTAATGTGCTAGTAACAACACAACCCTGGAATACAAGAATCATAAACTCAGTGTATCAATCCATCATTCAGAATTGCTTTCATAAAAGAATTATTAATGCTTCAGTCACCTACACGCAAAGGTAACACCAAGCAGCCTTTTATATTGCTAGAACCAGCATGAGAAGTCAAAGGATGTTTAACCATGATTAAACATATTTCATACAATGGCAATCTCTTCCCAGGAAACAAAAGCTTGGTATGCCACCATAATTAGACAAATGTTGTTAGTCACAAAATGAATGTCTAAACATAAGCTAAAATTAACTCAGCACAACATCCTAAATCCATAGTTATTCCATGGAAATGGAATTATTGGCATATTAAACTTTCACATTTACTACACACAACAAATATCAGCCTTCCTCCTGCAATCCCAGGAGGAAAATCTATAGCACCAAAGCTGAGATCCATTTAAAGTGCATATGTACATAAAGGATTGGGCCCTAAATCTGTATAGACATTTACTTTTATATGCAGATAATGTTATATGGAGCTAGTACAATGAAGTTTTAAAGTGAGACAGAGCATAATAAAAATGGTGCAGTAAGAAGAGATGTATATTGGCATGTGGAGTATTCTGTTTGCAAATGCACTCTTTAGTTGTTGTATCAAAATTTAATATAATTTGGGAGTGAAATTCCCAAGTTTGCAATGAATGTGTCACACATTGTTCACCATCAGCTGGGCTCAGTCAGGAGTCAGTCAGACTCCACTCCTCTGAGCTCTGAGTTTCTACCCCTTTTGGAGTATACATTTCTGTAGTTGTAACAGCAAACAAACAATTTTTTGTTTGGAAATATGTTTAAAATATACGTGTGTGTGTGTGTATGTACTGTGCATGCACACATTTGTTTCCACACTTGCCATAGAGAGGAAACCATTTTATGGCAAGTATCCAGCCCTTCACATTATTTCTCTGGCAAACGCTAAAATGTCTGTCAACATCATGTAAACAGGCTGGCAGAGAATTTTGAAGAAAGAAAATGAAAGCTGCCATTTATTCTGTGCATGACACCATTTAAACATTTTTCAAAACATTAAATGTTGAATTGCCATTTAAAATTTTGAATCATTCATCAACATGACATAAGGTGGCATGCATGTCCTTATAAATTCAAACAGATCAATCCCAGAATGACCTACTAAAAAGCAATCAAGAACCTCAAAGCATGTAAAGGTGCTATAAACTGTGGCAGATAGCACAGGGATAAGATGATGCTAAGCAACACATCTGGTCTTGGTCCTCCATGCAGAGATAGTCAAATATGCTTTAATTTTGCAGAAGTTGAGTGTCTATGATTGTAAGTAGTTAAAATTTGCTCAGATTGGCTCTGGGGTTTAGCCAAGAAACATTTTTGCTCTGAGGACCTGTGTGCAGCCTCGTGTGGCTTTGCAGGTTAGCAGCTCTGGAACAGCCCTGGCTGAAAAGAGACACCAGAAAAGCTGATAAGCAGCTGATGGAGATGCTGCCCAAGGCACAGTGCCCCATGGGCAGCTCAGCAGGGGTGGCCTGGGGAGGCATTTCCCCTGCACCCGGTGGCCCTTGGGTCCTGGGCTGATTTCACCCCAACACACATGGTTCTTGAAGTTTTGGTAAGGACTTCGGCAAGGAATCATATCATTTAAACATTTCTTTGAATACATCCTGCTGATCCCAGTGATTTGTTGGGCATCTCACTGTTTGTTGTGTGACAAGTTGGACTTTGGACAAGGTCAGCTCTTGAATCTTGATTATGTTTTTTTCCCCTTGAGCCAGAAGACATTGATTTGTACATCTAGTTTACCTTGTTTTCTTAGCCATTTGTGACACAGTACAACAGTTCCCATCGAAAAAAGTGTCATGTAAATAAATTACAACTTAGGACGTATACATTAAATAATTTTATAAATGAACTTTAAAAATGAAGGAATAAAAAATGCCAGTCCCAGCTTCTACGGCTGCAGTGATTATTCTGATCATGTTGTCATGTGTAATGAAGCACAGTCCCATCATTAATCAAAAGAACCAATCAGATAACTAATTTAGGCAATATTCTTTACCACGGGACATGTCGGTCAGTAAAAATGCATTAAAATAGTAAAAGATCAATAGTAGACACTAGGGACTGTGTTTACAAACCAGTCTTAAACTTTAGGGTATTATATTCTCAGTCATACTGGGCATCTGGTTTTTTCAAGGATAAAATAACATAAGATAAATGCTGAGATTTTATTTTCAGTTAATAACGTGCATTAGAGGCTGTCTGCTACAAATGTATGAATTGCTCTGTTATTTAATGATTTCCACAAAAGTGTGTTTAGCTACTTTCTAAATACACTCTAACTAGACTGGAGTGACACTGCACAGGAAAGAGTTGGCAGGTTCAGGATTTACCGATGTGTGCCTTCAATACCTTACGTGGAAGCCCACATCAAACACTATACCTGGCAAACACTATTTATGTTCTGCCTTGGGCAGCCTTGTGTTTTACATAGTCAATACCTTTATTTAAATGCAGATTGAAAGGACTTTGTTGCAAGCAGAGGCATACTTTTTCTAACTTGAATCCTTTTTTTTTCCTTCTTTTTTTTTTCTTAAGAATTATTTCCTTAAAAGTTATTCCAGTAATAAGAAAGTGCATTTCAGATGTGAAATATGTCCATTGGATTTAATCCTTTCAAGATGGTAAAGGGCAAAGTAGAACAGAGTCTTAGAATAGCTGTAACCCAGGTAAAGTCTGCTGCCCAGCTGCACACACAGCTTCACCCCACTGAACTCTGGAGACCGATTCCCCTGTGCCTGTGACTCCGCTCCCAGCTGCACTGCCAGCCTGGAGAGCCACTTACTTGTTAATAATAGTGTAAAACCACAATGGAGTTATAAGCTCAATAAGTAGTCTCAGCACTTAAGCAAAATCATAACGAGCCACATTATTCAACTTGTGCACACACAACGCGCAGGAACAGAGGGAGTGCTAAAATACCGAGGTGACATCTTCACGGATCGGAACTGTATATTAGGCAGACACAACATTTATATAATCTCTGTCTGGGAACACACATCTCATTTTCAGAAATACTCAGGAGCTTGCCATCCTGCTGTAAACAAGTTAGATTTGTAAACATTAGTACAAAGTGGAAAGACATTTGGCACCTTCATCAAAAGTGCCACAGCCTGGCCGGCACAGTAACAGCTCACCTGAATTGCTAAAAGTTGGTTCTATCAGCCCAGTTTTGTTACATCCTCTCAGACACTACCCTGTGACCACGTGGGAAAGGAGGAATGGATGATCGAGTCACACTTTGCCATTTTCAAGGGGAAAAAAAAAAAAAAGTAATCCTACAATTCAGAATAACACATCTTGAAAGAAAAAAAAACCACAACAAAACAACAAAAATCCAACAACAAACTCCAAACTGCAATGCAGTTATTTCAAAATGATAGAATACAATTTGCAAAGCAGCAGCAGGACATTGCTATGGAACACAACACACATGAGGAATACCTGCAGATCAACAGGGTCCTTGTGCTTGCCACAAGCTGCATCTTTGTGGTGGTCAGATCTGCAGTTGCATGTCCAATCTCACCCAGTGGACTACTCTTACTTGAAATTACTGAATTCCTGTTCAAATTACTTACACTTCTGGCCTCCACAATGTTCCATGTGATGAGATTCTGTCACGTGTAGAAGAAAAACAAATAACTTTTTTCTATAAAGAAGTTAACTTTTAAACCTGCTGCTTGACAGTTTCATGCAATACCTCCTAGCTCTTCAACAGTCGTTCCCACCTCTCTTCTATTTTGCACTTCTCCTCTGTCATATCTTCTCATAGCTGTCTCTTTTCTGAGCCAAAAATGCTGATCTATTTAATCTGTCATCACTCAAGAAGCTATTCTGTGTCTCGTGGACTTTCTCAGCACCTTCTCTAGTTCAATGGTAGAGCTAGTCCCCCCCAAGGGACTCTGGTGGCCTATAAACATGGAAATATTGAGGGCATCACCAGAAAACAAAAAGAAATCGCAATGTGCATGGCTGTGCTATTGGCATGGGGACCAGACAACTGCAAGAAATGTTGCAGAAAACACTTGAAGTAGTCTCATTGAGATCAGTTATAATGCTCAAGTGCTTAACAGTAAGCATATGCTTAAGCATTTTGAGGCCTGACAGATTTGATAAATGAGTTGATAGAAGACTACTACTGTAGTCTAAAATACACCTAGCAATACTTACTTTCAAAGCAGCAGCAAAACATCTGATATATTTGAGCTGGTGAGTACCTCTTCATTCTTCTGTTGTTTCAAGAGATTTTATGAGATAGTATTTGCTGATGTTTTTCTTAAAAACACAGAACCTTATTTTATTGTACATAATTCAATTACTTCCTTCTATCCAATAAAATAAGCTCATTCAAATAAAATCAGGATTACTTCCCTCTTTTGGCTTGGGTACAGCATCTTTTGTACCCAGCTAAGCAATCTTCACAGTGCTTGGCAATAATCCTGCTTAGAAGGGCAGGATTTAGAACAGATGCAGACTTCTCCATGTCGGGGTGCTACCAAGTTCTCTGTTGATTAGTAGGGTGCATAATTGGGTATGACAGAATATAGATTTCTGGCAGCAAATAATTTCTAATGGGAGAAGCCACTTGCTGAGGACACCCACTTCAATTAAAGGTAGACCAAGCCTCTAAGTTAGGATGTTAACCCTGTGACTTCTCCCAGACCCACTATTTCTGCTTTTAGGAACCAGGGTTCAGTGTCTGGTTGTGCCATTAAAAGAGAAACAACTACAAAGATAACACATAAACTTAGAAGTGCAAACAAGCCTTCACCAGAAAATAGTTTGCTGAAGCTATCCCACATGTAGCAATAAACTTTGGTGACAGAATACTATATAAATATTATGCAAACCCTGTATATCCTGATGTACACTAACCTCCAGCTAAGTAGAAGATCTCAAAACCATTTATTTTGGAAACTACTCATTGCTGTGCATGTAGGTCCGCTCTTTGTATGCACTGTGCCAGCCCTTTGTGGGCCTTCATACATACAGCCCTCGCACACAACTCCCTGTTTGAAATGGAAGTGGGGGAAAACCAAATTCTTATGACTCACCACAGAAGTTCTGATAAGACAAGGGTCTATTTAGACGCCATAATACAGGGCCTATCGCAAAGGGCACTGAAGTCACACAGAGCCTTTCTGTTGGTTTAAATTCTACCTGCTCTTTTGTTTAAAACTCATCTCAAAGCAACAAATCTTGGGTGCTTTAATACCTTCATCTGCTTATTTTTGATTAGACAGTATGTTCACCTCACTCTAAAGCAAATGAAAGGTTGAAGCAGTGTGTGTTACAGACAGACATGAGGGTACGAGGTTGCCATGAACCGGATATGAGTCCCTGTTTTAGCATGTGGTTATCTCCTTGAAATCAGCAATAATCCTTATGTGCTTAACGTAAGGCATGTGCTCAAGTGCTTCATTTGATTAAAGCCTGACTGATTGGGTAAAGCTTTTGATCTTGGCCTCTTCTTTTGAGAGAAGAAGAAAGAAAACAGAGATCAGTCTCAGACAATTATATTTACAGCACTGCGTACGCCACCATCGTTGCTCCATGGGAGTGATGAGCTTATCTGCAACACGAGGTCTCCACCTCACTGAGCAGCAATGTGCAGATGGGTTTGGCACATAGTAATGCAGACCCAGTGGCCAGGTTACAGTGGTTGGGCATTGGTGATGTCCCTGCAGCTGGTGGGAAGGGCAGGGGCTCATGCTGCTGCTGCTGTGTGGAACTTCAGCATCAGGGTCACTGCTGAGGACTCAACACCTGACCCAGAGCCTGGGGTGAGTGCTGGGGGCTTGGCACTCAGGCTCCTGGGAAGGCAGGCAGGATCCTGTGCAAAACACAGCAATGGGGGAAATGGCCACGCCTGATGGCAAGGTTCCTCAGCAGTAGTTTTTAATGCCAGCTCATTCCTGTGCTATGGGAGTTTCCCAAAGGAGCCTCTTAAAATCTGCCACCAAGTTTCCCATCGCCCATGCTTTCCTCTCCACCATGTCTGTGACTTCAGGATGGTTGGGCATGTCCCATAAGGGTTATGGATCTGACTGGGACAGCAAGGAGGAGTGCAAGGACAAGGAGTTATACACCTTAGATATTGCACACTTATACAAAACTTATGGAGGCTGCAGAAAGCGTCCTCCAGCATTTGCTCCAGTAACTTCTGTGCCATCTTTTTCTTGCACAACAGGTTTCGGTCTGAGTCTTTTGAAAAGTGCTGGACTACGATCACATACAAGGCTAGCATCTAAAATGCAGCAATTCATACAGAAAAAAATGTCAGCTGCTTAACACTACACAGCAACAGTACAAACCAAGATGTGAAACATATCGAGCTGGAGCTACAGGGGAATTTCAGGCATAAAATGTAATTGCTCGAACTGGAGTTCAGCCAACACACCAGGATTCACACCCCTGTCTTGCAAAAATAATGCAATGAGGTGTGTGAACCGCAAATAATCATGACCTCAAATTTATGACTTACAGGCATCTTAGCATGGTGTTTCCAGCAATACTGTCTTCTCCCAGCACCATACTGGGACATTTGTTCTGCGTTGACTCAGAGAAGAATATTGCCCACTGACTCACCAGCACCACTACATGAAGTGCAATGGGTCTCTTTAGAGGTCCCTTACTCAAGTAATGATGCCTCACAGCTTGTGAGATTTAACAACATCACAGCATTAATTGGCATAACTGCAACTACAGCATGAAGACTCTGTACCTTCTAAAATGTTTTTAAGAGGCTATTTTAACTACAGCTTTTAATCAACAGTTCCATATATTTTTATTGTACTTTTGAAGATGACAATAATAAATACAGATAATAATTTGTAGAGAGAATATAAAGAGTGATGCAGGGTACTATTTAATTCTTTATAACATCTACAGTTAAATTCGTGGTCTAAAAAAATAATCTTAATTTACTGCTATGATTCCCTTCGTACTAAAAAGGATTTTATGGTAACACGGGCAAAACATTTGCCATCAAAATGTTTTCAGAAAAATTCACATCTGTTCTGTTGAAAATGTTTCAAGGAAATACTTGCTTTCCTTAAAAAAAAAAAAGTTGGGAAATCAAAGAATTAAAATATACCACAACAGAAGAAAATACTTTTCTCGGAAAAGCTTTGGGAAACACACAGCAGAGCATATGTATTGGTCCTCCCAAGAGATGACAGGCCCTCTTTCCTCCCCCAGTATACCCTACAGCAATTTGTCCCATCAGAAAGCAACTAAAGGATACACCTGGGGTAGGAAATGCTGGCCCAGACCTGCAGGCTGGTGTGGCTCCAGCACCGGCATGGTTCATCCAGTACAAATTGCTCCTGCAGTGGCACAGACTGGCGTTACACTCTTATTTTGGTTTACTTTTTTGAGCTATATAAACCAAACAAGGCAGTAGGACTAAAGAAGCCTTTAAATTGTATTCTTTGGACAAATTTTGGTATCTAGCCAATACACAAAAATATGTATTTTTAAACACAACACAAATGTTGCAGCTCACTGACCTGTGAAACAGTGAGAATATGAAGAACGGTGAGGATTAAGCCACTTTAAATCCCTCCAGCTCTCACTTGTACACCATACTGGGAGAAAATACAAGCAGATACATTTACACCAAGCTCTGTGCTCATTTATAAAGTGATTGTATAACATGTACAGACTCCAGCACACTGGATAGTTATTTTTGATCTGTGCTGCATTTTAAACACAACAGTTTTTAAAGTTAAAGGAATCTGATTAACTCAGTGTTACAACTGACAGAAAAGTGACAAGGTCCAGCAGAAACAGATGTTCCCTGCAAGTTGCTTCTTCCATCCCACGCGTCTTTTAAGCAACATTCACATTCCATTTGGCACTTCTCCCAATATTTTTTTCCCCATCTTTAATGCAATTGTAGGAAAATTTGACATTTATCTCACTGCTATAAATTTAGTAGTAATATTAAAGAACACTCAGATTAAATCTAAGAAAGTGAGACCATGATAATGCACATAGTTTTATGCTAATCCCTTACCAGTACTCCTGTGTGCTCTCTTGCATTCCTACCCTGCTCGAGGTAGATTCATCTGTGCAAACCTACCACGCCTACTGCACCCTGCAATAGACTTTACCTCTGTGTATGGACCAGCACAGCCTTAAGCAACAGCGGGCTGCAGTGAGCAGGCTGGAGTCTTAAAGACAGAAGATACTTCTATGGCAGGTGGAAATGGGCCAATAGTTCATACCTACACACCTAATAATTCATATCAATTGGAAACACGAGTCACTAAACCAAAATGCAAGCTGGTACAAGAGTATTAGCATGGAAAAGTATAAGGGTATTGTGGAAGAATCCCAAGTAAATTTAGTGGTTCAGTATGGAAAAGAAAAAGAATTTAGATAGAAAGGTCCCAGCCATATCATCATGTCTACTGAATATGAAAAGCATTAAAAACAAAAGAAGGGAATGTATGTGTATATATATTATACAGTTTAATAACTCTGCTCTAACTACAAATTAATTCAAATCTTGTACTTGCATTAAAAATGAACTCTATCTATTTTATGTTGATCATTAACTAAGAATATTTCACACTAGAGATTTGTCATATTAAGGAGAATTGAAACCACTTATATCAATTAATTGTATTATACATAGTCTTTACATAGATTACAAAAAATAATTTAGATTCTATATTAAGGAAATATTAAATATGAATTCTGCAAGGAGTCATGACCCAAACTCCTGTCTAAATAATATTTTGGGATAGGGAAAGGAATAATAGAAAAGAAGTGTTAATCAAAAGCTGATTGTGAGAACTCTTCAGTGAAATTTTCTGATTGAAAAATGCAATGTAATACAACTTATATGTTTTATGAAAACATATCAGTGTCCTTAAGCATGGTGTCTCAGAGAAGGGATGGAGAAAAAGGGGCTACAGCCCAGTGGTACTAACAAGTGAATGAAATAGGAGGTCCTAAATCCTGCAGGACAAGAACCTGAAGTTAGTTCTCCTACATGCCAGAAAACCTTGTTTCCTCTCTCCATTCATGCTTTTAAAAATATTAATAATTAATAGTAATAATAAATATTATAATGTCAGCTTTTATTGTTGAAAATTAGAGAAACCTTAGCAAGACCTCAAAGTCATAGTATTTCTCAGTCATTCTCATTTTTCGTGCATAAGTTAGTCCCACTAACCTATCAAAACAGTCAAAAGAAACAGAGTAAAGAAAGCTGGTCTCTGCTAGAGAGGTCAAGGTATTAGGTCAAGCAGACCCAGAGGAACATGAGGCTTATACAATTAAAAAACTTTTGAGTAGCTTCAGTAAGACATGTGCTAGTATGAATGCCAACCAGACAATCGACACCAAAATCTTTCCGAGTGTTGCCCCAGTTTTCATCTCCGTACAGTACATGGCAATCACTTCAAACAAGAGAATTCTGCTATAGGAGGGGAGAGCTAGAACACTGTGAGGTGTGGAGGAGGGGGTCAGAGACCATGAAGAATCCAGAAAAAGCAGTAATGATCGAGAATGTGCTGTACTATTACCAGTGATTCTGCAGTGGGCAGGATTCTTGGCATAGGAAGGGGAAATAAATGCTTATTAAATAATTGTTTACCACTCTTCAATAAAGCTGGCTTTGAACACACTTAACAGAAAAGGAGTTTAAATCAACTGGACACATGGCTCATTATGAATTACTAATTTAGGGGCTGTACCACCACAGATGAACTAAAGCAGTCACTGAAGACAGTGTCATTTAGATGACACAAACTTTTATCAAACTAGAAGAGACAACAACCTACTCTACACAAGCCACATAACATGCAGCAGAACCGATGATATGCATAACCTCTTCGTTACCATGTCTGCCTTAATAGACCATTAGTATTTTGTATATAACTGTCATGATATTTCCACAAAAATACATATCTTCTGCATGTCAAAACACAGATATTTAAGTTTGCTCTTCTTTCCTCTGAGGCAGAAACAGTAAGCCTTTGTCACAGCACCCTCCTTTAGAGCATATCCATTGGCATGCTTTGGCACTGTGCAATACTTGGCATTCTTCACACAACCCACAGATAGCCCAAATACTTCTTGGAAAGAGATCTCAACACAAATTTCCACAGAATGCTATTGAAGACCCACTCATTTCTGAGTTTAACTTTGAAACAACTGATAAAAGGGTTTTTGACATGCTAACTACCAGATTTACAAGCAGTAAGTGTATTTGCTATTGACCAAATTCCAATAATGTTATACCCTCAGAAACGGAAACAAAATCTTAGTCAAATATTTCTGGTTTTGTGTGAGGCCCATAATCACCAAGCAGTCCACAAAGAATTCCTAAAGAAAAAATAAATTGCTCACTTTACTGCTGAATAATTTTCTGCTTTGGTGCCGTATCATCCTTATGTCTGTCATTACCCCATGCCTTTTCCATGCAGGACAAATTAATGATAGGGGAAGCTTCCGAAGTCCCACAAAACCCTGGAAGTCGGGACCTTTTGTGCTGCCAGAGACGTCTCAGCAGGTTGCAAATGCAATTGGAAGATTATGGATTTGGAAATGAGGCTGTTTAGGTCTTGGATGATGCAGAGAAATGATTAATTAACGAGTGACATGAGACTTACCCATCTCTCTGCTTCACCATCCCACCAGGAAGCAGGAGAAGCACTGAGCATCCCTGGGAGCACAGAGGCAGCCCGCGGGGCTGGGGAATGTGACTGCAGCTCCATTCGCTGCTGCACAGCTCCCACCTTTCAGAGGAGCTGAGATTTCATCAGCATTTACTTCTGCCAGAATCAGCTCTGAGGCTTTTACCACCATCTGAAATGCGGAAAGGTGAAGGCAGCGATGCCATGCTAAGGGAAAGGCTGCTTGTCACACTACCATAAACAAAGGCATCAACAATGGGCCACATTAAACAAGACTTTTTCTTTACTGAGGAAAGTTGTGGAGAGTTTAATCCAAAATTTCAGTAACCATTCTGATAAGACTTCTAATGCAGCTGTTTTTTACATTATGACCAAAACTGAAAACAATCAGCAAAACACAAATGAGAGTATTTGCAAAACCTGAAACTAACGGCAGCTTCAAAACCTAAAACATTCTGGAAAAGGACCTTTTTAAACTTTTCTATGTAGCAAGCATTCTTCATACTGCCTATCCAGGAGCATACAGTGTGACTAAACTGTCCCAGAGTCATGGAGCCCAAACCTGAGGGGCATTAAAAGCCACCTCTTTTGACTGTGCTCCCTCCAGCTAGCTTTGAGGAGGGCACAGTAACAAACACGGTGGAAGTGGCCACATTGCACTGACAGGGAACACATCACTTTATCTCTTGATCCAATAACTTCAACAAAACATTTTCACCAGTTTAATAGTGAAAACTTTGTTTCAGAAAAATAAGGGGAATTAAAAATTCCTGCAATAAGGTCAAACACCTCTGGGCTGCCCAACCCAGCGCAGGCTCCAGCCTTCAGTTTTCCCCCTTCCCTTCAATTTCTTTGCTCAAGGCAGAGAGACAAAATTAGAAAGATGCACATAATAGTGATATTCATTTAAAGAGTCTCGTTTTTCTCTCTGCCACCTACTTTGTCTATAGCTTTCTTTCAAGTAAATCATACAATTACTCTTTTCCACCCACTCTACATTTTAAGTGACATTTGATTAGCAAATACACTAACCCTTAATAAGAAAACTATTGTCTAAATAAGCACTAATACTTTAAATTAAGTACTTTAAATACACCTAATTATGTATTTAATCAGGATTTAACAGGACATGCATTGTATGCTAACTAAACATGAAAATTAGATTAGTTAAAGGGTATCTATTGAGGTTTAAGAATTATATAGAAAATAAGTATTTGCTATAAGCTGACACATATAACAACTTTTATTTACTTTAAATAACATTAATGAAATTAATGCTTAAGTCCAGTGATATTAACTTTCAATTTACTTGCTTTGTTGGATAAATATACATATGTCACACACATAGGATTGTTCCCATACAATATGCCTAAATACATTTAACCTGGAAGCATCAAGCTGGTTTCCCGTATTCCACATCTTATTTCTGAGCCTCACTAGCTTGTTTCTATCTATTGGTGCTGCCAAAATTCAGAATTTGTGGTCTGCAGGAAATGTCAGCATTTTAAAATCAGTTTCCATTCAGATCAACCTTTTTCCCCCCCCCCTCTTTTTTTTTTTTTCCCCTCCCTCCCGTCCACCACTCCTCTTTTCCCTAAACTTTTCACAAAACAGAAATCCATCAGAACTGCCCAGAGCCATGCTTGCTGGAAGCCTGGGGGTCTGCCTGGGAAGTCTCCTTGTGTTTGGGGACAGGGTCTTCCTACACAGACACAAATCCAGAAAGCCGAGGTCTGTGACGCAGGGCAGGCTTTCTGGTGTGGCTACCTTCGAGCTGCGAGTGCTGGCAGGCAGCCACGGAGCCACGCAGGTGACCTGGCAGGAAACCAGACAGATTTACAATGAAAATCTGCTTAGCAGGCTAGGCTCTCTGGGAAGATTCATTGAAAGCCAGATGTTTTTGTGAAATGTTTTGCTTTTGACGAATCGGCATTTTCTGATGGAAAAAAACTTTCTCACTTGAAAATTTCCTCTGAGCTCTGCCGGCAGCCGCCACTGCCGAGAAGAGCCAACAGCTGTGCAGCGAGGCTGTACAGGGCTTGGGACCGCATCCCAGGGCCCCGCAGCTCCCGCTCCTTCTCCATCACACCAGAGGTGCCCACCACGGCACAGGTTTCAGGGTGAATCCTGCTGTAACGTGCCAAGCAGTGGGAGCTGGCCCCAAGACAATCATGTCCAGTGCTCTCCTACCTCCAGCACTTGTGTTTGGGTGAAAACACTGGCTCTACAGCAACTGGAGCAGGAGCAAACACTATAATATCTGCAGGGTCTCTCAGCAGCCCTCTATCCTAAAAAAGTCCCCAGTCTGGTCCATCAGCAGGCTGGCAATCTCCCGGGGTGAGTGTTCCCAGGGTATCAGCATTACACCCGCCTTCCTCATCCCCTGGCGCAGCAGTTCAAGGGTTGTGGCACAGGAGTCTACTAGGAAGCTGCTGGTGAGGTGTCCCTGGCTGCCTGCCTGCCTCGTGCTGTGTCAGGCACCCAGCCTCTCCAATGAACCCACCGGTGCTGGTAGCATCACACCAGGGATCTAACAAGCTTTAACTTCCAGGTCTTCCTGCCACCTTCTGCTGTCTAATTCTGACTGCAGATACAAGCAGCAAAAGACAGCTAGTGCTTGACAGCCAAACACAGCTCAGACAGATAATGGCTTATGTCTAACAAAGCCATTCCAAACAAAAAGAAATAGGCATAAAAGAGGAGAAGAAGACTGTGCTGCATGCAGGGCTTGGGGAGTGACTGAACTGTGGTGCTTCTTTCAAAACATGAGTTATCTGGACGTGGCACTGAAGGCAAGCACATGAAAAGTGCTGATGAAAACTCTGCTTAAAGACCTCTTTTTCTGAGGCAAGAAATGCCATATGTCTTTCTCTCAGCAGCAGGCCAGACTCACTACTTTATTTCTGGTGCTACAGTAAATGGAATACATTAAATAGTCACTAGGTCTTCAGAAACTTCACCTCTGATATTATTTTAAAGGACTTTCAGCTGTGAAAACCAGTGTCATTTTATTCTCCAGACATAGCTATCTTTCAAATCAAAGGTCATTTATTTTTAATACACATAGTATTAAAAAAAATTTCTTGAATCCATCACATTCACAACATCTGTCCGTCCCAAAGTCTCAAAACATTAACACATACTTTGACTGTAAATATGTTAGAATATCCAAATAACTGGGTGTCAGATATGACACTTTCTTGTGCTAGCAAAACCCAGATGAAATTCATCAACTTCAGTGGACTGCAGATTTAGAGTTCTGTAAATAAGGGAAAAAATTGGCCCTGTGCTTTAATTAACATTTTAAATCAAATCTGCTTTTGAAAATGTTCCAAAATTGGAAGAGATCATAAATAACTTTGGTCTGCAATATTAGACTAGAACATACTTGTGTATTCTTTGATAAAAAACACTTCTTTTTAAAAAAAGAAAACTATAATTATTGTTGTGCTTGAAATTATCCCCCTGAAATTCTTCAGGAAGGTTAAATGACTGCTGAATATTAATATTTTCCCTTTAGTCGGGGATTCAAAACAATTCCCAACAAAATGTTAGGACCAGCAGATTTGGAGGGCTATGTCATTAAAAGCTGCTGTCATTATTCCACTTACATGCTTGTTCTGCAGAGACTGTATTTCCAGTAATAAATAATGTTTTGAAACAAACAGGTGATTTCTGTAAGAAGAATCGACAGTATTTTTTGAAGGCAGTGGTTTCTGTAGAAACCTTTCCTCTCTTTGTCCTCTCCTATCTGCAGGGTATTGACAGCTCTGACAAGACTTTGATTATCTAGTCAGCAGGAGCCCGAGACTTGTCACTTGTCAGGTGTGAGCCAGCAGTCACGCAGCTGATGAAACAATTGAAAGGAGATAGGCTGAGCATGAGGAGGATCAGGGTCATCAAGCCCAAAATGTATGCCTGTCTAGTAAGGGGACGGCTTACACCCTCATTAATAACTCCAATAAGGCTGGAGATGGAGGCTGGGAGGAGCTGGAATAGGGAAATAAACACAAAGGTTGGGGATGGTGGAGGAGTTCCAGTTGTCTACACCTCCTTCTTGCCCATGGTTCTGCAGTGACTAGGGCCCGGGCAGCCCCAGGAGAAGCCCCAGTACCCTCTGGTTTCACTCCTACTGGGACAGTTAACACCAACTCAACTGCTTCTGAGTGACTGTTCTTCAACTGCCTTCAGCATTAGATACAAATCCCAGCTGTGGAAAATGCCTTTAGTCCATATGCCGAGAGGTCTGGGTGCATAGGGGTGATTTCTGCTGCCCTTGGTGAGAGCTGTTGTTCCACCATAGCTGGGGACATCTGCCCAGTGCTCTGCATTTTGGCACTGGACTGTACAACTGAAACTCCAAGAGGGACATTTACTTATCAAGAGGCAGGCTTAGTCAAAGAGGGCACTATGGGACAACAGCCGTTGTCTTGCAATTGGCAGGACTTAACAAAATGCTTTGTACAAATATATCTGTAATCCATAACTAATATCCTCCCTGTATATATCACACACAACTGGTGGGTCAGTTGATAGGAGCTTATCCTAAGAACATTTCACACAAAACTGGATTAGTACAATATGCTTTGCACTGGAAAATCATTCACAAACTTCAGCTTGTGTAAAACCCAGGACTTTTTTTTGGTTGGCTCTTCTCACATTATACACTGTCTGTTTTTCTCTGATCTGCATTAGGTACCTATTCATATTAAAATGCAGTTCAAGGTGTGCTTTGTAAGATTGAACAGGCAAAACAGTGCTGCTTGGAAAGTCTCTTTTAAATTTAATTATCAAATTATTATACACATTTTGTTAATACCTCTGGAAAGATCATGAGTATTGAGGACACAATATGTCAGTAATATGCAGGCAAACATGCAATAATTTCCATGATTTCAGAACTTACTCCAAGTCTGTCCAGACACAAAGCCACTGACATCAGTTTGCAGTCCCATCATAGGCATAAATCATGAGCTGTGTTTACTAGTTTATCTGAGCCCCAGACCCTTGCAAGAAGTTTGGGAGTTGTCTGCTGTCCCTTATAAAACTGGTGTTCCTTGAATCTCTGGGATACTTACACATATGGATAAGATAAGCATGGATTAATTATGTCTGACTATGCATATCAATTAAGGAGAAAACTTTGCTCTGAGATAAGACAGCAATGGAAACCCATGAGGCAGGACAGGCAGAATCACAGAGGAGAGGATGCTGAAGGTCTGTGACACTCACACACAGTGGGACACAAGATGACAGGGAAGAAGTGGCTAGTTAACCAAGGAGGAGCAAGAAAAGAAACAGCTCTAATATTTAGTATGAGATGTCAGAGGTTGACATATCATTTTAAACTTTTGGGTTTTGTTTTATTTTTAACTTTGCACGACTTTCTGTATTGACAAATTGAAAGACAGCTCACTATAATCCCATGCATGATAGGGGTGGTACACAGCAATGTCTCGGCTGAATGTTTGGTAGGTAAAACCCTTCTTGCACACCTGAGCGGTTATCATGCACTTGGACAACACATCAGTGAGACATTTTTCACTGAGGATTTAAAAGCACATTATAGGATTTTATTGCAGGTATCATAACCAGGATTTCATATGCCTGAAGGAGTGAACATTGATGCACCTTATCACCTAGGGCTGTACACTAGAATTCCCTATATCGAAACACAGAAGTTTTCAGTATTGTTCAAAACTGGAACACAGTTTAGAAAATACAGTGTAGAGTTTCTTATTCTCTAGCTTTTTAGGGGTACCCATCATGGTGAAACATTTGAATTTCTTCATAAGAGATGGTTCTGGGCTTCTAACCACAGCTCCAGTATGGCATGGATACTTTATAAGAGAATGAGAGTGTGACAAATAAAGTGCTCGCCAAGAATACCAGGGAGCAATGAATGACAGGTACAGATCAATGGACTATCAAGCATCTTTTCAGCCATCAGGTTGATGTTATTAATACTTTAACTTAATCTCCAGCTTTAAGATAAATGATAACACATTCAGTGCTGTCTTTCAGATTTGATCTCTCATCTCTAAAACACTGAATCAGAAACGTAACCCGAGAAAGATAAATTTACACCAACGTAAAACCCTCATTTAAATGAATAACTTATGCCATTCTTGGAAGGGACTGAGCTAGGCTGAATGTGTGGGAAGCCCTCGCTTCACCTGCCTGCCCACCGTCACCTGCAGAAGTCTGTAGTGGCCTCTTGAGACTGATGTTTACTATGCAATTAGTGAACATGTCTTTGAAAACAACACTAAGGAGCCAGCTCAGTTTTAGGGGATGTTGAGACGTTTCCATACTGGTATCTAACTCATTGATCTCTTAGTGCAGGGACATACCCTGGTCTTGTGCATACCCCAAAGTTACCTGAAAAAACTTTTAGCAAGATTTTGGCTGCTCTAGGTTGCACAAGGACAGTGATTCAATGAAGTGCAGGGGGGTACCTCATTGTTCCTATAACAGCAATAATTTCCTGAGTAATATTCCAAGGGCTCTACAGCCCTGGCAATGAGTTCAACTGCATTATTTGAGAAGAACCTATATCATAATACATAGTTTTGATTCCAGATTATGAATTTTCCATTTATCAGACTTCTGCATTTTGGGTGTAGCTTTTGGGGTTTTTTTTCCTCAGCTGGAGACACTGCTTTACTACATTCAAACCTGAAAAAATATATTAGCTCTAAGTAAAGCAATGCTTCCTTCAGATTCAGCCAAAATACTGGAACATTTAATCCATGGAAGAGAGTCCTATCACCATCTACTGTCAATTGCAATAATTCATAAAGGATGCCACAGAGATTTGAATGTATTATTTGATCATTTTTTCAGCTCTTGCCATTTTGTTACAAGAGCAGAGTTTGTGACAAGATCAAACCAGAAAGCTATCAATGCTCAGCTATCAATATACATATTTTCTAGAATACAAAATCCTCCAGTTAATATAAAATAATTGTGGAAGTGGTTGGCAAGTTAAAGATGGTTGTTAAAGATTCCAAAAATACTTTTGCTTTCAGCAAAATACATTTTTAATTACTTTTCTACTAGCTGTCATTTTTCATAAACCAGTCTAGACAACTCGTGCCAAATCATGCAAAAACTGATCTCAATGAAATGCTTTCCTCTAACACCAAAGATCAGAAAGTGTTGGGTTTTGGTTTTTTTAAAGCACATATGGAGTTTGACTTCTAAATAAACTTTGCTGTTTGTGGAGTACTAAAAAAAAATATCAGAACTTCCCTTTTAAATATCTGATATATTAAAATATCCTTTTTTTCCAGTTTAAAAATAAACTTGAAAATATAGATACATGTCCATATTGCATCTTTATTAACCCTTGAATTAAACTCTTTTTCCCAAAACATATTACTATGAAACACAAACTATCAAAATCTGCATCAATACAGTTACAAGATTTATGTATATGTTTCTGCCACGCCTTTTATCTTATTTATCTTGAGCATACTGAAAAGGAGAAAGAGTGAAAAATAATCTGAATTTGTATTTCCTTTACACTTTTGACTGGAATTATTAGGCTGAGTTATAGCACTCAGAAGTAAGGAATTGTGTATAGTAAAGAATGTAGATTTTGCTTTTAGCATCATAATCAATGTCCAAATCTAAAATTGATATAATTGACTGTTAATTAATTCCCTTGATATTTTCATTAGCACATCCAAGCAACAAGTCTTCTGTTTGGCACTTCTGAATTATTCAGGAAGTACTCGGATTGCTATAATGAAGGCGTTACTGCCTGATACTATGCTGGCTAATAAAGTTAAATGCAAAGCATGCTTTTATTTTTCTATTCTGATTGGACAGTGAAAGATTTCCCTTAAGATATGTGAAATGAAATTTCAGAGCCACACAAAAAAATGTAAAGAGAAACGTCCAAAGATGTTTTTGTTAAAATATCCAGCTCTATACTTTCAATAATTGTAGCTTTCCCTTAAGTCCTATAACGCTGGAATGAGAAGGGTTGCTGTGAATGTTATTTAAATCTGTTTTGAAGGCTCCTTAGGTCTCTGGAGCTAATGTTGCCCAACAGCCCTCCAGGTCTCAAAACATTTGCAGCAGCCTAACCAGACAGACAACGAGTGAAGATTTACCAGCACCATTACCCTTGCTAGCTGTCCCTCCATTAGCAATGTGATCAGGATACTCCCAAATACTACTACAAATCCCTGAGCAAATGTTGGTGTCCTTACCCAGTCAAATCCTCTCTGATCTTCAGTGTTGATTTTGCCAGGGCAAAGACTTCATAGGAGAAAGTTAGAAGTGCTCTTTCTGGGTGTTTTGGTTCATAGTTGTGTCAAAAGCCAGGACAGCTGGTAGGGCTTATGCCAAACTTAGCAGCTTTGTATCTTTGTTTGTTGGTTTTTTTTTTTTGACACTTTTTTTCTTGTCAGGTACTAAGTGTCAGAAATCCCATAAATCTTGCCATTCCAAAAAGAAAAGGCTTAAGGGGACTGGGTGGTACATTTGATGGATGCACTGTCCTTAATGCACTAGCCTCTTCCCTAAGGGATTATGGTTTTGAATTTAGTGCAGGGAATGAACTGTTCCTCAAACAATAGCAGTGAAAGTTTGGCAGCAAAGGATAGTTTTACCTTTCAGATCATCTCTGTGTTCTGACATGATCCTACTCCGTACAGATCCTTCAGTGCCACTCACAAAACGAATAAGTAGCCACTACAGAAGTAATTCAGGTTTTTTTTTTATTATATTTTCTTTCAAAAACAGAATGCTACTAGTCCTAATTAATTTAATATTTGTCACTTGGACACCATCTCCCATATGACAACCTCCAAAGACTTTACAAAGATTAATGACACCCCATTATATCAATGAAGCAGAAAGAATAAGAATTAGTTCACCCATCACTGAAATGCACTCTTTTGGTGTGGAACATGACAGGTACTTAACAGTGCATAGCATGGAGGGATAGGGTCTTGGGGAATCAAGAACCCACCAGTTACTTCAAGTGAAATATTGGTCCTACAAAAATGAAGTTATGCTTCTCAGGAGTTGGTCACCAAATGGGTATGTTCTTCCCAAGCCTCCTATGGCTGCAGGAAGACATTACATAACTCTAATGGAGGAAAGCAGAAGTTTTGCTGATATTCCTTAGGTAGGAGACTACAGTACCACAAATTGACATCAGCAGGGGCACGAGGGTACACACTTCTCTGAAAAGAGGGACTTGGATCTCTTTTTAGAAGCAGAAAGTGAAAAAGCACGACATGTTCAGACACTGCGTGCACCTTGTTCCTGTGCAGAGGGTTGTAACCCACATAGTTACCAAACCTGAACAAAAAGCTCAAGGGAAGAGTTCAGTAGTTTCCATATGTCACCATTTATGTCTATCCCTCCAGAGAAAAGGGGTCCATTCCCATGGGGAATTCCCCTGTTACCAACACAGAGGGATTTATACCTGTTGAAGGAGAGGAGGGACCCTGCAGCCCCATGCAGGAACAACTGCCAGTTGAGTTGGGAGAGGGTTGGTGCCTACTGTGAGTGACCAAGCAAGCAAAGCCTCAGTGTCCCACAGCACCTGGTGCCATGGTGAACCTGAGAGTGCAAAAGCAACACTTTTTCCTTCCCTAATAATTCAGAAAATTATGTAAATCAGAAATAAGGGCTTATTTTGGCAGCTGCAGTGGAAGGATATGTATAGGTGGTTGCATTTTGAAGTATAAAAACTCATATCACTCAGTGATTTAAAAAGAGCTTCTTAATACACACTGTACAGCTTTGTCAGTTAATTTGAACTTGTTTAAAACAAAATAGCCACATTTTTTTATTTGATCCTCATGGTCTTAAAATATTAATCAGACACATGCTTGGTATTTTTTTTTCAATCCAACTGTCTCCAGAATGCTTATTGACAATTTACAAAGAGAGGTTAGAAAATAGTAAAGGGAAATATGTAAGTAATTATGGTTCTAGCTTTGCAGGGCCAAGTGAAGTAAATTAATGTAATGCAAACATTTTGTGGATTTGTTTAATTATTTGCAAGTACAATTAAATCTGCAAATACAATTAAATCATAGTGCAGTAGATGGGGGTTTATAAATGGGGACATTCCTAATGACTCTTTTCAGAATAAAATTCTTTGTAAGATACAGATGTGCTTCCAGGTAATTTATATCCACTTGCTGAACAGATGACTATACACAGCTGTGACTATATTCAAAGAACTTGGGAACCTCAACTTCCAGTTCGCTACCAATGAAATTCCCCTTACACCAAGGACCAGCACAAGACCTTCCCACCTTTGCCTCCCCATGGGTATTCCCTATATAGCTCATGGGGACTTTGTGGAACTTTGTGTGGCCCAGGAGAGCAGAATGAGTAAAAGGGAATTTCACTGGGTCTGGGTGGTACTTGCAGGCATTTCTGATCTGTTTGAGGAATTACTTTCTGCAGATCCTGGACATCCACCAGTCCATGCATATCCCAAATTTAAGAGCATATGAATGTTAGAAAGACCCTGAAAAGCTTCAGCATTGCAGCTCTGCCACCACTGAAGTCAATGAGTTCATCCCAGAGCTCACAGGGAGCAACAACAAACCCCTGCCTAGACCTTCTGAGAATTCAACCCAAAATTACTACAGTCTCCATGTGAAAAATGAATTAATTTTTTTAAACAGGAAGATTATGTGCTGTTCCCATTAAACTGAAAATATTGTTACAAACCAGGAGGTTTCTTTTCTGAATTATATTGCAATCAACAACTCAGTCTTGAAATTATAGCTTGCATTTCACATGCTCATACAGCAACAACTAAAATGCAGTATACTTTTTTCTTTTTCATTAAAAATTGAACAAAATACTGACCGAGAAAGTATTGTCTAAGTAGCATTCAAGATGCTGTCCTGAGCTCCTGAATGGAGCAAAAAAAAAAAATCATTCAGAACCTAAAGGACATTCAGTAACATCTGTACCAAACACTATATAGTGTGGAGTACCCACTGTGCAACAAAAGTCATCTAGATCTTTCTGTCGGCAATTCACAAAGCTGAGATGTGTTTTTAAACTGCATCTTTGACTTTGGTTCTTCAAAGAAATCCTGAGAAGAGGTGAAAACGGAGAGACTGTTCGAAACACTCTAAAAGGCCTGTGTTCTTCCAGAGACTGTTTAATTACCAACTGAACTGCCAATCCTTTCAGAAATGGATCAAAAAGACACAGAAAGCAGTGACTTTGCAAAAAGAAGCAACTTCCTATGTTTTGTTTCATTTAGAGAGAAACTTTCTTTTTTTCTTTGCATTTCCAGGAATTTTACTAGTGGCAGATGGTCTGAGTCGCATGGCTCTTACTCTTTTAAAGGGATGAGCAAACATGCATAGTATTCAATAATGCATAGGAATGTCATATCTTTTAGGCATTATCCCATCCCTGTGAGGTCATCAACCTTTTGATATTTCTAGATTTAATCTTACTTTAGAGCAATCAACCACAAAATTTGCTTTTTCTTGATCTTTCTCTGAAATTCAGAGAGTATCATTATTACTGACTTGGCATCATTTCAGGTGATTACTGCATTCATACTGGGTGGGGCTTTGAAGGGGAGAGGGGTGGCTTGGTTAATTTGTTTGATGTAGGAAAATCTAGAATCTTCACCCTAAGGTACCCAGCCTTGGTCAGCTGAGGGCTTTGGTCTACCAAGCTGGAGATGAGAGCAGAAGTCCTGCTTGTTTGATTAAGTGTTGATTGACTTGCAGAAGGATGAGTGTGAGCATGCCTGTTGGGGGAGGGAGGTGAGCAGAAAGTGAGGAATCTGCTACTAGCCTTTAAATTGAAAGCTTTATACTCTGTGCTTTTATAACTGATGTTTTATAGATGTAAAGTGTTCACAGCCTCAGTGACAGCAATCCAGTATACCTTTCTGAAATGAACAGGCACCTGACCTCAGCTGGGTCTTTGATGTGGTGGCTTCAGCTCTCAGTATGTAAATATGTTTATTTGCTACAGAAGCCAGTTCTTTAAGATGACTGACTATGATTGCTCTCATATATGGATTTGAGAGCGTGGGGGGACCTTCCAGAAGCAGAACGCTCTGTGACCACTTGTCTTTTGTACATCTTAGATGGGGAACACTGTCCAAAACGCTACTGAGCTTCATGTCAGCGTTGTTTTCTATCCACTTCCTTACATACCTAGTTTTACCAAGTTCAGAAACTTGGATTAGCTCCTTCTATTTGCTTCTCTGTAAAACTGACCTAGAAAAAGTTTTTTTAAATTATATGAAAAGAAAAACACACTTCATTTTTAAAACATTTCCTAGAAATAGTGTTTTGGAGGTCATTCATGAGATTACAATTATTTTAAATTGATTGCTGTTACTAAAAATCAATACCACTCAAACATCCCTTATGTTACATCCCACTCAGGACACAGCCCAGGCTCCCACTTCTCCCACAGGCAAATGACTTGTAGAATTAGAACTGGACTACAAAAGATCTGCTTGTTTGGTGGCTATTAAAGCAACACAGGTGTACTAAGGCACATGCTACATCATACGGGGAATAGATTGGTTAAATGTATCTTTTTTCAGCTTTAGGATTTATATGAGAAAGCGATGTACATGTAGCCAGCTGCCTACCAAGGACATGACATGCACTCTCACAATGCCTTCCCTCCTTATCTAGGATCTTTTAATAAAGTGTTAATTATAAAGGCTTCTCAACAAATTGTTTGGAGTCCTGAAGAGAAGCACACTTTTCCTGTCAAACATGAAGGCTTTGCAGAAAGTGAATTTGTCTTGTAGCAGTAAGTATTTTCCTGCAAAGTGATTAATTTAAATGAGTTGGCACTGCCCTGACATTCTGTAGACTCCTGCACTCCCCAGCTCCAAGATAAACCACAGAAAGCCATGCCAGTGCCTTGCCACCAAGACCATGCCTTGGAGGGGTCCACTTTGCACCCTTTTACAGGTAGGACAGATGTTCAGATCAGGACTTTTCCTAGCAAGAGCCAAATGCTGCCCACTGGATGCACAAAGGACCAGCACATTTGATCTTGGATGAAGCTAACACATGCAAGTCTCTGGTCGTGTGTTTTGAAGGGTGAAAGGCAATGTGCAGGTGGCCTCCTCTAGACCATTCATTACTGTAAATACCTCTATCATGTCCTCTGTTGTCACTTATTGGGAGAGTAAACAGACTGAGAGATGAAATACTAAATGGTCAGTAATATAGGTATTAACATGCAGTTCCATTAACTTTAGCCAAAATGGAATGAAAAATATGGGAGAAAAAAATCATAATATCATCTGAAAGCAGCACTGTCTCTAGTATGACATGCTGTGTAAAGTGAGCCTTCAAAGGAAAAATAATATCACTTTGTAATGCTGATATTTTGCTGAGTTATTTATTTTATGACAAAAAAGCATTGTGCTCTGAACAAATACGAATTTAGTATTTTTAAATAACAAAGTGGAAGTAGATCACTATAAAAAAAATTCCTGTAATACTTTGCATTAATGATCACAATTAGCAATTAACTGGGGAGAATCAGGCTTGCTTTGCTATTTTCCACGGCCAGCTAGGGTGTGACCTTAGCTTTATGGTCAGGTGTTTACATAGCTAAGCACAGACAATCACATATTGGCTATGCACATTTTGAGCTAGTCAGACACGAGCTCCAGTGCAAAACCACCCCAGCACTCTTACACTAATCTATTAGGAGGCAAGTGGGGTCCTGACAGCTCCCACCAAGCCAGCCCAGTGCCACAGGTCAGCCATGGCCCGGGGTTTGAAGCATGGAGTCACGAACTCCAAAAATTATCATAAATAGAGATTCATTTCAACTTCACCTTCTGTGTAGGAAACATGAAACAAAATAAAACCAGTTCAGAATGAAGCATTGCTAAGGCTTTGGAGGTACCTGAACTTCGATGTTTCTTTTTTCTAAACAGAAAAATAGAGGAGCAGGGGATGTTTCTAAGACTCAAATGAGCACCAGGGCTGGCTGCACCTTGCCTTTTAGCCAATCAACTGCATCTGGGCGCACTTTTCTAACAGTACAGAAGAGGACAGTGGGAAGATCTTTGAAACAAAAGTCTTGAAAATGCCAGGATGTCTTCTTCAGGCAGTTCCATATTGCTTATCTCACAAACTCATTTTGTACAGTTGCTTTTGCCATATTTATCCCTGTATATTTTGCATGATCAGAGGCAGCTATTGCTGGAGGATTACTGTACAACTTTGTATTGCAGCAGCACCCAGGAGGCCCAGACACAGAGCAAGCCACCTCTGTGCAAGGTGGCAACATGTTAGAAAGTGATAACTCCTATTGGAGGAACTCATAATATAAATGAAATTGAGTCTGAGAAACACAGGCTAAAGTTACACAATGGCTAACAGGTATAAACACTTTCATCTTATTTGCACAAATGTTCATACACACTATTAACGTTCAAACTTACTGAACTGGGATATGGCTGACCAAAATCACTTAACTGAGTAAACGTGAATGCCTCTGTTTTAATCCTAGTCTAACTCTCCCATCTTACATCTTAATCATATAAAGAAACGCCAACTTCCTCTCCAGATCCACTGCTCTGATCAGTACAATGAACCAGAAAAAAGTTTGCAAACACAATCTAATTCACATTTGAGGACACCTGAGGAGCCTCAGCGCCCTCTATTTGCAACAAACCATTTTGCTAAGAACATTTGCTGCTAATGATCCTTGCTATTAAAATATGCACATTTTGGCATGGTAACTCTTTCTGTTCCTAAGAGGCTTACACTTCCACCAGGCTGTGTTCTTGATTTGCAAAGTGTTTTCTCCTCAGTTACAGATGTTGCAACAGTAGAGATCATATTCTCTTGAACCTTTAGGACAAGGTGTCTTACATATTTGCTCTGAATGTTACTCTAGGAATGGTTTCATCATCCTCAAGATGTAGCATCACAAAACAGAAGGTGATGCTTCTGCATTCCCAACAGCTGCTTCTGCAAAGGCTCTGCAAAATGGCAGCTTGGAGCACGTCCTTTGGAAGCGCTGCAGGGACAGTCCTAGCTCGTGCCTTGCCACTGCTGTTCTTGGCTATTTTTGGAGACTACCACAGATACCACACATTTTATATTAAATCTGATGTTAAAAATTGCTGCATACAGTATGCTTGCACGTGGATGTTATATGAGCTCTTCTGTTTGCCTTTCAGTAGAGAGTAGTTTACTGGTAGATAACCATTGTGATTCCACTGAGTGTTTTTTATTGAGCAACGCTATGAAAAGATAAATGAATTTGCACACAACATAACTACCTTTTGTCTTACTGTTGCACAATCAAGGAACTTTAATGCAACATAAATTCAAGTGCTACATGCTTTGATTGCTTTTTGCAAAAATACTTAAATACTGTTCATTTGTAAAGAACCTTACAGAAATTTTCTAAGTGATGTGTGTGGTACTTGAGGAAACTTTTCTGATAAAAATCTCTGTACAACAGTGGGATTGCTAGCCTTCCCCGAGTTCATTAGGTGCTGGGTAACTTAATGAGTAGTGTTCATAAATGTTTTCATTTAAAAAGACTAAATTGAACCATTGAGGAAAAAATGAAAAATCAGCTGATACTAGGAACTTATGGAATATAATTAATAGAGAATGTAAGCAATGTTTTAAAATATACTGCTCTATTTATTAGCAAATTTGAATTATTACTAGACTACATAATACTCATTGTGTTTAGGACTATCTTTCAGAGCCTGATTTTCAACCATCGAACTCCCTCTGGTCCCTTTGAAAAATCCCAATTCAGAAGAGTTATGTGGAAGTTTCACAGAAGTAATTTCTTAAGGAATTATTAGTAAGCAATTAAAAAAGGCTGGAAAAATGTGATTCAAGTTAAAAAACCTGTAGCATGACAAAAATCAAACCAGAATTTTTTAAAATACATCACACTAACAAATATATAAATTAAATACCTTCACAAATTAAAAGGTTGCTTCTGAATGACTTCTCTCAATACAATAAGCTTTCCTTTTGCACATTCTCCTTTGGGCTCTTGCAAGAACCAAGAACAACAAAACACCACAGGAAAAAAAAAAAAGACATGTTCAGCTTAGAAAGAAACATAATTGCCACTTTGCCTGAAATCTCCATCCCAGTTTTACAATTTCAAGAAATTTAGATGGGGTTTGGAAAAGATACTGACATTTTGAGTGATTATCTGAAGAGCACTGAAATATCTTAATTACTTACTGGTAGCAGGGTATTAGTAACTGCAGCTCAGTAAAGGAAGGGGGAGATAAAATGCTTTCTTAAGCACATATGTGATTCTATGTAAATCTGAACTGCTGCCTGAAATGTTTGCCAATAAAGATGAAAGTCCCACAACATAGTCACAACATGATATCTATCATATGGCTTCCTGGCTGTTGTGTATGTTTTTGCTGTGTGTAATTGACTGTGTTGGTGTTTGCACTACCTAGAATTTGCATATTAGCTCAAACACTGTATTCTTGGTGGGCCTGCTCCTGCGAGCTCCCCAAGAGCCTCCAGCTGCCCCCAAAACCAAGGGACATCAACATGATGCTCTCAGGAAGTGCTGAGTGTTGCACCCATGTTTCTTTTCCACATTTGTCATCCTTCAAACAGAAACTGGTTAAAACCACCCACAATTCTATGAGCACAAGAACAAATGTTGAGATTTCAGCCTTTACAATAAAATACACCAGTTCAAGAGATGCCAAAACGTCAGCTCCACCACAGCCAAAGCTTGGGTTAGTCAAGAGGCAAAGTTTTGATGGATGCAAGAATAAAGTTCTGAGATTCAGTTCAGTTTTCAAATACCCCACAGAGGTGGGTTTATCCACCCTCACCCTTTTTTTTCCTAATCTGAAGTATGCAAACATGTGCTTCTGGAAATTGTATTGGAAATTTCTGATAATTGATTCTGTCAAAGCCAGTGAGAACAGAGAGAAGAACTTCACATCGAAACCCAGCAGCCACCATCTCTTAAAACAAATGTAAAGTCATGGTATTATTACCCTCACTGAAGTTATTTCCCTTAATCCAAGCACTCCTGCTCTACTGTCAGTCCTGAGCTATCCAATAATTGTCCTTTTGTTCTCAGAGCACTTCCTCTGCACACACTAGCAGCACAAAGCAGCTGTGATTAATCAGGCCTACAGATAGGGATTTTACCCACTAAGCAAGTACAAATCATTAATAGAAATTACCTTAGTGTATGACTTGGCTGCTTCTTGTGATGCAGCTACATATGTTGCAGCATGTAGGAGAAAGAGGCATAGCAGATGCTACTGGAAGCAAAATCTTGAGAAGGAAAGATGGCACGTTGCTACCAGCTCTGGTTAGAGGGGGATGAAAGAAGATGCAGCACTTACTGGACCTGCTGCTGTTGCTATTGAAGCATCTGCTCCATTACAATGATTAAAGAATTTGTTTCCACTTCCACTGCTGCTACTTTCCTGGTTTGTTCCCTCAGCCCCCTCCCTCCCCCTGCTTTTTTTTTTTCCCCCCACAAATGCAAGGAAATCTATAAGGTCTCTAAGCAGGTTCATGTTATGGGCGTGCAGGGCAGGTGCAGGAATGGGAGGTAAGGACTCCTACGCAGAGATGCATCAACACTCTCCTTGAGTATGTAACAAGTTAACGATCCATTTAAAAATAAAATCTTGACCACCAGCTAATAAGGCCTCCTGTAGCAAATTCCAGCATAAACAAACACTCATACAGCAAGTGTGAAGTTCAGAATAGGGTCAGAGTATTTAAGGCAGATAAGTGGGAAATCTGGATTCTAGTCCATACTTTACCAGTCTGAAGCTTCCTAAAATACCGTATCTAATTAATCAGAACATCTTTCTGACTCACTCCTCAACAATTACTCAGGCAGGGAGAAACAGCACATAATCAAAGGCTGTAAAAGGGTCCTCTTATGTTCTGTGCCAGTCACTGACAACACAAAACATCTTTAAATTTGTGACTAGAAGCAGACTTCAAGGATATCAGATTAAAAAGAAAAATAATATAGCAAAATTTCAGTGGTGGGATGACACAATCAGCAAGATAAAATTTCCCTGCACTGTCCCAGCACTGATCTGTACCAAAGGAAAAGGAGCAAGAGTTGGACTCGATGATCCTTGTGGGTCCATTCCAACTCACAACATTGTATGATTCTATGACCTAAACACCATGCTTCAGACCTGAGGGCAGCTGGAGGAGAAGGTTATGATGGCAGAAAACAGTGACCATGTCCACCTCATAAAGCCTCGGCCTCTCTGTCCCCAAAGGAAGAGCTGCTCATCACAGCCAGTGAAGGTGTCCAGTAAACAGAACAGGCTTTTATTAATAAGGCTTTTGACACCTTTTCCCCACAGCCTGTGTGTTTATGCATCTTCACAAAGCCACACACACATCAGCACATCCTCCCCCACCACCTGCCCAAGCAGAGGCCATGAAAGTATCTTAAAATCATGTCCCATACGTTGCTCTGTCCCAGCTGCCCAACAGAGTGCAATGCAGCTCATCAGGGGCTTAGGCACTCAGGGGAGACCACAGACCTCACTCTAGAAAAATTAGTGAGTTAAGGCTGCCCTGACAGATGTCCTAAGGCTTTGCTACTGCAAGGCCTACCAGTACAGAAGAGCACATTTAATGCAAGAGTTTAACTCCTCTGAATTGCACCAAAATACCTGAAAACACACCGCAAGATCTTAAACCACTTCAAGTCTGGAACAGCTTTAAGGTCATTAACTACTTAATGCAGTTAAGGCTCTCGTTTGCTATGAGGGCCTGATCCAAAACCCAGTGAAATCTGCCAAACGATTTCCATTGACTTCAATAGGATTTGAATCAGGCTCTAAATCCTTAAAGCAAAGTCTGAAGCAGTTACCTTGTTCTGCCATGAAGCTTTTAAATCCTTAAGCAGTTTAAAAGGAAGCATTGACTTGATTTTTTTATTCTCAGTGAAGTAAAAACCATGTCAGATGCCATTGCTAAACCCCAAACTACCTTTACAGATACAGTTTACAGATATAGTTTTCCTTTGTCTTAATTTGCTCCCTTCATGGTTTATTAAAAAAGTCAGACAGCTAAGAAAACTAATCAGAACCCCAGATACACAACATCCATATGCTTAATTTTAATCAAGTGAGAAACTTTCCTGAATAAGTTACATGAAATTTAGCATATACTTAATTAAGTAGTCATATGATCAAGACACAACTAGGGGAAAAGCAGTGACACTGCGTATAAGCAGAATGCTGTTACACGTAAATAAGCCAAAAAAGGGCAACAATGGGTCTAGCATTTAGCAGTGTGCATCAGTTAAGGCAACTGCAGATGATACCTACAAACACAGCTGGGAGAAAATGGGATTTTAAGATCCCAAGTGTCCCTTTAAGTTCTTAATGCTGAAGAACGTTGTTGTTTTACAGAATTTGAGATAAAAACAAGATCAACCAGTTTGGGCTAAACTCAAGATCTTCCTGGAGAAACCAAGATTCCCAGTCACTACTGGACTCACACAACTAAGCCTCTGCTGAAATAACTGCCCCTAATTCTGCACAAGCAAACTAAACTGAGCACTTGTCTTGTGTGCATTTGGAGATAGGGTGATTTGGAATTTGATTAACATAAGCATGAATGAGGCATCTGCCAAACCACATCTCTATTTTACCTTGACTGTTGCTATCCTTTTCTGAATTGAGTTCATTGCTTCCCTGTTAGGTAACATCAATGCATAAAATAAAACAGGAAAAGGAAATTTACATCTAAGTTAAAAGTTGATTTGCTACTCAAAGAACTCTCAGCCTGCAAATGAGTGATAAAGACACAAAATGAGGTGCCGAAAAAACATGAAGAACAATAGCCAGAACATTTCTGAGTTCATCCTTTTAATGAAGTCCCCATCTATTACCTCAGCTTCTTTATTTATGATGTAAACAAAATTTTTACAATGAGGGAACTGAGAGAGCAGAGTCAATGCTGAGACAGAGATGTTCTTCAAACCACTGGCAGGCATTTGTTACAAGTTTCCCTCTGTGCCAGTCCAGAGAGGTTATGAATTATTGCAGCTCCCAGCTGCAGAGCTGTAGCTCCAGGAGACACTCATGCTTCTTGCTATGGATGGTTTTGCCTCACTGCCTGGTTTGTTGCCCAAGATAGTGACTGTCCTTTTCCT
Organism: Caprimulgus europaeus; assembly: GCA_907165065.1. The sequence continues at coordinate 12,653,523 of OU015536.1, forward strand.
CAAGGCAAAAAATACCTTGAGCATTTTTCCAGCTCTATACACGTTTTCCCTGTAGAGTTTTAACAAATGAATCTCTTTTATACTACTCCCTCTAGCACTATGATATCCCCACACCCCACTTGCACAGGACTGTTCCTGACATGCCATTAGGCTGCCTTTTGGCAACATGGACAGTCCAATTAAAGGCAACTACATTTTGCCCTAGGTCACCTCATTAACACATCTCACACCTCAAGATGCCCAAAGGGGTGGGGGCCCATGATGCTCAGAACAAGAACACAACTTTCAGGTACCACATCCCTACAGTGAATCCTCAGCCTTCAGTTACATGGCCCACTCCTCAGACACTGGGGAAGGTGGGCAGCACTGCATTTGTAATGCCAGTGCTAAGGACACTCCCACCCCCATTCTGGGTTCAGGCAGTGAGCCCTACACAGCCCACAGCCCAGTAGAAGCCTCTCTTGCAGCTTCCACTCCATCATCAGAAGGGTTAGCAGCAGGGAAGGACACATCTCCTTCAAACCACACTGGGAATCCCTCTCCACCACTACCAACCAGCTTTTTCCCCCCTCACAATCCTACACAACTTGTAGGATACCTTGCATCAGCTCCCTCAGCTATATGAAGCAACCCAAAAGCATCACCTCCAATTTCTTCAATATACTTATGGCCAAACATGCAGTATTCCCATTTTCCAAGAGGCAGCAGCTGAAGGGGAGTTTTTAAAAGCTCTATTTTTGATATATATGCCTACATCCTCTTTCAAATGCCTAAGTGTCTGTGTGGGTACCACTCTCAAGTCTCAGGAATGAAGTGATCCAATTTATTTCTAGGGCACAACCCCACTGTGCGGACATGTGATGCAGAGACAGCCAGGATAGCAGGGTTGACTGATCTGTGCTAATGTATTTTCTGGAACAAGCACATTTCCTCAATAGCACTGGATTACGTTATGGGGAGAGATGGGGTTGGATGGTTTTGCCTCCCTTTCCATTACATGGTATAAAGTGTCCAAATAGACTCCACGTAACAGCCTCATACCTTGGCAGGCAGCAGTGGTACTCACCTGCTACAGAGGAGAAGCAAAAGTTATTTTAATGACTGATGGATTCAATTTCTATGGCCATTTTTAATACCTGGGTACTGCAATGAAAATCAACCACGGGAAGAACTCAATTTTGTTTTTCATTAATATTCACTTTGTTGACTGGAATAGATGATTTTGGGGAGCTCAGTTGCCCTTTTAATTTGTATCTTTGCAATGTGAAACAGATATCTTCTACTTTCAAGCAAGTAAATCCTGAAAGCATCTCATTTGTGGTTTTTGTCATTATTACGAATGGAACTCAGTCTGGAAGACTTTCTAAAAAAAAAATGGGGAGGTAAATATCCTTTAAAAAAGACCCAACCCAACAGCTAATGTTATAACCTGGTATTAGTCACTGAATATCAAAATTTAATCTCTAATTTCTAGAAATAATAGGAAAAAAGACTAAAATATGCATTTGATGGAAACTACTTTTAGATCTAAGCCTTACAACATTCCCCTGATCTCTGGCCAGGAGCTCCATATATCTTCACATTAGAAAATTTTCTGCAGAGTCTGGCTATGGTTTCCTTCTGTAGCTTTACATTAAGATGTGTGGATTGTTGGAGAGATCAATAAAATGCCCCCCAAATTCAACCTCCCCTTCTATACACAGTGATCTTCAGGTCTCAGGGAAGAAACACTACTTTTCAGCTGAATGCAATGCATTTTAGATTTGTTTTCTTCCATTTCTTAAGTCTCATTTTATATTTTTAACACATCCAACTGCTAGCTGGCTTGGCTCAGAAGTGAGCTGACCCTACTAAGGTGGTAGAAATAAGTGCTCTAGTTCACTGAGTGAATAACAGCTCTGTGGCCCCCACCACTGTCATACTACTACTAGCAGTCACACCAGGAGAAATTTCAAAAAACATTTCCAGTCAGTGGAAAACATGTGCTACAGAAAGAGTGTAACACACCTAGTATCTTGTTACATTTTGATCCATATCATACTTTGATGGATTTTATTTGTATAATCATGCTTAATCTAAAAAGGGCAAGGGTAACTGGTTTTATCAGACACAAGTAGAATAGTTGACAGTAACAGCTTCATTTGCATTTAATACACAACGAGTTTGCATGTTCCTCTGTTGGAAAACATGTTTTGAACTAGCTATTTTTGTAGTTGGTCCCAAATGGAGGGCTCTTCCCCTTCCCCCTTAACAGTGTCTGTTTGCTTCTTGAGTTCATTACTGGATCATTTGGTTTCCCTCTCCCACCTGAAAGCAAATTGAAAATACACAAGAAAGCAGACTGGACATCCAGTCTGTTCCTGAATCTTCAGGACTACCAGATGCAGAGAGGACATTTCCAACCCCCAAATAAGTTTTTACTGTCACCTCCTTTCGGGTTGCCACTGGGGTTCATTCAGTCTTTTCATAAATTCCTAGACTTTAACACTGAAATGCAACAATTATGCCTTTGATGTTTTGATTAATATAGCCCTTGGTGCCATGCTAAAATAATTCAGATCAGAGCCCAGGGAAAAGTGTAAGACCTATTTTCACTGTCTATCTCTAAGTATTAAGGAACAATTTTGGAGCCCACACCATCCAGAACAAAGTTAATGTTCTATAATAAAACCCCCAGGACTATTTCCAAATACACATTTATATCACTCCTTGGCATCTACACCACTGGCATCTCACTGCCTAAGTTATAGTGACACAGCAAAGAGGAAACCCACTGTCTGGACAAGTTAACCTGCAGTTATGTTGAAGGCAGTGGTCCCAGCAAATGGTAGACAACTGGGCTGCCCATCTGGTTCAGAGTGGCAATTTTTTTTAGGTGACAAGGCAAGAGACAGGAGCTGGAAATTAACCCACAGTAGAGTAAAATGCAATCTGATGGAATGAACAACAAAGTAATCTGTAGGATTGCCATCTTCACTACAACAGCAGATACTAATGTGCTGGTTATCAAAGTGGGCACCATAGTATTAGAACCAGAATATCACTGCCTAAATTACTGGTACATAAAAGATGTTACAGCTATTTGCAAATCATACTATTCAGAGTCACCTGCCTTTTCAGAAGATGAAAGGCAGAAAATTAAGAGTAGATAACCACCATGGAGGTACAGCTGAGACAGCACTGCTGAAGAGTGGGAATCTCCCCCTGCAAGCTCTTTGTCTCAGCTCAGAACAGTGGTACTTATGATTCAGCTCGTATTCACACTATCCTCATTTATAAGATAAATAATTTTGAGATGTATCTAAAATTACTTTACAACCTTTTAATCACTGAAAATTGTGTATAATTATTATACCTGCACTCGGGTGCCAAGATCTGCTGTGAAATACTTGGCTGCTCAAAGTGTGTGGAGGAAATGCTTCAATTCCACATTAATTAATGAATTTTTATCCACACTCCTGTCCATTAACAGCCACCATGCTTTTGCTGTGAATGGTCATTATTACAGACTGAAATAGGAACATAAATTTACTGATAATGAAAGTGTCATTTGGAGGGGCAGTCTATCATACTATGTGCTGATATGGTCAGACCTTTTTTTGCTGTCTCGCATCTTTGCCTTGTTTCTGAAAGGCTGGCATGTAAGGAAGGAATCCTTTATTTATGGATACCCATGAAACATCCCTTTAAATAAAGTAGGAATGATTTTCAGTATTCCAGTAAATATTGCATTGATTTTAAAATTGCTCTCTCTTCTTATCAGACTTTGCAGGTCTTCACCAAGAGAACATCTCTGACCTCCTTGCTCTTGAGATTGCTAGCCAGGTTGGTTTTATGTTGGTGGTTTTTGTTGGCTTTTTTTTTGACAGTGTTGTTGACTCTTGGAGCAAATTACTTGGTTGACTTAATCTTTGTTGTGCACCACTAAAAAGAGAGATTTCAGCTGATGTTTTGCATCTCTGGACCATATGGAACAGAGCTCAAGTTGTCACATATTCTACCTTTTAACTATTTAACTCCTTATTGGAGTGAATAGGATCTGATGGCATTTCACCTGCTAATTACTTTATTAGCTACAGCATAGGCTATGATCCACATAGCATAAAAATACAAAAAAAAATAGGCCTTAGTGTAAAAGCATTGCATGGATGCATCTCAGAATATACAAAATGAAATATGGATATAAATAATCTTTGAGAATCTTAATTTTTATACTGGGATTCATGTACTGTTGCTCCTTTTATGTAGTGTATCTATATACACACACACTTAATACAATCTAAATTACCAAGTGCTTGAGAAAGTCCTCTTTCAAGAGGAAGTGTGATCACAGGGAAGCACAGCACCTTTCCAAACCTTATTCAGTTTGTGTGCAGCTGGAGGCTTGCTTATGTTGAAAAAGAATACATATATGCAACTGTGTAAAACTGCCAGCTTTTCTTCTTAATCAAGCACATCGTACACAAATCATGCTGAAATACTGACAGCAAAACTGTACTGCCTGCATAAATATCCATTTCTCTAAATGAGCTTTGTCCAATACTCTTTCCCTGATACTACGTTATTGGGAATAAGACATTCCTTTCAAAGTCAAGGCAACCAGTATAACATGGCACACTTGCACAAGAGGCCACAAAACCAAACCTCTGCAGCCCTGCAGCACTCCACTGTCTCCAGAGCCTAAAATCACACTGTGACAGTTGCTTACTTCTCAAGGAAATAGTTGAGAAATTGCTATTGTTATCTAACATTTGAAAAGACAAACTAATTACATGAATGAGTTGCTTGAACCCTGTGCACATGGCCAGGATACAGAGAGCACTGAAACCATCCCCATTTTACTGTGTCACAAGTCTGACCCTCCCCAACACAGCCAGGCACAAAGTATTTTGCAACCACTTCTAAGTTTCCCAGCTAAACCTTGGGTCTCAATTTTTGTGAAAAATATCTTTGCATGGAGAAATAGTCCAAGCAAGTTAATTTAGCCTCCACCTTGGTGCAGTCAAACCATTTTTCATGTTTCAGCAAGACAGGGGCTGCAGAGCAGCAACAGAGGGAACAGGTGCCACAACCTCAGCACATGGATGTCCCACCCTGTGCACCAGCCCTCAGCATGGTCTCAGGAAACTCACTCCTAGCCTTAGCCTAGTTTCCAGCAAGAAAACCTGACTGGGATGGGATGACTGCTGCTCTCTGTGGCACTGGGAAAGGAAAGTCAGTGTTTGTGGAACTGCTTGGTATGACAACAACAGCTCCCAGAAAGGACTTCCATTTGGTACAAGGGGTATGCTTTACACAGGTTGAGGCTACTTGTTAAAGCTGAAAGAAAAATTGTCATCTGAATGAAGGATGGCTCCTGAGCAAATCATAATTGAGATTCTGTACCTGAAAGCAGATGTAGGAACTTCCCCACAAAGTTCATCCTTACAGCTTTGTGGCTGTCTTTCAGAGGACAGCAAAGTCCACAGCCCAGGGAGACTGATGAACCCTTTTGCAGTGATTTCAATAGATAAAGGATAAAGAGGCTCTCAGATGTGACTGGGTAAGAAGCCCCAGCAGAGAACTGAGGACAAAGCAAATGCTGTGCGGGCACCATCTGATGGGAGCTGAGCCCCAAAGGATGCAAAGGAGGAGAGAAGAAAGGAAGTGTGAAAAAGCAGGAGAGTTCCTTCACAGTGTGCATTGGGGGGCAAGGAAGGAGGGCAGGCCTCCTGCATTCAGCACGCTGACTAACACCAAAGAAAAATCCTCAGCGAGCCACTCTCACCGCTGTAATATCTGCCTTTGGTACTGGGGCAAGACTGGAGCAGTCAGAGGGCATGATAATTTCACATATCTGCACAATTTTCTTCTAGCATAACTGAATAAATATCATTAACAGATACATTTTTTACAGTTCTCCATAAAAAGTAAGATAGCATGTGGTTAGAACAGTACTGTATAAGTAAGATTTTTCTCCTTGTCAATTTACATTATAAAAACATCTCATGCATATAAAAAGTGGGGGTTTATACCAGTGGAATTACATACAGTAGTGTATATTTCTATATACTCAGGTTAGTACATATTTACACGTACAATGCACACAGGATTATGCTGGGGCCAAATACTAAAAGAAAACATGCGGTAAATGGTTGCTTTAATAAGTCCTGTTCCATTGAAAGGAAATAAAACCTGAGTATTAATGAGATATAATTATATATTTAAAATCTTTTCCCTTGTGCAGTATACAGAATTAATGCCAGTAAACTCACAAACTGCAACATTCTACTCCATTACATCTGCAATGATTAGAGATAGTTTGAACATCTGGCATATAATCTGTGATAGAAAACAGCATTCTGCACTTTAATGGACGTCTGGAGGCTACACATATCTGATTTTATTTCTTTGTGTTAACTCTTTCCTGGGAGGAAGAGGAGATCCAGTGCTTGAGCACCTTCTTTCTGTCTTTTGATGAAGTTGCATGTAGCACTGGTATTTAGCTACTTTCAGGCTACTTTGTTTTAAACATCTAAACTAAAAAGAGACCCACACAGATTTCTGAAGAGCTATTTATAACATAGACAATTGAACAGCATAAATATTAATGTGTTAAAAACTAAGAAACTCATCTAATGAAAGTGACAATAATTTCCTCATTTTCAGTGACTCAAGAACATTAAAATGAAGCAGCATTTGCTGTTCCTTCATTATTAGAAAGATTTTGTGAATATCCTTTTAATTTGGTTTTCTTTCATAAACTTGTACATGATAAACTGGGGTTACTAATCTTTGTACATTTTTGATGTACCCTAAGTGTAAGTATGTAAGAGCGTCTTTGACTGGCACTGACTTTCATTGAAAAAATTAGATTATTTCTCAGCCTTTGCAGGGTGTGTTTTGCCCCGAGCTAAACAAGAAGGTTTTAGCCCTACTGCATTCTGCGGGGAAAAGAAAGATACTAACTTGAAAGTCGAACAAGACTGACAGCATTGTCTTTTGCCTTACTTACAGAAATATTAGCTAATACCAACACCTAAAGAGACCTTGAAATTAGACTCTGAGTCGTAATTAAAACCGATTGAAGAGTGGTATCAGAAGAGATCTATGTCGCTGCTGAAAGGATTCAGTATTCAGATTGACCTGACAAGTGTTCCATATGAGCATATTTAGGTATGAGGAAGAATATCTATTGTAGGAAAAATGCTACTGTTGAGGAGAGTTGTAATCTGATAACATACATGCCAGGGGCTTACTCAGATGCCATGGTGTAACAAAAGCCACAGTTACTGGGTAGCTTCTCTTGAGTACTGATAATTAGCCTAAATGTGGATGCATTAAGCAGCCTTCAGGTCCCAGGGACCCTACTGCACAGGTTCACAAGGACATCAAAAAGTTCTAATGGCTGCGTTAGCACACAAACACACCACACACATGCTATGCACAGGGAAGAACAGAAAGCCTGGAGATAATAATTTAAGGCTAAAACTACCTAAATATGAAGCATGTGCAATACATTAGCTTACTATTGAATTGATTCATGTATTACTGGACAGTGGAAAGCTTGCAGCCTATAGAAAAAAAAGAACAGTGTTCATTTGTAAACCAGATTGAACCTATTTCAACAAAGATTAGGAAAAATTGTCCTCATTATAGATGATGATCTAATACAATTTGGCCATATTTAATGGAAGTCAGAAGCAGAAAGTTGCATGTTACTTCCAGTTCCAGTAACTGAACTAATGGATCAGTGATTTCTTATGTAGTAAGAGATCCAGACCCTTACATATTTGTCACTTTTAAAAAAGATCATTAGATTCAACAGCTGAAGAATATTGAAGGATAACTTGAAATCACCATTTCTTGAGGAATCACCTGCAATGAAACCTAGAAAAGTGCCTGGAAATAGGCCAACCATGTTTTACCAAAGTACCTACAATGTCTTTGATTTATTAAAAATTTCTGTCAATATCATCAAATGCAAAGATCAGCTTTGCAGCTGTAGGGCTAAGTTCTGCTCCAGCTTCAATCAATAAGACTCACTGGAAAAACAGGCTGGTTTAGACCCCAAAGGGGTAAGCTTTCCTTTGATGATTTAGTGAAGGTTCAGAGAGGCTCTGTCAGAACAAGGAGCATATTTAACCCAGATTTGCTTGATTTCCCCTACCAAGGATTGTAAGCAGAGGTTTTAGCAGACATAATTCACTGGATTAAACCATGAGCTAAATTATTTTAATGTTAAATTCCTGTAAGCGTGTTGGGTTTGGGAGATCCATACAATTCCACCCTTCCAAGCAAGTTACTCAAAGACCAGAGTTGCAAAGTCATTTAGCACAAAAACACAGAAAAAATAATCTGATCCACAGATCAGATAAAACTATCCTGTGAAATTCATGTTAGTGAGAAGGGAAACATGAGAAGGAAAGGGCTGAAGCAGTTGTGAAAATGCTTAGACAAGAGAAGTGATATTTCAGAACTGCAAAGGGCATTTAAAGCAGATTTTAGCTTTCCCCTGCTTTGACTAAACAACAGCTTTTACAAGTGTTTGGTGGCCCAGCTGTCCTCCACTGTTCCCAGATGGTGCTTATGGACGATGCAGGACTGAGGCATCCACCATGGCTTTCCTCCTGCCCACCAAGGAAGATATAAGATGCCCATTAAAAGCCCAACACAGAACAAATTGGGTCCTTCTGACTGTCAAGCCAAGAGGTCAAAGTCCATCTGGCTCAGCCAAAGAGTAGAGTGAATTAGAATGAGACTATTAAGGCTGTTGGTTTCAGCATCATACTTTAAAGCTTTAAACTGCAATGATAAAACATTGGAAAAAAGGACCACATAACACACCCTATTCACCTATTGGTTATTTTGAATTTTGTTGCCATGCAAGTTTGTCCCCAAGAAGTCCTCTGCAATGACTCATCAAAAAGCCACACTACAGTGACGTTCACCCCATCTGTCCTGTCACTGTCAAGCACCTGCACTGCTTGTTGTGTGAGCCAGAAGACTTTGGAGGATGGTGGAATTTGATTGCAGCAGACAGCCTGTGTAAAACCAGCAGAAAACCCCTTGGCCTTCCTTACCAGGGCCTCAGGCTTTCATCTACTGAATCAGCACATTTGACCTTAAAGGTAGATGAAACACTAAGGCGTCTCAGTGGCTCCCAAAATTACAGCTGATGAACTTGGAAATTTTGCAGCATGAAATGAGCAGGTTTTTGTAGCTTAGTAAACAAGGAAATATACAAAATAAAAACATGATTTGTGATCCAGTTCCTTTTGTTCTTGGAAAGTACTATGCGTAGTTAACATACAGCATTAATTAGCATTTATAGCAACATAAGACTGCAATTCAAGAACTTCAAAGTAAAGGTGAAAAACAGACTGGCCATGTACTGTATGAAACACCATTCTGCAGAGTGGAAAAGTCTTGAGCCTAGCAGAGAGCCCTACTGGATATCCCAGCTAGATATGCTGTAGTAATACTCAGTTGCACACACTTGTGGCTATATGGCACAGGGTGAATTCATGCCAACGGCTCAAAACAGATAGAAAATTAAGTTGAAAAGCTTTTTTCTCTCACATAATTCCACCAAAAGGTTTGAAGCAACAAACCAATTACTTTTCCTCAAACTCTGCAGGCCTTTAAAGATGTAATAACTCTCAGTACTGGGACTCCAAAGGGAATAACTCTCAACACAAAGCAGAATGCTAGAGGGCAATGCCAACACCAAAGAACATTTCAGGTGTTTCTGCTAGAGTGTGCCCCAGGTTAGAAGACCCTCTGGAACTGAGGTGGTGTTCAAGGGAGCAGCAGCTTGCCACAGAAAGGTAGGCCAGAAAACTCCTCAAACTAGGAAAACATATAGAAAAGATGCTACAAGCTCTTTCCCTCTGTGCAATTGTGTGTTGTTACATACTCTGGTAGCTGTTTATTCTGGAAAATGCATGCAGAGCATACTCTTGTAAGAGCTCTTGTAAGCCACAAATGGCTTTTTGCTCTGTCTTTAAATAAATTCCACCACACCCTGGGGTTCAGTTGAGCCTGCAGCCTTGATCTGTTCAAATCCCAAGTCTGAGATCTGCTTTTATTTTGAAGATGTAGTGATCCAGTTGCAGTGAAGCTTTAGCTAGAAGAAACTTACTGTCTATCTTTTCACTAAATCTCATGCTTCTTACGCCAGGTTTACAAGTGTCTCATGTTTGGAACCGGCAGGACCGTAAACCATGATAGAAGTGAAGACCAGGGAGAATCAGGTTCCAGGATTCAGAAGTGTAAAGCCCTAGGCTGCACAACTGCTGGAGCTGGAAGGCCCCCTCTCATGGCCATGGGGACATGTTCCCAGCACACACCTGAGGAAGGGGCTCACCTGCCCAGGAGCACCTTACTCTACCTTCCACCTCCTATCCTCAGCTCCCTCCTCCTCCTCAGATCTCCATCCACCCTTGATGAGGCAACACTTAGCTTTCCCTGCACAGAGAAACACTCCATCCCCATGCCCAACAGGCCTTGGGCTCTGCCATAACAAATACACAGCAAACAGATCTTCAGCACAGAGCACCAGGCAGGTCAGAGCCAGGGAAGATGGGGAGCATTGGACACCTACCTGTGGGCTGTACTGCTCCCCATTCATGGCTTCAAGGGGCTGCCTTTCACACTGGTTACCCAGTGCAACAGCACTCCACAACCCAGATCACTGGGAAACTCATTGCCCTAGACACATTAACAAGTGTTAAGGAGTAATACTTTGAAGAAAACTCCTGAAATCAGATAGGAATTGCAGAAGCATATTTCCCTCTCAGAGCAGAATCTTGGTTTTCATTAATTAATATACCACAAGAAACCAGTGGAGAAACATCTTGTTATCTGGCTTCATAGATGGTAGACTTTGGTCCATTAGCCTTAAAGCATATCAACTAGATAACACTATTTATTCCATATAGAATAATGATCTACTTTAAAGGATTGCCCATGCAGGAATGAATTTGACCATTATTCACAGCTTAAACACACACTATTCCACGTAAGTGAGAGATACAGATATAAAAGGATTCAAAGAAAGTAGGTCCTGGGAAGAGAGGCAAAATCTAGGTACCCGTACCCTGGAGCTACTGCAGATCTGACTGTACATTAATTACCCATTAGTTTCAAGTTACACTACGTAGATTCAAAGCCTTTGCTCTTTAGCCATATTTAAAGAAGTAAAAGGAAAGCTGAGCATGCTCAGCTCCTCTTTTGAGGTCAGTAAGAATACTAACATTAGATTTGCAGCTTTCTGTCTGTTGGAAAACAAGCTGTTGTACTGATATTTAAAGTATATATTCATTAAATTAGTTCAGAGCTATATAGTAGCAGATAGCTCCACAGACACATTAACAGCCCCTTCAGAAATACCATGATTTTAATCTTACAAGCCTGCAAGAGCAATATCTCTGCAGCATTCAACCTATATTGTTGACAATAAAATTATAAAAAAGACACTTTAAACACACAGTAGCTGTGTCTGAAAATTAAATATACCAGCCATTAATTTTTTCCCCAAAATTACTAAAAAGCAACAGTCCGCACTAAAGACTAACTGTTTGTAAAATTGGATTTTTAAAGATGAAGTCTTTTTTAAGTCAAAGCTGGTCAAAAGAAGCATTAGAACAATTCTACAACTGGAAAAAATAAATCCGCTTAGCTAATTCACCTCACTAGAAAAAAAAAAGGATTTATGCTGCTCACATCAATGTTTCAGATATTGCAATTTAAGAGTGGGGGTATTACATTAAACCCCACAAAGTGTGAGGCTCTGACAAAGCATGGCCATAGGTAATGAGATATCAAACCTGCTGCCCCAAGGTGAGGGCACACACAGGCATGAGCATGGCCATGGCCACTGCCACCACCAGCCCCAAGCCAGGCTCTGACCCCAAAGCAGCACCCTGATCTGTGCAGAAAAGTACCTCATCCACACACACTGCATGTAGGACACAGGACTGAAGACAAACACCTGTCTCATGGCAGCTCTCTGCCACCCATCTCCACATAAGGAGAGCTCAACAGTCCCGTTGACATCCACCATCACTGCCCCTCACGACATGGGCCACAGCCCTGGGTGCACTGGGGACCCCAGGTGCTCTGCAGCTGAATGCTCACAGGCCACCACCTTACAATTTTTTAAAGGGAAAAAAATAAGTGTTAAGTTTGAAATTTCAAAGGGAATTGTTTTCCAAACAGCCCGTTTACAACTTTTGTAGCTGAGTTTAGTTGTGCTCCCAGTCCCAGCGAGAAACCTGACTGCTCAGAGGCTCCACCAGAGCCACCCTCCTTCCCCTTTGCCGTGCTAGTGAGAAACCACGTCAGCTGCTAAATGGCCTAATGCAAACTGATGTGGCAGTTTCAATTCAATTGCCACTGCACAAGTAACACTATAGCAAAAGTCACCACGGTGATTGGCATTAGCTTGAACTGTTATTGTCATCACTCACGCAGTGCCATCGAGGTGCACGGTCCTTGTTGCCTTCGCAGCTGAGCGACTGGAGAGTGGATGCACGCGGCTCCATCACAACCTGTCAAAGCAGCACAGTTTAGTGCGGCACAGGCTGTCCCCCGGTCTGAGGCAGACGGGAGTACTTCAGGACAGCGAGCCTGCTCCCTCTCACAGCTGCTAAAACTTCACACAACATCCACATACCACAAGTTAAAGCAGGCAGGCTGAGATTTGAAAGTCTCGAGGAGTGTTTCTGGGGAAGGAGCTGTACCAGGTTATTCATGCTCCAGGGGGTTGGGAGAGAAAGTTGGTTTGGCTTTTTCATTTGTTTTTTCTTTTTAACAGTAGCAGGGTGAAGATGACATACAACACTATGGTTCACTGGTACATAAGCAGCTGCAGTTGCCTCCTGTGTTATAACTCATTAGCTGGCTCTTAACTAATGCTAGTTTGCAACTTTTGTGAAATTAAGCAGCAATAACCAGCAGCCACACAGCTAAACCAGGGAACCTGTTTGCCCCAAACCAAGCAGGCAGGTGAGTGAGGAACCCCCAGCCCCACAACTCACCCCACAGCAGGCAGCAGCAGTCAGGAGGGAGCTCAGACCCCCCCAGCCCCCCAGCTCACCCCACAGCAGGCAGCAGCAGTCAGGAGGGAGCTCAGACTCTCCCAGCACCAGGGGGTTCCACCCCTCTGACTTCAGGCACAGGAACACTACTCCCTCTTCTACTTAGTCTCATTTTAAGTCACTGGAGTTACTGCACATCTACCAGTTCTCCTGGGAGCTTATTAAAGAGTTGGGAACTGCACTTGGGAAGTTTGCCTTTACCCAGTTTTATCACATTGCTCTTGGACTCTTTCAGCTCATCCCCACACAGCTCAGTCCCCTCTTAATTTTTGGTGGTTAGGCACTTACCAGTGTTACCAACAAAGCACCTGCCACAGCAGTGTCCCCTCCGCAGTGCAGGACACACTGGGCAGGAGCTGCAGCCCCGTGCTCCCCTCAGGCCTACAGACCCCTCAGCCCAGCAGCCAGGCAGGGTGGGGCTGGGCCTCCCCTTATGGCCCCGGGCTGTGGCTGGCCCACTGAAAACACCTGGGCCTGGGCTGGTGGCCAAGGCCTTGATTGCTGCTCTTCACCCACTTACGAATGTCAGGTGTGGGCTCCAGGTTTCCCTCTTAAAAAAAAAAAAAAAAAGGAAAAAAAAGTCATTTTCTGTGCTTTCTGCTAGCAGGTGGTCAGAGGTGTTCGAAAACACCTCCCTTCCCAGCCCCTGGTCTCTCTCACCTTTGCTGCTTCCCTGTTTCTTTCTACTATTGCTTGTCTAAACATGGAGTATTTTTGCCTTCAGACCTGAATTTGTGTTTCTTCAAGTTAAATTTTTTTATTCTTGCCTGTTTTTGCCTCTGTTATTTCTGTCCTTGGTGATGTTTGCGAGAGCTACTAATGTACTGTCATTTGCAAATGTAATTAGTGTGTTTACTTCTTTCTTTCTTTAGCTCATTAATAAAGATGTTAAATAAAAATATGCCTTCCTCTGCTAACAACATCCTCAAAATAGTTAGGAAGATGGGATCCTAAGGTAATAAAGAACTGTATTATTGGACAAGACTTTTCCTTGCATCTTTCAGCATTTGCCATGCTCATTATGCACAATTAAAGCATAAAACAACTTTCTTGCTTCACACCCAAAATAATCTTCCTCCCTGTTCTGTGTTTGCATGTAGAGGACACATATACAAAGAGCAAGACTAGACATCAGCTGGCAGCTTGTTATAACAGAAGTAGCAAGGTTTTCTCTGTTCTAGATGCAGAGGAGTAAAGTGGAGCCATTTGTTAACCTTTTTATGTACATGATCGGTGTTTTCAACAAAGGATAGGAGTGTGAGTGCTTTTAAAACTTTACTTGCTGTGATTTTTCTAGCTGTGTCCTGAGACAACAGCTTGTATGTTTATTACACGACCATAATTCAGCATATTGGCTGTATACACTAATGGATCCAGTATTTCCCACAACTCGCTAACCATCCCTGTTCCTTTGGTTTTGACAGGGCTGGGAACACTCAGCAGTTCATGGCACTGGCTGGCTGTTGGGACAAAAGGATGTGCACTTCTTTTCACCTTCAGGAGAATGTGCTGAAATTAACTCATGGCTCTAGTGAATTGGTGTGAAATGAAATGATACTGGATTCTTTTAATTTTGTATCTGCTGAAGAGACACCAAAGAAAAACCAAATGTTTACAGAAAAAAAACAAACAAACCAACCCCACAAAACCAAGGAGAAAAAGAGAGACAAGTCCAAGGATACAAAGGGGCTAGTTTATCAAATTAATCTCATTTCTTCTTCTCATGCTCAGCTATTTAAACAGAATTTAAATAATACATTTATTTAAAGTAGAGCCTTTTCTCTGGGGGCCTCCTGGCATTAAGGTGTGTGGAAACAGAAGTTGTCTTTTTTCTTTCTAATGTATAAAGGAAGACGTAAGATCACTGGATGCACATTTGGGTAATCATAAATTAATTGTAATGTAAACTTTCACAACATGTTCAGAGCATGTTGAGATTTTGTTTGATTTTGAATTGCTCCAAAATGACATCTAATTATATACTAGTGATTAACACATTGGTTGCTACTAAGAAATAGCAACCAAGCAAACATTACAATTCAGTATTTGAATTTACTGTGGGTTGGATTTGTTGGATTTGTTGCTTTTTTTTTTAATGCACAGAGGAAACATGGTGGTAAATTCAAATACTTAGACAGGCACTGTGACTATTTTTCCTCATTTGTGAAAATTAAAGATTACATCACTAGAGGAAGGTAGGGAAAGATGATCTTGATGTCTCCTTTCTCTTCTTTTTTCCTTTTTTTTTTCCTTATATTTCTGCCTCTCTCCCGGGACACAACTCGGTAACAGGACCTGCCCTACATGTGTGGGTCTGAGTTTGCTGCTGGAGGCTCAAGCTCTCCCTGGGGCACAAGGGAGGAGGGCATGGTGTGATGGTTCAGCAGCACCCCTGCTCAGGGTAGGGGACAAGCAGGGATCCATGAGCAGTCCCAACTGGGCCAGCTTGAAACCCCACCTCGCCTGCAGAAGCCCTATCCTGAATCTCCCTCTCCAAGCCTGGCATTTTGCCATCTCCTTAGGAAAACACATCTCTTCTTTGAAGCTTTGTCTGAAAGTGGTGCCAGGTCTTTGGTACTTGAGTGATTCAGCAGTTCTTCATATCATATTTCCACCTGTGTGGTTTGGAAGGAATTATTTGACCAAATAGGAAAAATTAGTATTTTGAATAATATGTGCTGTATTCTCCATCATTTTGCCTGATAAAATGGAAACCGCGTGTCCTCCTTGGCTGCAGACAGAAGCTGGCTGACACCTTCCTGGTCTGGGACAGTGCTGGGGGGTGAGGAGGTGCTCAGCGTGCAGGACTAAAGCATATGACTGGGTGTAGCATCTACTCTGTTATCCCTCGTGTAGTGCAGTACTTCTTTGAAATAAAAGTTTCTGAAGCATTGGAGGAAAACAGTATTTTCAGTGCTAGCTGAAAATAAAGACTTAATGAGGTCTCATTTTCATCTCTGAGACAAATACAGTCCCACATTAGCTCACTTTTCCATTCTCACTGGAGTGAGAATCACTGCGCCCCAGCCTTAGTGCTTTTGATGTTAGCTGGAGATTAGCAATGGTCTTAACTGGAAGAAATGAGGGCTTGGTTTTCCGTGGAGACACTGTTCTCCAATTTGGGTTAAGTGAACAATATCACATTTCCTTACACTGGCTGTGTTTGGGCGATTGCTGTCACATCTCGGATGCCAAACGCTGTGTTACAGCACTGGGGATGGGACTGGACAGTAATGGACAGTAAATCAGTGTCTCTCAGCCCCTACCCACACAGGAGGTTAGCAGTTTTACCTGGGCAAAGCACACCTTTGGGTGTCATCTTTTCCAAAAGGAACCCAAAGCATGGGGCAGCCTCTCTAACTTCCCCTCCAGCATCTGTCAAACAGGAATATTGACAGGATCAGGCACTTTTTGCATTAGTTTAAACATTTATGATTTCATTGCAAATGCATGAGGCTGCTCAACTGACTCTTGCTCAGGTGGAGATTACTGAACTCCCTGCAGTGAACTGAAGATGAACATGGCCATGAGGCCATGGGAAGGTAACAGTATTTCCACTGAAGCAAATACCACTGAGCACCAACAGGACACTCAGGCTGTGACTCTGCTCCTTCTGAACATCAGAAGCCTTTTGCCATTAACGCTCATGGAAGGAGCAGGTGTTAAAGAGTCAACATTTATAATACCAAGGACAAGGTGTTTCTCCCATAAATCAATAGTGTTTGGAGGCTCTAGCTCAGTGTAAGGACAAGGTGGATCAATGGCTTTGGAAAAAATGAAAAAGCCTTCCAGTTTTTCAATGCTAATTGAAAAGGAACCTTTTCCTTAGTGCAGCGATGAGATGGGTTTGGTGATGCCAGTAACACCAGTAAAGTTTGAGAGGGGACACACAACTGACAACTGGTGCACAGCTACAAATACTTTTTTCTGCGGGGAAAATACACATGGTTTTGGCAAAAGCAATGCACGTGCTGATTGATCATAAGTAGCTTTGGAGATACCTAAATTTTTCACAGCAGACTTCTTCATAGAAAACTGCCAGTTGTCTTCCCCAGGAGCAGACCCTTACCAAAGGCTGTTCCCATTGCGCTGGGTATTGGCTTCCCCTGGCAGCACGGTAAGAGCTAGCACAAATCGGGAGCAGTAATTGTCTAGTGAAGACAGATGTACCACAGTCACAGACATTGTGTGAGAGATTTTTAACAAAAGAGAGATTTTCTCTGTTGGGATTAATAGTTCCATTTTTCTTTATTACTCCTTGTGTTTCACTCATTCATGCATCAACTTCTTTCAAACAGAAAACAACTGAGAAAACAATCACCCAAGAATAAAATCTAAAAAATAATAAGGAAACACGGTGGCACAACCTAAACAGAAATCACAAATCCTGTGTTGCAATGTCTCACACAACTTAAGGACACATTTTCTCCACAAATTCTCTCTTTCAAAGACAAATTTCATGTTTTGTTTTGTTTGTTTATTTGTTTTTCTCTAGCTTCATTAATAAGAGACCTGATTCACCATCAAATTATTTCAACTTTATGCAGCTGAAATTTCAGGAGCTACAGTGATTCATCACCTCTTGTGGCTCAGATTTTTAACCCCTCAGTCCATATTTATGCTTCTCAGTAACTAGCTGATGCTCAGAAATGCTGAATATCCATTATTGACATTACGGTGTTGAAAATCAGACACACCAAGACATTAAGTATGGAATTAGAGGGTTAAATCAGGTTCCTATTAAAAGAAAAACTGCAGTGTGTGTGTGTGTTTGTGTATATACAAACACAGTTATTAGATATATAAAAACATATTAATCAATTTCAGTCCTTTAAAATTTAAAATATTTCAGTTATCACTAAGGATTCCATATTCAGCAGCTTTTTTTAAAGATCAAATTTACCTTCAACCTCATCTATTGACATATAACTTACCTACTACTACTGTCTGCCCATGAGACAAAGCTTTTGGCATCTATGTCTTTACAGGTAATTGATGTGTAATAAATAGAAGAAAGCCTTCTGTTTCCAGCCTTCTTTATATTTTTAGAATCTGTATATCAAGTAAGAATTAATGACTGTGAGCACGGAGAGTAATTTTCACTGATTTCTTTGCGATATCACTAAGTGAAGAGTCTCAGATACATCCACTGCACAATGCAGTGCCATAGAAACCTGGTATTATTTTAAATCGTCAGAACTCAAAAAAAAGCTTAAATAATTAACTCCGAAGAGAGGGATGTTTGCACCTATAAGGAAAATGAAAAGCTCTCTGTCTTTCAAATCCTGGGGGCAGATCCTCCCTGGGGGGATACGGTGGATGGCATTTGATTTATGCCAGCGGTGGAGAGCCCCTCAGCTTGCAGGTGCTGTGAAGTTCGCCTTCTCCGCCTGTGCTCAGCATCCTTCCACATGGCTCGGTGGAGCAGTAATATAAATTCTGGTCATAAACAAAGAAAAAAACAGACTGACAGAGAATTTGATGAACAATTTACATCTGTACACAATTTTTCCCTCTGTTTGTACCACTGAAATGCATGATCTTTTATCTTTAGATTTCAGTTTGCTTTTCCCGTCCTCTTGGTTGCTAGCAACTCTGTAAAACCTTTAAAATATTAAGAAAATTATATCTGCTACATCTTGCTTTAAATATAGTGTTCAGTCTTTGTAAGTGTTACTTCATGCATTCAATGAATAGCTTGCCCACCAGGTAAACTACATTTTGTTGCTTACCATGTCTGTCTTTACACAACATGTAGTACACGGGCATAAATAACAGTGTGTTATATAAATAATTACATGTATGAAAGGCTATAAAACACCGAAGATATATTTGTACTTTTACTTACGAGAACATTTTAAAAATTATTGCTTTGTTCACCACGTGGTTTTTATGTGTTGAACGGGGTGCACGCAGAGAACGTTTTCCAAAGTTGGGTTGGTTTTTTTTTTCTGCCTTTCCTCCAGGTCACACTACTGTTATAGTTAGCAAATTGATAAGGTTCCACTGTTAAGCTTTATTACTTGTGACATGAGCCTATGACACTTTATAAAAAGAAGTAATCCAGAACAATCTCTAGGTAATTAACACCTAGATAAACAAACATAAATTTCTATATTGCATTTATTTGGACTACCACTCAAATATGCGTGAACCATGCTTTTTTAATTAAAAGATAAATCTATGTGACACTTAGCCTCAAACTTAATTATTCAGCATAGTATAATAAAAAATAGAGCCCATTAAATGTGTCTTGCTCTGTATTTCTGTATTAACAGCAAAACAGTTCACTCTGGGATCATTTAAATTTTCTTCTTCCTCTTTTCCTGCAATTTCCCTGTTCACTGAGATCCTTTTGGTTAAAAAAAAAAAACCAAAAAAACCCCCACAACAAAAAGCCCCCAAACAATACTCTGAGCAACACCAACAGGTGAGGAGCTGCAGAACTTCTCACAGCCCCTATAATGCTCAGCTGGGTGACATTTTTAATATGACATTATGCCACAGCTTTACCTTCCCTCCTCCCCCTACCCGGGCTTCCCCATGGAAATATACTTCCACTGTGGTGGATCATGCCAAGCGGTGATATCCAGAAATGAAAAACACAATACTTAAGAATAATTTCACTGGGATCATGCTTACAATACACAAGGTGAGATTTTTATAATATACTGTTACAATACAGATGTTAAACAGTTAGGGGGAATATTCAATTCCCAAATTACAATAGAAGAGGGGTTATAGTCCTTATAAAAGTTTCAACAAGAAACATTATCTTAGGGCTGAGAGCAGCCTTCTGATGTTAGGTGGGAAGACTCTCGTCAAGACATCCACCATGTGCATTAGGAAGACTGACGACCAGCTGCCAGGTAACAAACACCTCCTCAAGCAGACTTGGGCAAGACAACCACGTTTCCCTTTCAGACCTTCTTTCCCATGGACTGCCTTGGCTGGCCATGCCACACTTTATGGTCCAAGGCCACTTTGTCGTTGTTTTTAGGATTTCCTAGAGGATATATGCACCGCTTAATGGCCACTTCCCAGTGGACGTCCAGGACCATCAAGTGTTTGTAAGCATTTCCATGGAGGTGCAATGAGACAGCCATTGCTCCTTCATCAGGCTTTCACATTTTCATGTCTATTAAAACCAGAAGGCAGGATAACTTTTGGGAGACCCCCACCTCTTCCCAAAAAGCTGTTTTTCCCCAGCCCCAGGGCACAGCAATTACCTGAAGGAAAACGATCCTGCAGTGAAGCAGAGCTCATCTCTGAGCCTGGAGCTCATTCATCCTCAAGTAACATTTTTACACTCTAGTTTTGTGCCTAAGATGAGAGGTTCCCCCCAAGAGAGGGTGTGAAAGACCCGAACTTTGCAAAACAAAAATTGCTCATTAACTTCTTGTATTTTGATTAAAAATTGATAAATTGCAGATTATATTCTCTGAAGATGAAGAGACCCTGTGACATTTGACACTGGTGAATCCGGTACCAGCTCCCTGATTCACATGCACTCCACCATTAACTCCTCGCTGAAACTCTCAGCCACTGAATAAGTGAATTTCCATTATGCTATGCTTTAATTTTTAACCCTTCCAGACAATATTTGTACCTTTTTCTACTGGAGAATTCATGCTACAGCATAACATTATTATTCTGGGTACAACTGGCCTCATCCAATGTTAAAATTTCCCTTCTCAGCTTTTTTTTGTGCAAGGCCACATTCCTCTCTCCTCCCCACACTTGCCATAGTTTCTCAGATTTTGTGCATTTTTTTTGATGTTAATCATCTTTACTTTTTCTAAGTGAAACATCCTTTAATTTAGTTGCTTTCAAATGTGCAAATAAAACCTTAAACAGGAAGAATAAAAGATTCATCCAGGAGAATGGGAGCGCTCTCACACTTGCATGTCCTTTGAAGTGTGGGCAGCTTTCTTATCATGCACCATAAAAATAAACCTCACAATTTTCTAAAGCCAAATATATGATCTATACAAACATTTTTTTTTAATGTGAAAACATGACTTTATACATCATAGTGTATGATACACACTTCAAACACTTTCAAATCAAAGCTTGATAGACCCCAAGACTTTTTCTATAGTACATAAGTAGTAGTAGTATATAAAACAATTATTACTACATGCTAAAACAGATTTCCACAGTCTTTTAATTAAGCACAATATATATATAATATATATGTATATACTGTATATAGATTTGTTCAGATTAATAAGTGGACTGAGCACACACACCCAGCAAAATACACTCCAGTAACTGCCTAACAACTGTGAATTTACTGACATTAATTTTTTTTAAATCTGACAAAGCTGCAGAAAATAATGTTTTAACTGTTCCTAATAAACATAAGCAAGTAGGAAAACTTTTTTTCAGAGGTAGAGGTTTTATTGCGTAAAACACTGGATAAAACTGTACTGCTTCAAAGACATTTTTATTCTAACAGCAGAAAGAAAACAGTCATTGCTGAAAAAACAACTTTTAATACTTCTATACCAGAATAAAGTTCTGTCAACTGATGTATTATAATAATAAATAATGACCAAGAATAAATTTTAAATACAAAGTTTTCTAATCGTTACAAGCATAGCAACAAAATCCTCTACTCTATTGATCTCAGATTTCCTCCAAGATAGAAATTTTTCTTTGTGTAGGAATGTAGACAGTATTATGACCAGTATCACAGACTACAGAAGTTACAGAGAAAAAACTTGACATGTTTAGATATGAGAAGCATGATGATATTCAGAAACTGACAATGCATCACTGCTGCTGTCACTTGTTTGTATTACAAGTTACAAATGTTCTGGAAAAAGGGCTATGTCAGAGGGGAGGATAGGGACAGTAGCACCCGACCAAATGGAATCTACACACACATCACAAGGAGCGGGAGATGTTTCCAGTGTCACAAACAGAATTATTGCCTGTCGTATCTGAAAATGCTCAGAAGACACAAAAGAATACTGAAAGAGCTCAAAAAGTGCAAGAAATGGAATGTGGGGGGTGGTTTAGTTGGGGTTTTTTTCTTTTTTTTCCTTTTTTTTTGCTAAGATACTGAAGGCGGCGCAAACACACAAAAGCAAGCGACTGACACAGTCACCAAACACAGTAGTGCAGTTAAAATCCTAAAGCTTACTACAGTCAGAAAGTTTCAATAACATTTCAATCCTTTATCTAGGATCATAGAAACAGTTGCATTAAGTTTATCAACTCGATTTAAGTAAGGCAGTGAGAACTATACTAGAAAAACAAGAAAAGCAGCTTGCTCTGTGCCAGATGGGTCCAAGTTACACAGTGACCTCATTTAAACTGAAACTTCAGTTGGATGACATCCTTTCCGACAGCATATGCAAACCGTATTCCTTATTAGCCTGAGATATTTTTTCCAGTCTCAGGGTAGCGCTAAGAATTTTATTTACATTGATTGCAGTTTAGTATTTTTTGTAAACTGCTTTAGGCAGAGCTGAAGTTTTAAGGCCCTGGGGTTTTACTCTGTGCTCCCAGCCTGCAAAGAAATATTTGCTTTTTTTTTTTTAACTTTTTTTTTAAGTCTGACGATGATTTTGTTTTAGAAGAAGTTAATACTTTTCTACCATGACAATAAACAGCACCAATTTTGCTTCTATTAAAGGAAGTACATTAGAAGGCTAAAATTTTACGCCATTCAGAGAATTTCAGAATAAACCTTCAGATATTTTCCTTATGGGTTTTTTTTAAAGAATATGGTTCATTATAGTCTCTCAAAAGCTTCCTATGTGGCAAAGACCTTACTAAATTTGGAGCATCCAATCAGTAAAAAAGCTAAAATCTGCAAAAATATAGAAGGCATTTGCTTTACAAAACCAAAGAAATATCAGCTAAAACACTTTTCTTCATTAGAGACAAAGAACAGGAAGTTTGGATTCATGTTTTAGGTCAAGCTACTTTATAAGAGCTTGCTCCAGAAGAAACTTCTGCACTATGTCTGTAACACTTACAAAAACTAACACATGAAAATTAACCACGACTGGGGAATCCTTCATTCAAGTGTAAAAAAAAAAAAAAAAAAGAATAGAATTTAAAGGTAGTTAGAGCATAAGAAAAGAACAAAAGAAGAAAAAAAAATTACCAACCTTCTATGTAATAAAATTCTGTTTCTCACCAGCACCTTCTGTAGATAAGGGTGACTAGTTTCACTAAACAATATTTCTACATATAGTACTTCTACTCTTATAGCAACTTCTTCATCAACAAGGAAAAAAAAAAGAATAAAAGCATTTCCCTCAATACTGCAAGATGATTACAAAAAAATGGAATTACATTTCAAATCTGCAGTCACACATTGGGTTGCAGATTTTTTCTAACCATTGATTCTTTCGGCTGTATATTAAAAAAAAATAAAGAAAATGTAATATCACAATACTTTTCAATATAGGTCAGTACTGACCCTCGCTTGTGGGCCGTCTAAGGTTTCTCCTATACTGCAGTTGCAACACCACTTGAATTGATTTTCTCTGCAATGACAGCTCCAGTCAGACTGGCACCATGGCAGTCTACCAACACATCTCATTACTATGCTAGGCAAATGACAGCAGCTGGTGTCATATTATAAAGGTGTTTTCAACAATGAAAACACAGCCCCTCAATCTTCAAGGCAACACTAAATCGTTTAGACGGTATCATTTTTCTGTTAAGAGCATTATTTTTGGACAAAGACCCCTTTAAAGTTTGAAATTGCCCTGCTTTTTGAATAACTAACGACCTCCTAACATTTTAAAATCACTTTATTACCCCACCTATATTGTTTGGAAGTACTTGTTGCCAGGTAACAGTTTAGCAGCCATTTTCAAGGGCTGGAAATTTATTTTGCATGTGTAATATATATATTTAAACACACATACACACGTATGGAATGTGTCTATTTTGTGTGTGAGTGTGTGAGTAGATATATATATTCAATGTGTGTATGACTGTCTCTGTGTGTGTGCAAATATACATATATGTAGGCGCATGTGTGTGTACATGTACATATACATATATCTGAATGTTTTCAGCATCCCATACCCTTCTGGGAACTTGCACGCCGCTCTTTCGCTTGGAAGGCAGTTAGCCCATCCTCACCCAAACACGTATCTAAACCGGGTGTAAAAGGCTACTGCAGCATGGAGACAGCTCCACCAAGCTGCGTCACTCCTGGGCCTTGCTGCCCTCCTCCGTTAGCTCTGCCGAGCTCCCCGCTTTGACAGCTGCAGGTTCCTCCAAATTCCCAGAAGCTTCGGAGTCAACTCTGGAGCGCTTGAACCTGCGGTCGGGATACTGGCTGTTGTCAAAAGGCATGCGATGGACACAGAGAACATGGGTCTTCAGATTTCCCTTCTGAGAGGCACTGTACGGGCAGTATCTGCACTGGAAAGGCCTGTGACCTGCGTGACAGACGAGAGCCTGGTTAGGTTTTTATTTGACGTACGCGGCGCCGGCACACCCGCCCGTTGTGCAGCCGGACAAAACGCGACGCGCCGGAGCCCCCCAGCAGAAATCCACCCTGTTGGATGGAGGACATTGCTGCATGCCCTCGGCAAGAACAAGAAATCTGTGCTACTCGTGTGATGCTGAGATAAAGAAACTGCATTTTAAAAAAATTTCCAGAGAAGTGTGGCTATTTCATCTCCCTCCTCAGACCCAGCTGTAAATCCGTCAGCCCGCGATCCAAACTAAACTCTTGTAAATACAGTGCAATCGTGTACGAGACTGCCTTCTCTTACATTTGTTAATGATCCTTTTTTATTGAAGTGCAATTCAAG
The DNA here is from genome assembly GCA_907165065.1 of Caprimulgus europaeus. The sequence goes on from OU015536.1 coordinate 12,678,400, forward strand.
GATGACAATGTGCAGACCCTTAGTCTAATAAACACACTTTGTCTTTGGGTGGGTTTCTGAGTAAAGAATTGTATGCTTTATTTTAATCACACAGATTACATTTTAATGGAAAGAAATAATGTATTGAGATAACCAAGGCCACAAACCTGCAAACATTTACTCCAGTAAGATTACTCCTGCGAGTAAAGATACGCAAGCACATAAGTGTTTGCTGGACCAGGGCCTGAGGTTATCACCAGCTTTAGAATAAAATGTCCAAGCTAGATTAGAAAAGGAATGTTAATGCACAAAATCTGATAGATGCACTTCTTGCGGGTGAAACAGCAACCAACTGTAAAACAAAGGCATGAATGAAAGATACCACTTCTTAGTAAGGCTATCAATATACTCTCCCATATTTTTCAGATTATTGTGAATTTGACTCTCCATGCTGTATCTGGTTTTGGAGGTTGTGTTTCAGCAATCACATTTCAACCTATGCTGGGAAGTTGTTGATGTGTTTTACTGGAACTTTATGAGCTTTGTCTCTCAAATTAACTTAAACCAGGACCATCTGAGGTCAAATGTGCTTAGCTTGCTTTAATTTGCTCAAATAAATGAACAAATAAATGTGCCAGACCATCTACATAAAGCCAGGATAAGTGAAAAACAATACCCTACTCCACATTTGAAGAGCACATTTTCCTTTGCTGTCATGGTACTACCTAGCAGGCAGAAAACAGATGCTGGTGTAGCAGAGGAAGAGAACTGTGTTTCCCACTATGTGAGAAGGGGCTGGGACCAGCTCACCTCAGTTTTAGGTGGGAATTTAACAGATAAGCAAATAGACGCTTGTTGTGCACTGGTCTGATACTGGTCTCATACTGGAGTGGGAATGAAATCGCGGTCCTCCCAGCAGAGATGGGAGCTTGGTTAACTGCTGGTTTTAACCTCACGCTGTTGCTGGCACACCAGCATGATCATCCCTAGCACTGGAGTGAATTCACCTGAGCCAGCATTAGTGCTCTGGGTTGCTCAAATAACCTGCCATTTGTTACTGTAACATCAAAACTACCACTTGAAGGCTGAGTCCCCCAGAACACATTGCTTGCTACCTAGAGGGAAGAAGTGTTACGTACAGTCCACAGTTACCTAAGCTCTATGCCCCAGGACTACAGGCATGTTTTCTTTCTCAAGGATGAAAGCTCCCTTCTGCTTTTTGCTTTTACAAGTTGAAGACTACCAGAAGTATGGCCACCCCCTAAGACCTCCAACATGTATGTTTACGCATAAATCTTGGGGTGTAGTGTGGGTTGATCTTCTAGTTCTCTCCTGGGATAAAGACAGACATTTTCCTCAGCAACTTCATCAGGAAAAATAAATTAAATCTGTAAGCTGCTAATCACTACAAAGTCAAATTTCAGTAGAAAATTTCATAGTAATAGCAATGGAAGAAACCTGCATAGATGATTACAGAAATTGGATTGGGCTTTTATCGAAAAATATCAGCTGGAAGATACAAGGAAATAGTCAATGAAGAGATTGAAGGTGTCCCTAGTGCCTCTTAGAATCACTCCTAAATTCAATACAGAAGCACACATATGCTTGAAAAATTTTGAATATAATAGTTTTGAATACTGGAAGCACTCTCAAAACTGTCTCAGTATGAAGAAGGTCCAGAGAAAGTCTGATTTTCATTGTTTCAGAAAGATCTAGAAATATTTGAAAAGCCGGGGAAAAAAATCTAAGAAAACCATTACAACTCCCCTATTTGTCAGAGACTGATACAGTCACTAGAATTCACAGCTGGGTTCTGGATCCATTCTTTTCTTCTGCTTTTTCTCCCTCCTGGGTCATGTCTCTGACCTGATAGAGTTAGGTGGTCTATTGAGTGGGGTGAGGTGTCACCTCACCTGCTTGGGGAGGTGACAAAATGCCTTGGCCAAAGTAGGAGAAATATTGGGTAAAGGAGGAGACTTGAGCCATGAAGAATTGAAGTGACTTTTCCCTTTGTCCAAAAGATAAAGGCCTGCCACTGTCATATCCACTGAGACACAAGACTATCTACACCAGCAGCACCATCTCCCTTCCAGTATTTCCAGTGTTTCATTTCACCATCTTACAGCTGGTTCCCTTGCTAAGAACAGAGGACACCATGCTCATTTGTGACAAATGGTCCAACTTGTCCTCCAGCCTCATTTACTCTGGTTTTATTGATGCTATGGAAAAAGCGAAAAGATATCCTGTTTATTTGGTCCTTCTTGTGTGCTGCATTGGCCAGTGACTGGATGTACCATAGATGATATAATGTCCCTGATAACTGCTGGCAGAGCAGCGTATGGGGAGCACAATCAGAGTGGTGGGACTCCAGGAGCAAGCAGGCACAGCACACCCATCAAACACCCTTTGAGCCCCTTGAGCATCACATAGCACGGAAATACACTGGACAGTTTTATCTAGAATTGGTACCACCAGCCAACAGTGCGAGATGTCTCTTGATGCTTTGCCCACAAGTAGCTACCATTAAATATCTATCTTAATTCTTTCCTGCAAAGAACAAATGCTAAACAAGGAATCCACAAAGCATGGATGGAGCTAACCACCTCACATGCACCTGACTAAAAGTGAACTCTTTCTGCTCACCACCAAACCAAGTGAATCTTATTCATTAATTCAATGCACTTTAATAAATCAGACAATAGAAAGTGCACCTACAAGGATTCAGTTCTGCATTGCCTCCCCCACGACTTACTTTTTCAGGCCATCAAAATTTCACATCACTGCCTTGTGAAAAGTAAGTACACAATAAGTTAATTTGTATTGTCACTATGCAGTACAACTGTGGTAAAGAGCACATTCATTTTTAATCCTGTATGAATAATATATAAATATGTATACAGAGTGAGGGTCATAGGAAAGCAAGCGGTACATTGTTTACAGCAGAAGTAGTACAAAAACTAGAGATTATTCTCACTTGCAAAGATAACAATACCTGCAATTTGTTTGTAACTAAGGGGTGAAGGAGAATGCCTATTTCTCTTAGGTATCCCATTCATTAATTTCAGCTCAAAAACTTGTGTTGTGGGCAGCAGGCTCTTAAAATAACCCTTCCCAGATAAGTTGGCAATAAATTTATAACATTTTATCTAGCAGTGGCTGGTAGGTTCTCTTTAGCAAGCTATAGTTCATATATATATATATATATATATATATATATATATATATATATATATATATATTTTACCCACTATGTATCTTCCAATAAAATTCTATGAAAGCCCTTAAAAAAAAAAGAAATCTTCCTGATAGTTCGGGAGATAATGTGTAATGCATTGCACTTGTAGTAAGGAGAATTAGACTAAAGGTGGGCCAACATGAGGGACAAACTATGGTGCATCTTTCTCTGATCAAAAAGTGAGGATAGAGGACAATTGTTTGCAGATTAAATAATTGTATTCTGGAACAATGTTCTATGAAGTCTGTGACTGAGAATGTGATGAGACTTCATAATCCTCTAGACAAAAGCTCACAGTCTAAAGAAATGGAATAGCAGAAAACAATAATAAAAAATAGCTAAAATGACAACAATGGTGGCTGGACTCAAAGAACATTTTTAGAAAGTGTGGATTTCCCCAGGAAGGGTGATTACCTGCTGGAGTCATAGAATGGTTTGGGTTAGAAGGGACCTTTAAAGATCATCCAGTTCCAACCCCCCGGCCATAAGCAGGGACACCTTCCACTAGACCAGGTTGCTCAAAGCCTCCTCCAACCTGGCCTTAAACACTTCCAGGGAGAGGGCAGCCACAACTTCTTTGAACAACCTGTTTGGTTGGTCCTCTGAAGTTCAGTTGGTCTTCTAAAAGTGATCTAAACCTTCCAGGATTGGACCCAGCAAGCGCAGTGGTGCTGAGATAATCTTCTCTAGTTTTGACTGTACCCTGTAGAGGACAAGGAGTGTGGATAGGAGGTGCTTTCCAGTCATGATGGAGAACCTTTCTGTGCAACCAATATTTAGAAAAATCCCTTACCATATGAAACTAGTCCACCTTTTTAAAAATATATCCTGCTTCATTAATTTAGGCTTTGAAAAAAAAAGTTTGTTTTCTTTCAAGTTTGTGATCTGATATGTTGCTTTGTGACACATCATGTCAGCCTGCATCAGTCACATCGCGTTCGGTTTCATAACATGGCATGACTGATGCAGCCCAACATGGTGCATCAGCTGAACAGAGTCTGAAAATGCAGGTTTTGAGAAAGACATGGATCTCAAAATTTGTGTTTTAGGACCATTTAAAACAAAGTATATTTAAAGCAGGGGCCTGGGATTTAAACAAAGCCAATGCCCGTGAGTTGTTAAGGATTCAAATACTTGTCAAACCTATTGTGCCTTGTCTTACCTTTAAAACTCAAAATGTATTATTGGAACACATAAAAAGTCAATGTCAATGAAGTGTCATTGGGTTACTTACTGTAATCCAAACACTGTTAATAGTTACTAATTTATTAATTTTAATATGGATCCATTATTTAAGATTAGCACAAAAGAATACACAAACAAGAGAGAGAGAGAGACAGAGAGTGATGAATACTGAAGTCTTTTTCATTAAAAAAATCATTTACATGGTCAAGCTGCATTAATTCTCCACTTCTAAAAATATTTGATCGGCATCCAAATTCTATAAAAATTTCCACAAAGAAACATCTTATTTTTGTGGTATTACAGGCACATATGTAGGGGTTTGCACTAAAACGTAAAAATGGGCATTGGACTAGTCACATGAATAAGATCAGGAATTTATTCCAGATTGTTAAAAGTGTACTAATCACAGCAAAATCATGGCTTTCTCCCAAAGCAGCAAGAAAACGGTAATTTGAAAGAAAAATGCCAATAATACATCACACACAAGCCGTCTGTTGTCCCCACTACACCACTTTTTATTATATTGCATATGTGTACATATATACACACAGATACATGCAAACAGACACACAGACACACAATTTAATGCATAAATTTAGGAAAAAGGCAGAAGAGCAATAAAATGATGAACAGAAAACAAATGTTGTGCAATGTACTATAAATTATAATTAAGTCCTGAATAAAATGTGTCTCTTAGATTTGTTCCCTTAAAATGCAAAAATGGTTATGATTATCTTACAGAATGTTTTTCCTTAGATGGCCAATGGCTATAGCACTTACTACGATGCAATATGGCAAACTCATTTTAGATTTCTTTGCCTGGTTTAAGAATACCCTTTCAGTGAAAACCAAAACCAACAGCAATTACCAAACAAATAACAAATAAATTACCCCTTCCCTAAGAAAATCTTGAAAAGCCTCAAAGGTTTTAATTTCTTAGAGGGAAATCTCTTTAGTTGAGATGTTGGACACTGAAGACCTGGACTTGAACTCTTGGGCTGCTGTGGCAATCCCAAATGGCCAGGACCACCTCCGGCCACAACTAAACACTCTTGAAGGATGAGCTGCAGTGGTTTATGATGGATGGCCACTGCCTCCTGCACCGAGATGCTCGGTCCCACAACATTGCTGGTGGAACGGTCCATGTAATCACACATCTGCTGCAGCGCAAGGTCAGCAAGCTGCATTCAAATCTTCGGCAAGCCTGGACCTCCCCAGGAAGAGCTGCTTTAAATCTTTTTATCCTACACAAGCTCGTTTTTGAGGCACAATCATCTTTAAATAGATGAAGTTCGTGTTGCCTCAGAAGGGAACGATGGCCCCATGCTTTCCATGTAGGAAGAAAGACTTTTTTGAGTGTCTCCCGTTCTCTGACAGTGACTACTGGGCTGAACGCATGGCTTTCTCTGACCACGGCCTCCAGGTCCCAGGCATCTTGGTGAATGCTGCTGTTTTAAAGTAACGCTATTACAGCGCAATAACAAGCATTTGCGAAGGGAGAACTATTTTCATTTAAATCTTGGCTGGTGCAATTTCCTTTTTTTAACATATAAATTTTCATAAATACATTTACTATCCACAGCAAACATCCCAAGTACTGTATGCATTACCCAGGAGAGCAGAAGGGCTCTAAAGCAGCCGTTCTGATCTGGAGCATAACAGTATGGATGGAAAAATGCTGAATAAATATATTTGTCCAATAGACAATAATGGCTCTGATTGAGCCATTCCACTTTATTGGTCTCAAAATATGCATTTTATGAAACTCCCAAAATACCACACAGATTAAAGTACATCCAATCAGGTTCATATATGTAATAAAAGTTTTTATAAAACAATTGAAAAGTATATCTTTATTTACACAGAGGTCCAGGACCAACCAAGATGGTCTTCTGGGAAAATTACAATATTCTGTGAAGTTTATATGTTTATTGGATTACAAAAAAGGAAATTAAATTTTAAAAACTCTCTATTTCATGTTGACCAGGAAAAGCCATAAAAACAAAAAGCCTTGTCTGAAGCTTTTCTAGTTATTTACTATAGAAGTATACACAAAAAAAAGCATAAATACCTGCATTTTAGGAAGGCCTGGGAACATTTCCACCTACCCAAGTTAAGGCTTTGGGTTATGCATTTCCCATAGGACATCTAAATCTATGGCCACCCCCTGACCACCTTCCATTCAACTGGATTCCTTCATTATCAGATTCAATCCTGAAAATACTCCTAAAAGTCGTGATGGGATTGTTCATGATAAGAGGCATCAGACTGGTTACCTAAATACCCCCTCAGTAATCCAGAGCAGATACTTCCAGGGGCAGCTCAGGTATAAATACAGGAACCAGCATCTGGAAGAGCCTTTCTCTTGTTGTGGGTTACAGGAAAGATCGTAATTAGGGGAGGATAAGTTTTGGGTAAAGACTCAGATTATGGCAAAACACGGCCAGAAGCTTGATCCTAAATAAATGTATTAAGGAGGTTTGAAAATATTGCCCTAAAACCAGTAGGATTTATCCACCTGTGAAGTCTACTGTGGCAGGTTAGCAATCCAGAAGGAGTCCCCTGTAGGGATGGACGTGGTGTAAAGCACCGTCCCGAGGCCAGTGCCCATCCCAAAGCCACCATGCGATACCATGGCCCTGGTGTTTTGCTGAGATGGACATTTGGTCTACAGACACCTGCAATAGCAGGGCAGCAAGTGACACCATCATTGGCTGCTGAAGAGCTGGAGAATGAAAAGACTTAATCTGTAACTAATTTGTTCCAAGGATTTTTACTTAAAAAAAAAAAAAAAAAATCTCAGTTTGTCAGATGAAATTAAACCCTCAGATACCCACACGGCTTTTCTGAAATGTAATCAAAGGTGAAGTCTGCTCTTGATTTAGTATATTATACAGTGTTTGGTGTTTCTGAATAGGCATTTCAGCTTCCTGATGAGTATACTAAAAGGTTTAATTACAACAGGGAAAAGCGAAAGTTGATGCTACACGTTGTTTTTAACACATATTATTAAAATATTAACTTAATTTCACACATTCCCCCTAAAATAAAAACTGCACTTAAAGTAACAGTTCAATTCCTGTTTCAAAAGGTTACACTCAGAAATTACCACACACTAAATTTTCCTTTAAAAGTAAAAGAAGGAAAAAAACCACCAACAAACCAACCCTGCAATGTAAAACAGCCAAAGGTAGGTCACTATGGCACAGAAATTAACAGCCACCTGGATGCTCATGATGGAGAGAAACAAGTAGAAAATTCTACCACTGTCCTTCATAAAAATGCCTTTAACTTACTAAACAAATCAGTCACTAAATTATGGAAAATGTCTTTGATTTAACACTTGTTACCTTTGTTATACAGAACATGGAAATTATGATTTGGAAGTAGACGGAGAAACTTGCTAGCCCTCTGCAGAACACTAAATACAAGCAAGTTACCAAATGGCTAGTGAAGTCATTGATGGTCTAACAGAGACTTTCATTTCCTGGGAAAACAAACATTTCCCATTTCCTACAGAGCTGCAATTTTTCATTTCAAAGGAAAATGGATCTTTTCTTGGGGAAAAAAAGAAGAGCATCAGCAGAATAGCTGAAAAGGTCCTTCTAAACAAATATTAAACATTATGTGAACCTCGTAAAACAAAAATTCTCCTGGAAAATAGCAGAAGACTGCTTTCCGAGGACCTATGTATTTCAGACGGCTGCCAGTGGGTGCATCCACCCAGCATGGCACAGCACCCTGTGCACAACGACATACTAGTTTGGGTTTTGACATGACAACATGAGTTACGAGCCCGGTGCCTCAGCGGGCTCCAAATGAGGTTAGTGGGAATGCTGTCATTGATTGAGCTTGAAATGCCAGACTATCGTTGTCCCATGCTTTGGGAAATTTAATTACATTTAATTTTTCATATTTATGTACTTTGTTTTATACACATAAGTGGAGAACAGAGTGCTTACCAAGGACACTAGGTATCTGATGTAAAGAGCAGGCCACCTCTGACTAGATTTATAATGGCAATGATTATGGCAATTTATAAATTCCCCAATCATAATCCCCTTTGTAATCCTAAATTTACATTAGCTTGGGCAAAAATATAAGCATTCCTCTCCAGCCATGGCTCCCACTCTGGTACCAGTTCTTGTTCCCCCAAAGCCCAGAGGCACAGCCAGCACATCGCCACATCTCTGCAGCCTGGGTCCCTCTGACCGAGAGCAGAGAGGCCCCTGAGTAAGCAGGCTATAGCCCTCCGACACCTTCCCTTCCTCTGATGCTTTGGTGATCCAAGTAGCCTGCAGCCAAGGAAACGTATTTCAAAGGTAAGTGGCAGGCTTTTCCTGAATACTAAGTAACCCCGAGTTTTTCTGATTATCAAAATGACATGTGCAGAATCCCACCTTTGCCTTTACTTACATGTTTCAATTAATTGCTATGTCTATTCACTCCTTGACTTGTTTTAATCACATCAATAACATTACATTCCCATTCTAACCCCCTTGAGCAAAACATCGCAGTTTTCCTACTGGGTCATTCATAAGCTTTCTGTCTAATGTTCTGTCATATTTTTTAATTGTCTCAGTAAATATTTATTATTTCAGGGAGCATTTAGGACTTCTGTAATGAAATTCTATTTGAATTTAATGTACCTATGATTTCCCAGAATAAGTGCTATACTGGTGGCACTGGGATTTTATTAAAGAAATTGTGCAATTCAGAGGTGCTAATAGGAAAGGCCTTGTCAGTGATGATGTTTTGCTACCAAATATCCTTTATTCTGCCTAGCAATTCATAAATACAATAGTGTTTTCTCTTTCACTCCGGGCAATTGTCTTGACCTTATTTATTTTATTTGGTGGAATGGAATTTTAAAAATCCCATACTCAGCTTTCTAAATTTTCCCTGCCCACATTTCAATGTGTCATGTCCTCAGCTGGTGTGGAACAGGACAGCCATGCAGCCTGCACCATGCCGAGACCTGCCCCTGCATGCACAGTAAGGTGAGGGCCAGCAGCCTCCCCATCAGTCCCATGGTCCACAAAGCACCTAAATGTGAAGGGGTGGAATTATCCTGGTGCTGTAACCTTTGCTGAAGTGGGACCCTAAACTAGAATAATTGTTTTCTACATGTATGATGTCACTGAGGCTAAGCATATTCTCTTTTAATTTAGTTGTTGCTTTGTTACATAACTGGGGTGATTTAGGTAGTATTTTGTCACATTATCACTTGTCACGTACTTCATGATTCTCTATCTACAGCGGCTTGTTAGTAAAGAGACTGAGGAAAACCAAAACACTAAGTAAATAAATATCCAACTCACTAACAGCTAATATTTCAAATTATCCACGAGTAGCTCACAACCCCACTAATCATTCTGCTAAAACATTACTATTATCTGTTTATGGGATTTTGTGAGTGTAGTTTGCAAAATAACTCATTATCAGCCACACTGCAGCATTATGTGCCATCACTGCACTGAATTACTGTGGGCACAGCCTGAGTGGGGACTCACAGCAACCCACCTCTCACCAGGTGCATTTCCTGTGTAGGTGTACCTATAGCTAACGTCTCTGTAAAAAAAACAAACCAAACCAAAACAAAAAACCCCAACCAAACAAAAAAACACTCCAAAAAAACAAAAAAGCCCCCCAAAACATATTTGTTTTATATCCCATTCAACAAATCGGGAGCTCAAACAGTAAAAATTAAAAGGCTGCAAAGAATAAATTGAGCATTAACTTTGCAGGACCTCTCCCTCTGGAAAGTACTGTTGATGTTGTTGCAGAAAAAGTGTCTTTTTTATTAAGTCACAAAGGAAATGCTTTCTCCCCTTCTCCTTTTCTTTTCTATAAAAGGCTCTCTAAAATGAAAGGTGTCAGACTTTGCTTTTTCTTCTTGGCATGATCCAGAATGTATGGCTGAGGAATGACAGATGTCTGCAACCAGCTGCAATGAAGCATGCTAAAGTTTCAGTCTAATCCACTTATTTCACTGCAGTCACGTAAACCAAAACAAATGGGCAGTGCCTTACATTATAAAAACACAGCAGCATTACTTTGTTGCATAATGTAGCTGATACGCCATCTTTTTATCATTTTTCCTACTGCAGAAAGAATTCACCTCTTTATTAAAAACAGCCCCTGAAAGTTCTCCCGTTCTGCTCGCCTCGATTTTTTTCCTTTAGTGTCACAGCAGTCTTGCTATGCCCCATGCATTACTCAATACGCTGCTATTATAAAAACACCGTAATATTTTTCCAGGGAAGACTGCTTTTGTTTTTAAAAGCATGACCTGATTCCAAAGCCACAGGGATTGATTCTGTTCTTGCATCCCTGTTACAAGCCCATGGTCTGAAGAGATCTGTGCTGCTCTGAGCGAGGTCAGGATTGGACCCTCCATCAGACTGGTACATGGCCCGGCTGTATAACCAGTGCACCAAGCACTTCCCCTTGACAGGTAAAAAACCTCACGTTTCGGCTTTTTACTGAACCAACTGGAAATGTCAGCGGAGACACAACTAATAACCTTAATCTCCTCAACTAACCTCAGTCAAAAAACCCCCGGTTCTTAATGAGGAGGATGAGCCTTTGCCGAGATGTTTGCCGAGGCTCCTGCAAGCCCCCCCCCCGCCCCCCGCTATTTCATTATGCCAGAGGGAGCATCACCTAAGTGAACATGGCATCGCTTCCCGGGAAGGGAGACCCTGCCTCCCTCCAACATGTAGTGCAGCAACCTTTTGAACCCTCCCTCCTTTAATCCTTGTAAGAAAAGGGAAAGGATGAGGAGTCCTGTGGCTCCCTCCCCACCAGCAGTTTCAACAGCTGGGAAGCACTCTTTCAGCGCAATTCATAAAAAAAGATGTGTTGGATTTCGCCTATGGCAGAATGGCGTACAATTTCTGGCCCTTCAGGCTAAAACAATAAATGCAAAGAGGAAAATTTGAGATTTCCCCCCTTAAACTTCCCACAACAACCTCAGCAAAACCACATGACTTGTCTTGTACAATCTCCCTGGTGTTTTCAGTGCTACTTTGGCAGGAAATCAGAATTACTGTTATATAAATTCCATCTGATGCCAGAGCTACCATCTGTGAGTAAAACTGCTTCACCTACGTCTGCCGGCAAAGCCACTCTCCCAGAGACAAGGGAGAAGGGGAAAAAAAATTTGATTAATTTGCAGAATGCTTGTGATTTGCTCATATATTATTATAACTGCTCATCAGCACATGACAAATTCCCAGCACTCCGCACAGGAACCCGTTCAGTTTCAGCAGTTTTTTGCGTCGGCACCTGACAGACTGCAGAGCCACTAATGACTTTCAGATGCTTACAAACAGTAATTCTATCTTCAGAATAAAAAGAAAAATCCGTAGGAAGAAAAGAGTAGAGTTAGTCTATTCCATTTCCTTCCTGTATATCAACATGATTTAACTCTTCAGGGCAGCAGCGGTTCCAGGATCACAACACGGCTGCTCCTTGCCTGTAAAAGACAAAGACTGCCGATCTCAGGGGGAAAGGTGGAAGCAAAAGCCGGTCTCCGAAGGTTTTCCCTGCACCAGCTCCACAGAGAGCCAGATACAAAGCAGGTAGCCCAGGAAAAGGCACACCTACCCTGCAGTACTGAAATAAAATACATGCTTTCCCTAGTGCTCCCAAATTCGATATCTATTTTCCTATTTTAATACTTCTGATAACCTTTTGCATTTTCAGGGAACACATCTGCTTCCTAACTGCAGCTGAAATGTTTTTTTCCCCCTTTAAAACTATGATTATGCTTTCTGAAGCACTGTCTGTGTGCTTGATTGCCTGTTTTAGATTAGAGATTTTAGCAAGGAAACAAAGACTTCAGAGTGCACATCAGTCCTGCATATGAGAAACCACAGAAGGAATAAGCAATAAAATGTGATGCACCATCTGTCCACAAACAATAACCTGGATGTTCTGAAGGCTTACAAATTATTTAGCACACAACCTCACCGAATTATAGGACCCTTAAATAGAGCAATAGACCGGGAATGAGAACCTCTTTGATGTCCTTTTGTATTTTTTTAATTTTTTTTTTCCAACTCAGCCCCCGATTGATTGCTAACAGTTGAGGTATTTCTCAATGACTATTGGAGAAAGTTGATTTTTATTAAGTAGCTCTCCGTAGAATATTTTGCCACAGATTTGAACAGTGGGGTATATGCTGCCTCTCTGGCCCTAGCCTGCTGCAAACAGATTGTTAATCAAAAGACAGTCTAAAAGAATAGTCAGTTGGGAAATGCAGTCCTGAGGGCAAAATGCTGCCCTCGGTACTCATGCGCAACTCCCACTGGCTTCCACGGGAGCTCGCGGGAACGCTCAGTGAGGAATTTGACTTTATTAAGTACTAGAAGGTTTCTGACTGGACTCTAGTGGAACAAATTTCTAATAAAGAATCAGATTTTCTTTTTTCTTTTTTCTTTTTTTTTCCCCCAAATTGTATCCTGCTCCAATTAAAAATAAAATGACATTTTTCTTAGCTGTCATGCTGAAGCACAGTGATCTTGCATGCAAATTGCATTAGCAACTGAGCACACTTCAGGTACTGTAAACTGGAGTATGTCACAGCTCCCGGATCCCCAGACAACCTGGCATCCCTCAGCAATGTGCACATATACCGAAATCAAGACATTCAGAGGCCTGCGTTTGGGATAGAGGATTTTGGTTCACCATATTTAACTGTGAGATCATGTGAAAAAAACCCCAACCAACTAAATACAAAAATTACTTAAAAAAAAAAAAAGCTAATAGCAGAATTTCTATATCTAGTCTTTCATTCAACCTTGTCTCTGTATTATAAATTCCTAAGTTTTTAATGAACACTAGCATTTGTTTTTTCCAATTGAAGCACATCTCTAAACCCATACACCAAAATAAATCAGCATCCTGAAAAGCCACTTCATTTTAAAAAGGAAGAGCTTTGTTACCATTTATTTACAACCTACCTAAATATTTATTTTTCTTTGGTTTCCATAGGTTTTCTTAACACAACATTTTCCACACCAGCTCTCAGCTAACAAACATCCAGATCCACCTACCCAAAGTTTTCTTAGTGTGCCCTTTACTCTTTCGTCCAGACAGCAGATCAAAATTCAAATAAAAATAGATGTTAGAAGACAGAGGATTTTTTTTATCATATTCTCTTTGACAAACAGGGGCCAAGAGGGAGGTAACTGTATAATTAACTTTAGATGTGCCTAATGTAACTCCATTATCATTGATGAGTCTTATGGAGAGACACTGAGAGGGAAATGTGCCTTCTAGAGTTTCATCACGGAGCCAGCACTATTAAAGAGTATTTCAGTATTTAGGCCCTGATTCAGCAAATTGTTGAAGGTTATGCATACCTTAAAGCCCGTAAGTCATCCCACAGACTTGTGTGGGAATGCACACGTGCTTGCACAACACACGAGCCTAAGTTGTCTCTGAGCTGGGGCCTCGTAGCCTAACCCTTACTTACAAAGATTCGTAAAAGAGACAAGAAAAAATTGCCTAGGGCTAAAAGCTGGCACATTACATTGTTTCATTTTGAGTCCACGTTCCTTTCGTATTTATCTTTACATTTATTTTTATGTGGCATTTGCTCCTGCTGTGAGAGGGACCGAGGGCCCCGCGGTTGCTGAGCATGTGAAGGGCCACCAGCCCATCACCTGCTGAGGTGCACGGGCAGCATCAGCCTGGTCGCCACCCGCCTGCAGGCTGGAGACCCCTCAGCCAGTGAGAGCCCACCCACTGCTAATTGGGAGAGTGGTAATTTCAGCATCTCTACAGGTCAGCTGGAGCTGGCTGGTTGCTGTAGGCACTGCACACAGACCAACAATCAGCATCCAGAGCCAAGGGGTGGCTTTAGTTCTTACTTGTGTCCCTAAACCCAAGCCTTGCCACCCAGAAAAGGGCACATGATGAATATGCAGCAAATCTATTAGATGTTAAAGGAAATAAAACCAAAATCCCTTTCCAATAACTTCTGTAGCAGCCAGTACACAGAGGACCAGGTGCTACTGGGATTTTATTTTGAATAACATTGTAGAAGTCCAAGTTTCCGTGGGCAGTGGGATGCAAAGTGTCCATTTAGGGTGCTTGGTTTTGGTTTTTGTTTGTTTGGGGGTTTTGTGATTTAGAGTAAAAGTGATCCATGCCTATATCTGAAGAACTTAAGCCAAATACAGCACGTCAAGTAGCAAAGAGGCAAACGTTCCTGCCATCAGTACCCAGCACACTGAAGCCTTGCTCCAAGCCCTGCTGCCTATGGGAGAGCCACTCAATCCCACGTAATCTTCATTGACTTCCATCGTCTTCCAGAGAGAAGGTTTACTTATACAAAATCAATGGCAGGCTCCAGGCTTTTGAGCAAACCGATACCCACTTGGGTGTGTCTGTGTATAAACCAAAATAATTTTGCAACAAAACCAATGTATACAGTGGTTAGAGGGGGCCAAAATATTTGCCTTCTGGAGAAGCCATGCAGTTCCTCTGATTGCAACAACTAATCTGACTCAGGTAACTTAACTTCACCTACCGTTACGCTAATCAGAACAGAGAGGTCTATAAATGTACTTAAAGAGACAACTAAAAAAAATTAATCTGTGGTTTAACTTAAAGGTCAACTCAATACATATTGAGAAGTCAACTGAAATTCTGCCATTAAATATAATCACTCCTTCTAGAGTGGTAAATACTGTGTGGAAATAGCCATCAGGAGCCAAATTCTCATCTGAGATGAACGCAGGACTGGAGCTGTATGCGGACAGTGGAGAGCAAGGCTGGTCTTGCACACACAGCCCTTCCAGTCTAAGCCTCTGGGTATCAAGACCCAGGCCACTGGAAAAGCTCCTTTCAGTTCCATAAGGTATAATTAATATCATGAAATTTAAAAATAAAAAAAAATCTGGGTTTCCTTTTTGGACTTTTCACAGCTTTCTGGATTCCTGCTTTCAAGCATTTCCTATAACTCTAAAGGCTGGGAATCACTCTCTTATAAAGGAGAGGGATTTTTCTACAGTCACACGGCAAGAGCCTTTCGACATCAGGAAACTGCCCCAGCCATCGAGTAACAACGGGAAGAGAGAGGAGAGCCGCAGAGCCCTGAGCCCCGGCTCCCGCTTCTTGGCTCTGTGGCAGGCGTCTGTCCCGAGCTGTTATTCTACACACAATCCCAAACCAGTTTTCCTGTTCTTTAATGGAAAGGAGTAAATTTAATAATGCTTAACTAGCATTTTACAGATGTATGAATGTCTTCTTTAAATTTTAATACATGGAAGGTACATTATAGGCAGTATCTTCTGAAATAATGTTAAAAATTTGAGTATTGGGCCAGGGGAGGGGGAAGGTACAAAGGTCAGATTTAAATCCTGAAGATAGCATAAAAAATTCAGATAAAACTCTTTGTTTGCATATAATTTTGTCTAGCATGTGTCCTGACAGTGTCACCATCAGCATGGGCTCCAGAACTCATAATCCACTGTGCTATTTTTTAAAATAGTTTGATTTGTTTATTAACTGTGCTTTCCTATTTCCATGAGATATAGACATCGACAGTGAATAGACCTTTTCTAATTGAACTGATAGCTTGAAAGTGAACATGTCCTTGAATTTACACTGAAAGATAGACAGTGATTATTTATAATAAGGGATTTAGTCAACTGCCTTTCCATTTGTACAGCAAGGACTTTATCAACAGACCATGTTTAGGTAAATAGTGCCAAATAAGATAAATTCTGTATTAAAGGACGAATGTCTCGCAGTGTCAGATGTACAAGGAAGAGACATTTGGTTGATGATATGTCCTGTAAGTATAAAAGAGAGTATTAAGATAACACTTTATGCTAGCATTAATACATCAAAGTTCTGGGCTGACCTGCTTCATCCAAAGTGAAAGCAAGGATGCTCTTAATTCCTACCTAAGATTAATTTAATTCAGAAGGCATTCAGCCTTATGTCCTGTTTTGCAGCTTTATAAGAATTGCTGGATTTGCAAAATAGCACTGCTGTACGTACGTTAATAAATGGTCTGTGTTTGTCTAGCCAGAGTTGAAGCCTTTCTTTAAACACACACACACAACTCTGGCTCTGTGAGCTTGCTTTGCCCACAATATTAGAGCTCAGCTATCTCCTTGCTGAAGGGCCTATTTGTCTGCTTTAAGTGAAATCACTCAATTCTCAAAAGTCAGTGGAGGACTTTGGAAGGGGGAGGGCTGGGAGAGGCCACTCCAAATAAGTTCCATTAATCAAAAGACACAGTCTAATGTAACTAATATTTTACAATTAGAGAAGACAAGATGGAACTAAAAGCCATCTATCTCTCTTACACCACATGATCATCGATTCATAATCAGAAGACTGAGAGTCGCACAAAGATGCATTTACAGGGGCTGGGGGAGGGGGCTTGGTCGGAGCCGGAGATAATGAACACGATGAGAAGGAGCGGCGCTGAAGGCTGGGGAAAGATGACAGAGTGGTTCAATGGTGACGGATGACACGAAGATGAGTACTGATACCTGACAGGCAGCGAATGATGACTGCAGTCCTTTCCCACCATTATGATCCTCAATTATCTTGGTAAGGACTAAGAGGGGAGAAAAAAAAAAAAAAAGCCGAAGTGGCTCAGCCCATCCGTTTATTTATAAGCTGGGATAATGCTAGAGTGTGCCAGGCTGCTGGGAAAGGCCACCTTTTCACAATTTGATCAGCACTTTATAGGAGCTGTAGTTTTCATTGTCAGCGCTCATGGGCACAAGGGGAAATGGGTAAAATACAGTACTTGTCCATCTGTTTTGTAATAAAATTCCTAAATCTTCAAAGGGAGTTATTTTTTTTCTTTCACTGCCACCTTCAGGAAAAAAACTAAAACCCTGGTCTAGCCAAAAAAATAAAAGAGAAAACTCGCTTTGTATTTGCACGTAGAATTAGCGGGCTGCAGCCTACACTCCTGAAATTACAGGCACAGATTTATCCAAATGCATATTACACGGCGGGGAACGAGCCAGCATGAGCAAGAGCCAGAGCTGCGAGGAGTGCAGGAGCAAAGCAAAGGGAACTTTTAAAGATTCTTCGTTGATTTAGGGAATTATTAATAAAAAGGGAAGAAAGTTCGCTCGAGACTGCTTTGTAGTTGCAGAAGGTGCCACAGGCTAGCATTTCTATACCAAAGAATATGCCGTTCTGCTACATTATTTATTTTTAAAGACACAGATCTCCTAGCTATGTTGGAGTCATTGCTTTCGAGAAAAAGAAAAACAAATTAAGATTAATGTTCTACACAGCTCCCAATAGCAGTAAATATTTGATCAGAACAATTCACATTTAAATGTTGACATACTAAAAATCATATTTTGGAAGAAATATTTCTTCTTCATGCTTTAACTATAACTTTTCTTTCCCATCTCCTTCCCCTCTTGTCCTCTTGGAAAAGCAAAGTCAAGCAACGTAGCACATTTTCCACCCATGGAAAAAAAAATGAACAAAATCAGGTCAATAACAGGTCTGCTTTTTTTAAAAAAAAAAAAAAATCACATGTACTATACAGGTCACATGTGCTCTGCAATTTTGTCTGCCTTTTTCCTCTTGCAGCTTTATCCAGAGGAGCAGGCTGCTGGGTTCAGTGACCCGAGGGGCAGCCCCTGCACCGGCTGCTTGGTGAGGCTGCGCGGCAGAGCCCTGCTCAGACATGGCAGAGCCCGGATCGCTCTGTGCCAGGACACAGACACAAAGCAAAGGTGCTGTGCCGCGTGTTTTGGGGTGGTGACAGTCTAGTCCATAACAGGAACGGGCTTACAGGTTTGTCTGCAGCACAACCTGATAACCTGGGACATGAACAAAGCAGCAAAGAGCCATCTATAGCACCAGTTTCCACACACGCGAGCGAGCACAAAGAGCCAGGCAGGCAACCTGAGCCTGGGTAACGCTTCGAGCAGCTTGAATACCAACACACCTGGCTTGGTCTAACTCCATGGAAAAACTTCCCGTGTACTTTTCTTGGCTCCAGCACTGTCAGCACAAGTACACCAGCAAAAAGACACTGCGTACCCATCAGAAAGGAACAATCTTTTTGTGTGGTGGAAGCAAACCCACCCCAAGTCACAGCAGTTCCTGTTGGCCAAGTGGCCCATAGCCATAATCATTAAGAATATTAGAGTTTAGCAGGTGCCTCTCATTATCAGAGATGTTTAGGGTGGAGAAGTTATAGATTTTGGCTAAGTATGTTAAATAAAATAATAGATTGAAGGGGGGGAGGGGGTGGGGAAAGAACAGTGAGAATTAGCCTAAATATCCTTGCAAATACTTACATGGGTAATAGATACCTTAAAGCCCTGAGCCTGCACTGATTGCTTGGACGTCACAGGCACTGGGGGGTGCAAGGGGTTCCAGCTGGCAACCTCAATGCCATGAGGAGCAAGGATACAGCAGGACACATGGCCATAGGGCTACATGGGGCATCTTCTGGTTGGCATGGCCCCAAAGAAGGGAAAACATACTGTGTGGTGTACAGTACCTTTTATGTAGCTGCTTTTTAATTTTGATGGCCTCCAGCCTTACTTTTGCACAGAGGACACTCATGTTAGACCAGGTTTGAAAGGAGCACAAGGAACAAACCACACTTGTACAAGAAATGCAGTACTCATCTCATAGATACTGCATGCACAATGAGAAACCTTGCTGGTACAAGACTATAAAT
Source organism: Caprimulgus europaeus (assembly GCA_907165065.1). The sequence goes on from OU015536.1 coordinate 12,697,497, forward strand.
ATTCCAAGAAGCATTTTCCAGATTTCCATTTAGGAATCCTAATTATGAACAAATGTCCTTAATCTGCCCACTTCATGCATCTGAGATTTAAGACAGGTTGAATCCATGATCATCACGCTAATTAGGCCAAACAAAAGCTCCAGATGTGAGAAGCATGGTTCTAATGTAGGGGTCTTAATAGCAATTGATCAAATATTGTATAGCTCTGAGTGGTTTTCATAAATAACATATCCTCAAAAGCGATGATAACTGACACATTATAAAGTGCATTTTGACAGTGACTTTTTGCAAGAGCATGTGCTTCACTTGTGCACAAGTTGGACTCATCTCCCTGTGATGTTATTCCAGCATTTGTGGCAAAACAATACTACACTGCTGGCAAGCAGTGGCTTCACAACTGTGTAAAATTGGGCTATCATAGTGATTAATTGGGCTAACTTAATCTGTACATGCAAATTAAGTAATTGCACACACAAATATCTAATTTAGCGTGTGCATGCGATAGTTTAATTTGCATGTACAATCATACTCTTTGGGTAAGCAAGGTACACAATTATGAACAATTTTTTTTCTGCCCTTCTCTGCATGTGTAAATTCTCTGAAAAAAAAAAAATCTTATTATTTATATTGAATCCAAAGAGACAGGTGTTTCTCAGATCTGCCAATATCACTTCTGTTTTCCAAATGGCTATCAGGATAAACTAAGTATACTTATGAACTAGAAAGCAAAGTAATAAAAAGCATCAAAAAGGAAAGAAAAGAAATCTTACAATTAAGATTTGGTTGATTTTGCTTGAAAACAATTCTAGCAAGCAGGAGAATTAGAACTTTGATTGAATAAGCACTGCAAGACCAAAGCTTTGAACAAAATTTTGAAAACTCTTCAGAAAATAGTCTGATTAGTTTCATGGCAAAAGATTTAGTTATTAGCATAACATTAAGATTCTGATATTAACAGGAAATTAAGATGCTGAGGTTTGTTCTGTGAGGGGTTTGCACCACAAGGGTGAGGTAACGGCTGCTGTTCAACACGTGGCAGCAGTATAGGCTCAAGTTTACCTTTTTATTACCCCTACAGCTGTTAAACAGAGGCAAATAAATGTTAATAAGTAAAAGCGGCGTCATTAATTTCGTACAGAATTAAACCAGGAATTACCTTCAAAATGAGAAGGGGAAGTGGGGTGGAAGCTGGGCTGTAAGCGGAGCCCTAACTACCCGGTAAGTGACGAGCTCGGAGGTAATCACAGCTAAAAATCTACCAAACGCCCCATTACAACGCGGGGTCCCGCCGGCTCATTGCGGGGTCCGGGCGCTGCGGGACGAAGCAGGCGGCAGATCTGTGCCGCGGGTGCAGGATCCCCGCGGGCCGGGGCGGAGCGGAAGCCCCGCGGGCGGCGGGCGGCGCGGAGGGCGGTCTGCAGCGCCACCGCCAGGGCAAACTCAGCGCAGCAGCGCGGGGCGGGAGCTCAGCCCCGCGTCGGGGCCGGTTGAAGCCGCGGTCACCGGGCGGGAGTGCGGCCCCGCGTTCCCCCTCGCTGGCGGGGCAGAGGATGGGGCTCCCCCTACCCCTGCCCGCCCTACACCCGCACCCTCACCTGGCGATGGGTACCAGAATGAAACCCCCAAATCCACCCGGGGCCACAGTGCAGGTGCCATTAAGCGCCGTGTTGGTACCGTGGAGAGCGAGGGATGGGCAGGGGTGCGGGTTCCAGCTGAGAAACCTGCCGAGATGACAGAAATCTGTTGCAAAACATATTGTGCGGCTCCGCGGGGCTTATTTTTAGGTGGCACCGCTGACAGGGAGGCTTTGCTCCACGGCAAAAAGCCACCACGTTGAATTTTTAACCCTTGTGCAGCAAACTGGTGGTTTCAGGGGAAAAACTGCCTAATTTCAGTCATTCTATGCAAATATGAATAGGGGCAAGATAATTCCAGCCATACAACTTTGACTTTTGCAGCCTCCTCAGCCCATCGAGCATGGCCCGAACCCCAGAACAGCCCCACAGCTTTGGGCTCGAAGGACGTTTGCGCCTCACTCCATCCCTCCTGCCTCCCATCAGCACAGCACAAAGCAAGTGCTGCTCTCCAGGGTCTCCAACAGCCTCTGCTCTGGGCTCAGCCCCACATCAGCTCCTGGTTTTCAACTGATTAAACTTCTAGTTCTTCAGCAGACACCATCAACTGATATTTAGCAATAAAAAAATAGTACATATTCCTTTCTGCATGCACAGAAGCACTGAAGTGCCAGCATGAGTCTCCCATGCCCCGTTCCACAGAGGATGGCTTTCTGCAGAACAGCCCCAGGGAGGGCCCATGGGACAGAACACAGGCCAGCATGGGAGGGCAGTGGGGCTGGTGACCCGGCAGCAGGCAGGTGCAGCCTGGCCTGTGGCACATAGAGGTGAAAATGAAATCAGATTTTGTCTCAAAACTATCTGTAGCATCAAAACTCCTTTGAGAGTCATGTGAGACCAAATCTTAGCCCCAGTAATATCAAAAACTCCTTAAATTAAACACAGAGCTCTTCTTTCATCCTGCAAAGGAGGAACTTTGATATTACAAAAATTACTAAGTGAACAGAAAAGAGACAAATGAGATGAAAGGTAAGGTTGGAATTAAACAGAAAAAAGTAAAACACATTACTAATTGACTCAATTTCCTTTATAAAGCCAGAAGGCACCACTGAGATCACTCCTCCTGACCTCCAAACTGATGCAGTCTAGAGGACTTCCCGGAATTAATCTGTGCTTTGAGCCTAAGAGCTGTGGCTGAACTAGACAATAACTTTCAGAAAAATATCCTGTCTTCATGCACTATAATCTAAGAAGAATCAGCTGAAATCCTCATTACTTTGTGCAAATGGATGATTATCTACTCTTACGTCAAATGGCTCTTCAACATACAGTTTGTGCTCCAACTGCTTGTTAAACTAAACTCCTTGGACAAACTAACAACAAACCCTGAGGTCATTTCACTCCACGGCACACATTCTACCCTTTGAGCATTTTCATAGATCTTCTCTGAACCCTTTCCAACTGGACTACTTCTGTAAGGCCAACACTAGACCTGGAACTGGCGATCACACCAGCGCTGGCTGCACAGACAGCACCACCTCCAACAGTCTATGCTTGGACCTCCAGAGTCTACATGAACCCCATAGCCAACAAACTGCATGTTCTTCAAGTATATATTCCCTATGAGCATGAAGTCTCTTTCAGAGCTCCTGCTCCCCAGTGCAGAAGCACCCACCCATTCTTTAAAGTGTGACTTGTGATCTCACATTTGGCTTTAATTAGTGCAATTGGTCCAATTTACTAATCCATGGAGTAGTAAATTGATACAGACCAATGTGTATCACTGTCTTCCTGGCTGTGTATCTACTTACTAGCCATAACCTCTGTGCTAGTTGCAAACTTTCCAAGTAGCCAGGTTTTCCACCATGCAACTGATTTAACAAAACAAACAAACAAACAAAACCCCCAACAAAAACACTCACACATAACATCAAAAACTGGACAGTTCAGGGCTCTATCATTAAATGCCATTAATCATAATATATAGTGGTTTTCATGATTAAATTCTGAAGTGTTTTTAGAAAGGGGTTGGGTTCAGTATTGATATTTTACAAATCAGGAATATAAAGTTCCAAAGCTGACGTGCGACCCTGGGGTTACACCATGAGGTGGGAGCAGAGTCAGGAGCAAGACCTGAGATTCTGGAGTTTAATGGAGCACCAAATGCACCAGCCACACTTTGAATTTAATAGCTCCCTTCTAGTTGGGCAATTTTTAATCCATTCAATATGCATCATATATTAATTTGGAATAATTAATTAATTTGGAATCAGCTCACTTGAAGTAATCAAAATGTCAAACTGCAGAAAGACAAAAGCCATACAGAAGTCTACTACCCCAACCTTGCTACTTTTACCAAGCCAAATTGCAATCCCATCAAAAAAAAATCACATTAAATTTGTCAAGGTTTGTTTTCACAAACACACATTGATCAGCATTAATTATGTTTTCCACTATTAATTCTTTATGAAAGGAGTTCGAGCTAATCTATTTCATTATTTTCCCCAGACAGAACAAAGTCTGGTAATTATTTAGGTCACAAGATTGCCTTACTTCCAGCTTTCTGAAAGTTTGTCATCCAAAATTTAGTAAAAGCCACACTTAACTGAAGCACCTACATTTGTCTATCTATTAAAATGCTTTGACTGTTTCCTGAAGGGTTCAGGCCCAGCTACCATCCTGTGCCTTGGGGGAGATCCCATCTTCAGTGCTACACACCCAGACAGGGCAGGTGACTGCACGATGTGGAAGAGTCACAGAGACACATGTGCTGGTGCAAGGAAATGGGATGGGGGAAGTATATGGATCTTGATGTATGATAAAGTGTATGACACTTCCAACAGTGTATTTTACCATTTGAATGTCCTACATAGTTCAGATCAAGGTCCATGCACGTGTGTAATAGCTTGGACTGCCTGCAGCAAAAGGTACCTCCAAACCTTGAAGAGATGTGTTGGTAGACAGGATGTGAGCTGGACAAGTCATTAGAAAGGACCTCACTGACAAAGTGGCACACACCACCCACCAACAATCTAAGAGCAAATTCTTGTTTGGGCTTCAGTGGCCACAGGCATTGCTGCACTAAAAGGCTGTCATTCGCTTGAAGGGGAAATGCAGGAAGGGCTGTTCTGTCCTTATCCCTTCAACACGAGGCGGCAAGACCACCTTGGCTGCCATGCTGACCTCGTGTCAGGGGCTAGCAACTTCCAGTCCTGAGTACAAATGTCCTCCCCTGCTCCAGAACCTGCTGCTGGGTGTGCTTTCTGCTTTGAGCACTCCTCCTCTGGCCTGGGGAGGCAGGAGCTGCACACTGTGTGTTTAAACACCAATACAGGTTTCCAGCAGTACAGTCTCCTAAAGAGGTGCAGAAGTTTTACACAAGAGGACGGAAGAGGCAACTATTTTGTCTTCCTTTTAGGGTGCAGCTTTTATGGTGAACTCCTCAGACTGAATCAAGCAAAAATAATTGCAAACAGGTAATACAAGGATATTTAATTTGAACTAGAATGAACCAACTAATTTAAGGTAAGATGCTACTTTGAGCCAGACTATTCTGATTGTCCACCAAACAACCTACAGAAAGGAGTAGCGCTGTCACCAAGAAGGGTATGGTTTCCTCAAGCTGTTCCCAAGGGAAGAGCTGGACCCCGCAGGATGCCTGGAGCACCCACCCCCTGCACAGGAGAGCTGTATGCCACCGCTGCAGGTGATGAGAAACCCACAAGGTCCCAATGTAGCTTCCCAGACTGGTCCTCCCCTCGGGCTGCACAGCTTCCTGAGGAGCTGGGATGCTAATGGCTCTTCTTCCACTCACATGTTTTTCCCTATTCCCAGAGACAGTGCAGAGGAAAACTTTCATTGCTCCCCCACTTTCACTTGTTACTCCCCTCCCCCCCGCTCCTTACCCTCTCCCAGATAAGATCTCTGGTGCCTTTGGAGTGATTTTGGATTGTGCCTTATACCAGGTAAATACAAGGATGCATTGGGAAAGTTAGTTAATAGAACTCTTCTTTGCTTGTAATGTTAATTTCAGCTCCACAATTTTTTTCCTGGTTCTCCCAGGGACACTGGCAGATATCTCTTAAGAGCCTCCTGCTTCGTTTTACCTCTTAGTAATGTTGGAAGCATATCTTTTGGGAGCATTATGAGAATTAATTAGTGAATGTTTCCAAAACTGTTAGGCAAGTGCATACATTATTATTCTCTTCACGCAATCTATTTCCTCGCGACGTGCTCTATTGAGCCAGAAGCCAGGATTCCTCTGTGGCATCCAAAGAGGATGTGTTGGAAAGACTGGATCAATTACTTGCTATGATTCAAGAGCCATAAGGCTCCTTGGATGGTTCCCACAACGCCAACTCTCTCTGCAAGCAGGGATTCGGTGCCCACGTCCAGCAGCTGACACGCAGTGCTGATATCCTGCTTACTAAACCAAGGCTATGCCAGAAGCATGGTGACAGAGTGACAGCCCGGCATCGGGGCGATGCTGAGACAGCCCTGGCAGCTGACTGCCCTGAAAGGGAGACACGTTTCTGTGTGTTCCTGCACACTGGCTGCTAACAGTCATGTTCAAGCCCAGGATCGTGAGGTTTCTACCCATTAGTTGACTGTGAAAGCAAAAGGGATTATTTTAACAACAGCAAACTTCTTATCCACCACTTAAGTTTCCTTCATCTTCCTGAACTATTCAAACCATTTCTCCTTAAAATGCCTTAAAATCAGCTTTTGCTCCTGAAAAAAGCATTATCCAAACTTCTGAGCACAATTATAATCCTAGTGAGAGTCTACCTGCTTTTTTGGGCAAATGTACAGATTGCAGTTTGGTTTCCAATACTATCATACTTAGTCTGCTCTTGATTGAATGCAGGATGCATAGCTACATTAAGAATTAATATCTAGTTTTAATATGTTTTCCAGGGTCCTCTACAAGACAACTTTTTTCCTTTGGCAACCTCAGTGCCCATAAAACCCAGACACGCACTCTTTTCTTAGCAGTAATCCTTCTTTGAAAATACGAAATGTTATTTCTTCTGAGATTGTATTTTAGCTAAAAGAAATGTGCTAGTGTGGTGGTTTGGGTGGATTCACCCTTTTTGCTGGCATATCCAAATGCAAAACCAGGACAGCTAGGCACTTGAGGGTTGATTAACATGAAGTCTAAAAAGAAGGAAGGGTTGGTTGTTGTTTGGTTGGTTGGTTTTTTTTTTTTACTTTTTGGTAGAAAAATGAGACATCAAATGTCCAGCTGAAAACCCAATTGGAAACAGAAATTCCAGCTCAGAAGTATTCTCTGATGACTCATGAGAACAATACTTTAGTGCCTATTGCTTCCAGTTCCCTTCTAATGGCCAGTTTCCACATGTGGACCACCAGGACAGGGATCAGAGTTGCCTTCTTTTGGGAGTATTTTCATTACTGGCAGGACATTTGCCAGCATCAGATCCACAAACCGAATCAAGAAGAGAAAAAGTGAGAAGTAGAATAAATTGCTGTATGTGGAAAAACAGATTGAGAGGTCCTGGCATAATGAGGAAATAAAAATCACGTCTCTGGATAGGTTTGATATATCTGTGAGAAGTGTCTGTCTTGGGACACACTCTGTAGGAGAGGGAAATACACATATCCAAAAAGACCCAAATCAAATCCCCACTATAATGCATTTATTTCCTGAATCTCCTGTTCTGAGAATCAGGTTCTCGATTTGCAAGGACCTGACTCACGATAATTGATTTCTTGAGGTTGAAATGACACAGAGCACCTAAATCTCCTTCCTCCCTACCTAGCTCAGCTATCAAAAGGAGGCCTTGGAGGACAGCAAAGTCACAACAACCCAAACAGCAGCTCTCACAAGCATCATCAGGAGCACTTCTGAATTGTGACTTTTCAGTTCTGCAGTTTTGGGCAGTCTAAAGTATTCTTTGTCAGTGAATCTTTGGTAAAAATAACCCAACAACAACAACAAAAAACCCAACCAAAAAAACCCCAAACATCATTTGGGAAAAAAAACCAAAACCCACAGAACTTCCACAAAAATCTGTTACAACAGCGCATTTTCAATCAGCCATAACAAAAAGTAATGTTAACATTTGCCTTCAACTTCAAGATCCTCACGACATCTGCTAAGTTCAGAAAGTGCAGGTAAAGAGATGACCAACTTCTCCATCTCACTTGATGGTCACTAAATGATCTGATGAACCAGGCAAAGTCTCTCACTTTGTTACAACTGGGTTTGTAGGTCACACAACTATTTTTTTTCACCATACAATCTATGATATTAATTCAAAACTGATGTTTCCTTATCTATTTACCAACGAGAGATGGTAATATTTGCCTGCCTGCTCTGAACACATAGCCATTACCCATTCAAGCTTTCCCTATAGCAAACGCTTAAACATCATATAAAGCAGCTTTGTTGAAGAGGCAATGTGCAAAGACAGCCTCATCAGAGATGGTGGTTGAGAACCACTGGACACAGGGGATCAGCTTTGCCCAGGAGCCTTTTACCAGCCTGGAATCTCTGTGCTGGTGCCTGGGAGGTGTGGATGTACAGCACTGGCCAGGGTGGGAGCGGGCGAGCAGCCAGCCCCAGGCATGGCACCACCGGGCTCTTCGCCCGCAGTGGGCAATGAGGCACGGACAGAGACCCCAGACCTGTGGGAACTGCCATCCCCAGAGTCAGGATTGATGCTTCATTAATGCTCTCGAGGTTACCTCGGCATGCACGTGTGCACACCGACACACACACACACAGGGTAAGATAGGAGAAGTCCTTTAGGATTGATACCTTTTACTCCATGTTTTATCTTGAATTTTTACCACTTGAAAAATGTTTCCAGGGGCTCACTGGACCCATCCTCAGGGGTGGGGGCCTCCCTGAGCCTGTCCTGGCTCCTGTGCTGATCTTGGCCAACTGTCCCAATGTCATCGCTAGTCACCACAGTGACTCTCGGCACGTGGGCTCCTCTCTACTTGAAATGAGGGGGGCACCTCGCAAACACCTTTCACAGGAAGAACTCCTTCATATGAGGGACTGACAGAAACTGCAAACACTTTCTTTCCTCCCAGCTGCTTCTAAATGTGAAGTTGATGATTTGGAGACAAAAAGCTCCCTTAACATATTGCATAGTGAATTACTCTTCTACATAATAGTAGCCTGAACATTTGTGAGATCTGTAAATAAGGAATTTTTGCTTAGCTCCTCCCTTGTCTCTTGAAATCACATGAAGTTTGGTATTTTGTCACAAATATTGCTGTCTTTTGAAAACAGACCCATCATTATTACTTCTGTTCGGGATATTTCGCTCCTTTGGGTGTGTGGAGTTTTTTTACAACTGTTTATTACTTCTACAAAATGTCTCATAGTATGAAGAACAATTCTTACGTATTTCATGCCATTCAATTAACCATGGAAAACATTTACATATGTCTGGCAAGAAACTTTTGTGAACAGATTCCAGTTAAGTCCTGGTTAAAAGAACTTTATGTGCAATAAAGTCCTCAAAAATATTTTAAAAAAACATATTTAAAGCATTCTCATAAAATGTGTATTGAGAAAAGACAAGTTTAATTCTCAAAGGCTCCATTATCGAAGCAAAAATTAATATTTGTACTGTTTCTAAATTGGAATAAAATTGCAAGGATGCAAACACTATCCTATATCATAATCTATAAACCAGTCACAAATGTTAAATCAACTGTAAAAATTATTTAAAATCTACATGACTCATTTTATTAAACTGATTTAAAGTCACATTTGTGCTACCTTCCTTTATTAAGTGTGTTTCAGACAACACTGTGTTTATAACGGATTTGCATATATACAGATATAGATGGAGAAGAAACTGTTAAAAGGGACAAGGCTTCTGTTTATGTTTTCTTAGCACATGCTTGTGGTAAACAGAAACATGTAAGTTAAAGATGAAGAGGCCTTGTTAGGCTCTGCAGTCAATTCTCTGCAATTTTATGCTTGTTCTCTTCAGTTTGCTTATTCATAACACAATGATTTTTGTTCTTTGTTCCAAGCTTAGAAAGCACTTCACAAGTATTAATTAATATCTGTAACACTGTGGCCATTTCGAGTATCATTCTGGCTTCTTGCAGATTGGAGAGTTGTGGGCTGTGGCTTTCCCTTTAGCTCTAGCACAGATCCAACCAAATCAACAAACCTATTTCTGGTTTACTTTGGTGAAGCCAATTAGAATCAGCAGCTGGTCCTGAGACAGATAAGAAGGGGTTATGTGAAAATTTTAAGGAGCTCACAAGCTGTGGATGGCTTTGTAATTATTATTTCAATGTCTTGGGAGCTAATCCCCTTGCATGCTCCTCATTGAGCACTCAGCCTTGGGAACAGGCAGTGCACTGATCTGGTCCATCATCCCAGGGATGGGCATCCTTATGGTGAGCCAGTGGCAGGACAGGGGCAGCTACAGGAGTCCCAGGTCCCTGATGTACAAAACTACCAACTGTGGCAAACTTCTAAAAAAGCCAACAGCAACAATTTTAATAGCAAAATATATCTTGGAACTTTACAGATTGGGAAAGTTACAATATAAATGTCCTTCTCACCAAAATTAGAATAAAACATAGGTAAAGGTAGACTTCTCCAGTCTGAGAAATAAAGGATATATTTCACTGTTGGTTTTTTTTCTGTTTCCGAATAAAGAATTAAAGAAAAAACCAAACCAACCCAAAAACAGAGGAAAAAGCTGTGGTGCTTTGGAGCCTGATGATAGGCACAGACACAGTGCATGTGCTGTTCTGGGGGTCAGGCTTGACCTCCCCGTTTGCTGCTGGTGCCTTGGCCAGGGGGGTGGCACCAGGAGGTGACAGTGCTCCCCACTTAATGCTGATGGCTGAGAGCCTCTGCTGCCATCACCCAGCAGCACCGAAAATCAGCAGAACTTTACTAAGTGTTTATTAAAGAAAGAGACATGAAGTCCTCTCACTCTTCCTTCCAGACCTCATGAATAATGATTCCACAGGAACAGAGAAAATCAGAATGTCAAACTCTCCACAGGGCATGATATTTGTGTGTTTGGGTTTTTCTCTCCCTTTAGTGTATCCCTAATTTAAAGCGTATGTCCCTTTACAAAGAAAACAATTTCTTGCTGTTGTACCATGAGCCATTACAAAAACATTAGGGATAATTTATGTGCAATTTAAAACAGACCCCACATAGCAACTGGTGGTCTAATGACAGCACATCATTCTGTGACACCACAGGTCTAGGAATGGTCCTTCAGCCCCAGCAGCCCTCGCAGGGTGGTGTGGAGACACCACGTTTGCTGCCGAGCACAGGAATGCTGCAATATTTGCCTTTTTCACTGCATGACAAATTACCAGTAGCCCTTGAAGGCACCCAGCTGAAGCCCTTACCGCACCAGAGGGGCTGGCAGGCAGCATCCAAACCTCTCCCACCTCTCCCAGGCTGTCCCACATGGAGCCACCCTGGGAGAGGACAGATGATGCTTGCATCTGTGTCAGGGCTTGGTGCACACTGCTGGCAGTATGGTGGGAAAGCTGCTGAGACCCTTCATCTTCACCTTCTCTCTGCCAACAGGATGGGGACCGGCAGGCAGGAATCACCATCCTGTGCCCCATCTGAGGGGGTTGTTGCCTCCATCCTCTGTAGGGACACCATCAGCCCCAGCTGGACCCAGACAGATGGCAAGGAACACTCCAAGGGTTAGCAGTGGGGTTGGGCAGTATTTGAGGTTCAAGACCTTAGCCCAAAGCTGAAACCTAAGCATCAGGGTTAATGTTTCCCCTTTGCTCTGCCCTTCTTCTCCCCCAGCTTCCACGACAGCCCTTTCTGCTGTGGGCTCTTCCAGGAAGACACACGTGTGTTCTACACGAAGACATGAACTACCTCCAGCAAAATGAATTTTCTAGAGTTTTGGCTGAATAAACCCATTCAAGTGAATCGCTGCTAGACCTGTCTATGCCCTACTGGAGGACAAAAAGCCCAATGCCACATCTGTCTTCCTAAATCTGCGGATTTCAGCAATCATTTCTTTCAAGTATTATCTCCTCACCAGCACGTAGTGACCTTAGACTTAAAGAACAATCAGCAGGATTCATGCAGATAAATATTGTAATGCACTTTATCTTGGAGATGCTGCAAACATGTTTGCAAGACAGACACAGTTACTGCTCCTTCAAGACTCTGTATGACCTTTAACATCATTTTCCCCAAAAGTTAATTTCTGTGATTAATGCAATATACTAAAACCCATAAATCTGATTATTTGAAGGATTCAAATTAGGAATTATTGACAGCTGATAGAACAGAAGTGCAGAGATGAGGCAGATTTTCTCATCTGTCCATCTAAATGTTGGAATATGTATTGATTAAAATATGACATGGTATAGAACCCACCATAAATCTAAACTCTATTAGATTAACACAGGCATTCAATTAACATAAAATGACAACCTAAGAGAAAAGCCTTGAATGTCGGTCTATTTGAGTTTGTAATATTTTAACCCACCTATCTGGGCAAGTTTTAAGGTAAACAGAGATGTGTGCCTGGTTTCACCTTGGCTCAGTACCCATGGGTGTAAACTGAACCCTTGGGTGAATGTGGACTCAGTGCACTGAGGTTGCTATCTGATTTTCAAATTGAAAATACTCAAATATTCAAGCTGAGCACAGTTTGAATGAGCATATCCATGATAATAAGGCCACCATTTAAAAAAAATACCTGTTTAGTTCTCTGTTATGCATGAATCCCCTGGGCTTCGAAGGTCCCTTCTATTTGAAATTACTGCTGCAATTATTCCTTCCATCACAAAGCTGAAATATCACTAAATGCAACAAGAACATTAACAGTGGAGCAAACTTCCCAGGTAGAAATCATGAAGACAACACACAGGGGAAACAGGAGAGCCCTTCTCTTAGCAGTGACTCCAAAACAACTCTCAGCCTTCATGTGGGTTCATCAGTAAGGTCCAGCTGCAGAAACCCCGGAACTCTCCAAGTGCAGATTTTATTCCACTGGATTAATAAAATCCTGTAAGGAAGTTCAAAATTTCCTTTGTACCACCCAGACCAAAGTATGCTGCCTAAGTACCCAGAAGAGATAGCTACACATAGGTAAATAATGTTGAGCTTTCCATTACTTACTCAAAATAAGGAAGCTGCTGGAATAATGTGGGAAAACAAATGCCATGCGAACGGCCCAAGGCTGTGACCACAGAGGATGCTCACTTTCACGCTGGCCTGGCACCCTTGCTGAATGGCTCTCCTTTGCACAGGCACGGCACAAAAGCTGTTCTCGGTGATAAGGTGCATGCTTTTCTTGATGCATAGCTGATAAGGACTGAGCGTCCTGTCACCAGATAGGCATGGAAATGCGAGGGAACCACTGGGGTTTGGGTCAGAATACTGCAGGAACCAGCGTTCAGGCATTCTCACAAATGCTGCACATTCTGGTATCATTTGATTTTTGCTGGAGTTAGAACTGATCGTGATTAAATCAGGCTCTCAATGATTTTCTGCAAGTCTGGGAAACCCTGCCCATGTGAAATATAATATTGTCAGATATTACCTAAATGCCGAGTTTTCATGCTCTGGCTTGGAGCACTTATACACGCAGAAAGGCATGTTCCTCTGCCTGTGCAGGCTCAAGGTTTCCCTCCAGCTGCTGAAAGCCTTAAATGATCCTCTAGCCCTGTCCCCAGCTGCTCTGCTACAGCAATGTCATTCCCAATGAGGCTGCAGTAAAGCTGGCTGAGCCCGTCTGTTCCTTTCTTCTTCTGGCCAGCTCATCCTATCAGGGCCACCTTTTGCCAGCCTTATTCTTTCCAGTAATCAATAATTACCTTTCTCTGCTCCCACTGATGACTTCTGGAAGGGGTAGCCTTATGTCACTGTAGCAATTGAAACCATAATCTGTGCTCTAATGAGTATTTGTCTAGGGTTCACAATTGCAAATGGTACAGTGTTAACCCGAAGTCCCTGCAGAAGCTGACAGGGAAAGGCTGGCTGGAGCTATACACAAGTGGTGAATCCTCCCTAGAATGAAATTTGTATGTGTTATTAGTCAGTATATTATGTTCACATTTAAAAATATACTAATTTTCTCTCTTCTCTCCTTTTCTCCAAAGTATCACTATTTGGGACTATAGATTCATAATTGTTTGGGAAAGCCATTGTGTTCTCTTAGTATGTCCATTGTATTTAATCTATCCTCAAGCCTCTATTCAAATGCAACTTGCTAATATTTTTATTACGAAATTCCATATTTTCTGTGAAGTTGGCTTTCATATTACATTTTCCCCTCAAAGAGAAACTCAAGCTCTCAACCAAGAATGTTACAAATCAGCAGTATGTGAAACAAGCAAGATCAAAACATATTAAAAAAAATAATTGCATGTGGATTTGTTACGTGTTCAACTTTTTATATTGTTTACTTGTAATAATTTTCAATAGCTGATTGAAAATTTGCTGTTCTGAACTGAAAAAGCAGGTTTTAGCTCAGAAGTGTGGATTTCAACAATTCTTTCAACTGCAATCCCAGTTTTTTCACACTCAGCAATTCAACCTAACTGGCTTTCTCTGCCACAATCAGTAGAGGAAAAAGGTTGTTATAGCTGACTGGGATTTCAGATAAAAAACTGAGGTTGTTGAAAATGCCCTAATCAACTCTACTGAATGGTACCAACAGCAAAGTGTCAAAAAGGCTGCTTTGGTGCAGGCCAGCGATCCTGTGAGCAGCGAGCTACCCATGTGCCAGGAGAAAGCTTGACGCAGCAAGATTGTCAGCCTTGTCCTAGACGCAGCTGGCTCAGCCTGTACAAATAAGATCTGCTGGAGTGCTCAAACTTCTGCACATTTTCATAAATAAAACTAAACCCAAACAGGTTGTTGGATTTTTTGTTGTTTTTTTTTTTTTTTTCCTTTCTCTTCTACTTTTGTGCTTAAAGGAGGCCAAGAACCGAGTGAGTAGGTAATTAGTATAAATGGAATCTGAATTGTGGCCTTACCCCCAGAAAACAGGGACTTCTTGAGATTAATTGGAAAAGCAAAGAAAATTACCCACTTCAGCTCAAACTGTTTCTGAAGTACCACGGTAAGCTTCATAGGATATGAATACATAACCTTTGTATGATAAATGTACAGAACCGATGTTTTTAATGTGTCAGGAGAAAATGTGGTTCATCAAGGAATGAAGCACTCAAGGTGTGCAGAGCATCCCTACCCGTGCCCTGCCTCTCACCACACCACACACACTGGTGGGTATGGACCCCGTACACTGATGCTGCCCTGGGGACTGGTCCTTGGTCTGGTGGCACCAGCAGAAACCCAAAATGCCAATGCCATCCCCAGGGAGTGCAACCAGCGTGCCCCTGCTGCCCCAGCCCCCAGAGCCAGGAAGGGAGGTGGGATGCAGCACCCAGGGCATGCAGGGATGCATTTTCCCCTTCTTGCCCAGTCCTCAGCACATCCACTGTTCCCAGCTGATCTCCTCTCTACCAACTCTCTCCCAAAACTTCTTTCCCTTACCGGGCACTATGAAGCACGCTGTGACAACTGACATGCAATATTTAGGCCTGTCAAAAGTACAAAATTGTATTGTGGTACGTCATCTGTTAACTAAGCTAAATAACTGCAGGGAACTGAACAAACAAGTAAGCAAAAATGTCTCACAAACAACTTGTTTACTAAAAATACACTACCCCTTCAGATTAAACACCTTCTGTACAAACTGCTAGGATGGTTTAATAAATGAAATAAAAAGAATAAACATGATCTTTTCACAGGGATTTTGGCAGCAGAGCTATGCTGGGGTCACAGAAACACTCCATACATTGCTAGCTGAAAACTCAGGAGAGTTTTCACCCTTTGAAAGAGAGACAGACACAGACCAAAATCGAGACCCTGACAGACTCAAAAGCAGCTACACTGCAAGGACTACTACCAGCCTGGGACAGTCTGCTCTCACACCCTCCTCCACAGGGATGAGCCCCCAGCAAGACTTGCTCCCCAGCAGAGCTGCATCCAGCAGGCTGATTCAGGCACCCCGCACCCCAGCGACAAACACACCTATTTCTCACACTGCACTGACATCAGAGGAAAAGGAAAATGCACGCCCAGTATATAATCCTGCTTTACACTGTGTGGGGATGGATCATTACTTTTCACCTAGAAAGATCTGCTATGACTTGCAGTAATTAGGAGGAGAAAGATGGATAGGGAATCACCATGAGATGGTGTATTCTCACAGTTCTAACGGTGCGATCTGTACCTTTGAATGCAGCATGACTTCAGTGTTAGGTGGTGGTTAAGGCACATACAGGACTTTCACAGTAAAGATGGCAAGAATCAATTTTTTTGCTTCTGAAGTGGGAAGTATTTGTGACAAAGTTACTGTGCATCAGTGATGCTCTGTGACTCTAGAGGCAAAAGATAAGGTGAATCTGGAACAGTGTCTTGCATTTCACTGGTATACCTCAATCTCAAACACAGGAACTGGTGGAAGTCAAAGATACATCACAAAGAAGATACTTTTTTCCTCAAGCTACCTACAAGAAAGTAGCATTAACATTGCCATCTGCAATGGTACTTGGTGGGGACTGGACCATGCCCACCCATGATGCATCAGCTCAGGTATTGCCCTTTCATACCTCCCCTGGCATATGGGCTCTTGGGCAAGATACACAATTACCCCATAGCAGGCAAGGGAAAAGCTGGCTGTGATAAGAATGTGCCTTTAACCCATTGCTATAACAGGAGAAAGAGAAGAGAGGTGAGCAAGAAGCACAAAAACCCCCCTCCAGACCAGCAGTGCAGCAGTTGGCCTGGCCATTTGCTCAGGTGGTTTTTGGGCACCCAATGCAGAGGGGATGTCCCACTGCTCCAGGGGCAGCTGCAGAACTGGCCATGGTACCAAAGGTTCAGCCCCAGCAGGTCTGGGAAAGGGAATCATAGAAAACCTGTGGGGCTGTGACCACAGCAAGCATAGATTTTGCATTTAACAGCATATACCTCCTGTAGAAACATTCAGCAACAAAACCTCAAGCTGGGACGGAAAGCAAGACTAAGAGAGAGGGAAAGGTGAGGAAGTGAGCTGTAGGACCACAGACTTGCCGAGTGCCAGAAAGCATGCTCATGGGGGAAAGGGGGACACTGAGGAAAAAGAGTATCATCGCTTGTCTGAAGTGGCTCTGGGTTTACAAAGACCACCTGGCGCTGAGCTGGCTGGTGCACAGGGATGAGCTCAGCTCTTGATGGACAGTTGAGACATCATACTTTGTGTATAATTCCAACTGCACTAACTTACATCAGTATTGAATTTAATTTGAATAATGTTAACAGTCTCTCAAACCCTTCAGAAGAGAAGTAGTTTAACGTCTGCAGCATACACTAATGCTGGAAGAAAAATGACATGCTATTGTGTGTTCAGACATCCATAGTATTTGCTATTTGTTTGGAGTTTTATGGAGTTGGGAAGACAGATGGAGATTTTTCTGTTAGAGGAATGCAAATGATAGCAACATTACTGGATGCCTTGTAGGAAGTCTCAGTGTGATAGCAAAGCCTCTAGATGTGAATTGTAAATTGAAATTAAGCTTTTCTATTGAAGAAACATGAACTAGATAGAGTATGGCTCGGAAAAAAAAATACCAACAACTTTCCCAACAGACTGAGGGCATACTTCACCAACATGTTATCTTGATGCAAACCTTTGTGATCCTCCAGAAAGCAAACACTGAGCGTCACGTTGCCCCACCACACCAGCCTGGGCACTGTGAGGGTGAGAGGGAAGAGCAGGAGGCCTGATGAGGAAAGGCCGCTCTGAAACAATGGGAGAGGAAGTTGTGGAGTCTTCTTCTAGGTTGTGGAGTCTCCTTCTTTGGAGACATTCAAGACCCGCCTGGATGCCTTCCTGTGTGAACTCATGTAGGTGTACCTGCTCCGGCAGGAGGATTGGACTAGATGATCTTTCGAGGTCCCTTCCAGTCCCTCACACTCTGTGATTCTGTGACAGGGAACATCTTCCCAGTGCCATGGCAGGGAGGAGGGAATGGGACACTAAGCTGTCAGAAGTGCCTTATTTGTTATTTAATTGCAGTATTTATATATATATATATATATATATATATATATATATATAAATCAAGAACAAAATTACTGTTCAGCCTAGCACTTCACAAGTAGCTCAGGGAACAAAAAGCTTTCAAGCCATGAGAGTTTGGGGTGCACACTGTGCAAAGGAGGAGATCGCTCTTCAGACTGGTGTAATAGGAAGCTCTGTTTCTTCTCCTCCTGAAAGCTGAAATGACATCCCAGGCACTTCATAAACCCCTGGGCTAAACACCCAGGTATGTGTTGAGCTGTGGAGTAAGGTGAGTCCTGCCCAGGGTGGACATGGCCCTGCCTGTGCATCTTCAGCAATAGGTTAGCTTCCAGTTTTAAGAGACCTCGGGGGAAAAAAGAGAAAGAAAAAAAAAAAAAAAAAAGGGAAAGGAGTGGGGGAAAAAAAGAAAATAAAAAAAGGTGTTCCTCCTTCTCGTTCGTGGGTTGTGAGCTCCCTCTCGTGGCTCTCGGAGAGTTTCCAGCTCTGTACCAACCTCTCTGAAGCCAATTGCGATGTTTAGCCTGGATGGGCACCCGCTGGAACGGGAAAGCCTCAGATCCCCCAAAAGGCACCAGTGCAGTTGTCTTTTGTCCCAGAAACTTGATAATTCACTTCTCAAGTTCTGCTAAAACCTTAAATATAAGAAACTTACAACCTCAGTGTACACTCCAAGCCCATACCAGCTCAAATGGGAGGATAGAACTGAAGCATTCCCTGGCACAGGAAGGCTTTTGGTCAGCCCTACTGCACACTAGGCAGGGCCAGGGGAGGATGCCACATCCCCTGCCAGCTCCGCTCGCTGCCGAGGGGTCCTCAGTACCCCCTCACCTCCCAGATGCCCATGGGGGACCAATCATCTGCCATCCTTCAAAGCTCAGGTCAGCAGTAGCATCACAGAGCACAACAGCCCATTCTCGTTTCTGGGTTTCCTCCCAGCCCAGGCCAGCAGCCTTCCAGGGACCTCATCCCACCTCAAACCCTCCCACATCTAGAGTCATACTGCTGCAGCTGAAATGGCCACATTCTCCTTAGACACTGCCAGGCCCAACATTTCTCCTCAGTTAGCCAATTTTCTTTCTGAAGTATCTAATTAGGCAACTTTTCAGGGAGAGGAAATGGAATTGTTTGTAGATGGATTGCACCTGCTGGATTTCCCCACCAGCCCTTTAATAGATGGGATGAGCTTTGCTGTATCTAGTAGCTGCTAACACTTTCCTTGTGAGGTGCACAGCCTCTGCTCTGACAGCCCCATCCACTCGCTGCATAAATCCTGGTGCTGCAGCAGCTGCCCCAGCCCTGGCCCTTGGCTTTCCCCTGCACAGAGTGGCAGCTCAGCTTGCTGGTAGCATCTTACAGGAATGCATATTTTTACATCTAGTACAAGGGCTAGAGAAGAGTTTCTAGAGCAAAGAAGATTAAAAAAAGCACAGCTAAAGTACATCTGGTTCTACAATACTTTTTTTTTTCCCCATAGGTACGTCATTTACCTCTGTAACAAGTCAAAGGGAGGGTCCTTGTAGAAAGAGAAGGGTAATTTCACCAAGAACACAAGGACAGGACTTATCTATGGTTCAACTCAGACTACCTACTACCATACCACTTTTGTCTTGGATAAAACCAGTGTATCACCAGGAAAGAGATTAAAACAGGACTATGATATCCATAAAACACCTTACAGCACCTGCTTCCTATAAACCTGGCTAAAACAGCTCTCCAAGTCCAGCCATGATGGCATACTACAAGTGTATCCTGGACACAGATTTTTCCTCATAAGATTGCTTAGCCAGCAATCCAAATGTTTTGAAAGTAAACATTGCAGGATGGGGACTTGAAAGCAAAAAAAAAAAAAAATGTCAAGGAAGGCACTTGCTAGTCAAATACACATTAAGAGCTCTACGCTAAATGTTGGTGAGGTTTAAACCCCAGTATTGTGGGGAAAGTTTCTTTCTTGAACATCCCCTTCTAGAAACTGTTTTGCATGAAGATGAGAGAAGTGTAAAATGCAGAAGAATAGTGGAAATGTTGCAAGATGGGATGCAGAAATTATAACTTTTTTGACAAGTGACTACGTTTCTTTTACAAAAAAAAATAATAAAATTTCATATTACAATTTACAGCTGAGTTTTGTCAAATGTTTGTTGGAAGTCACTCAAAAGCATATAGCCAGAGAACAAAAAGTAGATTATATAATTATTCAGACATGGAACTATTGCTAAATAACAAAAGATGGATGAGTGGCCATGAAGAATGTGTGTCTTTCAAAGGGGAATCTATCAGGCTCAGTACATTTGAAATCACGAGAACCATACTGGAGTTAGTGAGTAACTGCAGTTTCTAAGAAAGCCTCCAATATTCTACAACTAGAATATTGCACACCCTTCTTACACATCCATCCTAAACACAAAGCACACATGATGTGATTCTGTGTGCATCATATGCATTTTGTGTACATTAGCATTCAGAGAGCTCTGCATTGTAATAAAAAGAAGGAATCAAAATGTTCAAGTTGCACAAGAAAGAAAACTTTTAAAACTGCCATCTCATGAATGTAATTTATTCGTTTGGAAAGACAAAGGATGAAACATTCCCACAGACCCACGAAGTCTCCACAACCACAGGGCAGGGAAGCACATGAATATGCCAGGCAAGAAGTTTTCAGTCCCTGGTGCCTCAGCTAACAATGGGGGAAAGAGCCTTCTCAACCTATTGTCTTCTTCTCACTCCTAACTGAAGGGACCTATGAGGAACCCAGAGATATACTCACAAGACTTCCTCTTCCAGACAGGGGCACCTCAGATTGCCTTCGCTCAGTTTTACCCACAGCGTGAAATCAAATCGCACTTCTCTTTTATTTCTTTACAAAAAGGAACATCAAGTTTTTAAATATCTCTTGGGCTACCTGTTCCTGTGTTGAGGTCAAAGATCTCTCTAATTAATGTTTTATTTGCAAGCCCTTGAGAGAAGGAGACATGTGAAACTTATAAGCAATGCCACAGGCATAAATATTCAGAAAACCAGTGGCCTTAGGCAGGTCATTGCACTGTCAAATACTACAGGTCCATGTTTAGGTGTAAGATGCCAGCTCTAGGTGGCTCATATCTCATGGAAGTGAAAGAACAGACAATAAATTAGTAGATAATAATTAATACACACCCCAGGGATTTTAGGTCATTCTTCTCTGCCTAGTGTTGCCCCACTCTGGATAACTGGACTGCAGTGATCACAAAGGTGAGTTTCTTCAGGTGTATATTAAAAAATCAGAGCTGAAGCAAAGCTGTCCAGATAGCTGGACCTGTGTGTGCACAGCACACTAAATCCTGAACATACACATTCTCAAAAAATAGGACATCTCCCTCGGTAAAGAATCAGAAGAAACGTACAATGAGAACATGGCCATTGATATGGAAATCAGTTTACCTTATGGAGAAACATCTCATTGAAGTAGCTCCTAATTTTTCACCCAGCCCAACTGAATTGCTTTCCACACCAATCAAGAAACTGGTGTGATACGAGAGCTGACAGGGACCGCTCTGAGGCACATTGTACCCCTAAGTGTTCAGGAGTCTCTGTCTGGATGCACATGCTGTTTTACACTCCTGACTACCGAGAGCACACCTTGGACAAGGACACACTGCATCCCTATGCCACCAACCCTGGCAGAGCTCAACAGTGAGCAAGCGCTCACTGCTCTTTGGTAAAGCTAAAATAGCACAGAGCTGGGCAGGGCACACGGAACAGGGCAGGGGGCAATGTACTTGCAGTGAAGAGAGAAACCAACTATGATCTGTTGAGAAGGAATGATTCAGGAGGTATATGCCAACTGCTACTATCCATAACTGGAAATCCATTTTGTGCACATGGGCACAAAAACATGCATTTATGTGTCTTGAGATGATGCGACTGTATTATTATCTGAATACAAGATAAAGACATCCTAAGAGCTTGAAAAAAAATGAGACCAAATACAAACTACCTAGAAATACTTCTGTTTAAAATAAATAAATCCATTTAGCCTCTTTTCCTTTCAAAAATTCTGGTTACCAGAAATGAGCAAAATAGGTTTAATGAGCAGTGACCTCACTAGCAGCAGACACCACTGTGGTCATGACCATGACTGGGTCACCTCTTGCTCAGACCAGCAATACTTCCTTCTGGAAAACAAGATATTATTCAGTATTTTAAAAATAGGGTGTTTAAAAGAGGAAGAGAATGAAAAGCTGCATCCATTATGGATGAGTAGTAGTGAGCAAAGGCAGCAGGGAGGGATTCTTCTTTCAGTGAGCAGCTATCTGGCAGCATCACATACCCAAGATGTGGGCTACTCTCTCCTCAGCAGAGCAGTGAATTCAGGCCAGGCCTCCTGCATCCTGGGTAAGTTTTCTAACTGCTCAACAGGCGGATAAAAGGGCTGTCATCTCCTTCTCTGCCTTTCTGACAGTCTGGCCCTGCATGGCTTTTGTGTTTTGCTTTTTCTTTTTTTCTTTTCTTTTTTTCTCCTTCCCTACAATTGTCTCATTTGATACAAAACACAGTATTTTCTATGTTTCATATTATTAAGCAAACTAGAAAAAGAAATACTTTTTGGTTGAGATTGATTTAGGGTTTGGGGTTTTTGTTTTTTGTGTTTTTTTTTTTCATCGAGACAGCCAAACCAAAAAGTCAATTGTTAGCACAATCATAATAGGGACAGCAGTCTGCACTCAGCATTGTGGGTTACATAGCAGAGTGGGCCAATACCACATCCCAGAATTCAATTTCCACTTCCAAATTTGGTGAAAGAAGACATCCAAAATGATATGCAACCCCGGATCCATAGACCTCCAAAAATCCTATTGCCTCTAAATTTGATCTCAGCTTTACAGCTCAGGTCCCAATCTAGCGCATACCCACATTTGCTACATGAACTTTTGCTCCCTCCCCAACTTGATTAAGAGCGAAGAAAGTAACAGATGGATCCATGCTGTTCCTTTGTAGCTGGGAGATTAATGTTTGCATTGCATCAGACTCCTCGCCTTCACACAAGGGAATATTCTGTTGTCCCTGCAACTGGCACCTGCACTCGTGCGACCCAATCGGGATCTGAGGCAGAAGGGCTGTGTAAGGGAATGCGAGCGGAGTTCTGGCTTGGTTTTAAATATCTGAACCGTTTCGGAAGCATGACACGGCGTGAAAAATGGCCCTGCTTCGAATAGCAAACTGTGCTGTACTCAGCCACTCGCTGTCGGCAGCTCACCTCTGCTGTACGTCACTGTGGAAGGCGGTCTTGGAACCCTCCTAGGGAAGGGTGTCAGGAAACAAACTTGGGTGTTTTCTCCTGTGCACTGAACCCATGGATAATACCAACACGAAGACAGGATATGCTCCAAAACCACACCAGCGGTGCTGGAATTCAGCTTCTGCCACTCAACAAAGCACCCGAGGGATTCAGGACAGCTCTGCGGCTGGTGCAGGTGCCCTGCAGCCATGGGCAGCTCGCTCCTCCACCCTATTTTCCCCAGGCAGCAGAGAGGGGCCCTGTCTTCATATTCTATGGCCAGGGTCTGACAAAGCAGCAGTACAGTATCAGGGATGATGAAAAGCGATGGTTTTGTCTGTGGTATCAGGATTAGATGCTGTGGGTGCCAAGCTGATGGAGCCTGGAAAGTCTCAGCCGCCAGCCCTCCTGCATCCCGGCTGAATAGGGCTTGGAGTAACTTACAGCTTAAACAACTTGGACAAAAAATACAAAATACATTCTCAGTCATGAAGCAGTGTTATTTCCTGTGCACTCCATGCTATCCCAACAGTTAGCTCTTCCTTTTCCCCTGTGGAACATCCACTGTTTTCCCCTGGGGTGCTATAGCAGGGGTTTGTCCCACATCCTGGGCCTCCCACCACTTACCCACATGGGATGTGGGTTCAGAGGAACCTCAGCTCGGCAGAGCCATGTGGGTCGACACCAGGGAGGGCAGAGGGTTGGCTTGGGGGCTGAGCCCCTCAGCCCTGGGTGTGCAACACTTAAGGAAGCTCCCACCACAAACTACCAACACTTATTTTAGCTTCATGTTGAGAAAGAGGATGGACCTTACATGATTTACTGTGCAATCTGTGAATTTTAATAACTGCTACCATTTATCAAGACATCTATCATACTATATCTTTTGCAGCTGTTGAAAAACAATATTGGTGCTTTCAAAGCAGTTTCATCATAGATTCAAAAAAGCCTAAAACAAAATTGAAAAACAAAAACCAGCCATATGCCTACTTGACCCAGGATACATAAACCTGTTGTACAATCCAGAGGAGGATTACAGCATTACTTTTTAGTAAGTTGCTTTTCATATGGAAATTTCTTTTCACAGTAAAGCTCTGTATTTAATGGCATCAACATAAAAAACATCCCTATTTTTAGTTCCCCGATCATGGACATATAGATTTTTATAGTGTCTGCAAGCATACATTAACGTTAATTTCCCCATTCTCCTTTGTACTTTGTTAATGTCACAATCTGCTGTAAAACCTTGCCAAGTTTCTTAACTGTCATGTTAATTCCAAGACCTAGTCTGCACTCTCTGACATTTCAGGACAGAACATGGCAGTAAAAATAGATTAAAAACAGCTTATAAGTATTATAAAATCTAGAACTTTACAGATGGTGGAATTATATCTGCTGAATGGAAATTTTAGCAACTCAGAACACAATAATATTAGAATAGCCTATTGATTTCGAAGACAAATATTTTCAGAAGTAACGTAATGGTATCTGAATAGTGGGGAAAACCCGCAAAAATGTAGGAAAGTTGGGAGAGGGATTTTTTGTGGGTTTGGGGTTTTTTTGTTACTTTTTTAAAGCATCACGGTGAATGTGCATATCGCCCTGGTGCTAGTATTAGGTTTCAAAGCTTTTCTGTACCGTATAAATAAAGGACATAATAAGATCTTAATTTTATTCACGGTTAGTTCAAAGTTCACACAAATTATTTTACACAGGGGATTTGTCTGAGGGTTTTGGCATTATAGAAATGCATTAATGTACTTTAGATATTAAATGACAATGCCACATGGTAAGAAATTTGCACGAATGAACAGGAAATTAGACACTGTTTCTTTTTTTCTTTTTTAACTGATTGCTAAAGAATGCACTGTTAAAATGCATACTATCCATTTCAAAGGGAAGCTTTTGCTGATTTCAGGAAGTTTAAAATCAACTAATCAGAAAGTAATACAAAGTTAGAGTTAAATATTTTTTTAAAGGAAACTGTTTCTTTAAAAAAATCCTTTCCCCTTTTCTTTAAGGAGTACTTATTATTTCCATCATCCTTGTTGAGTTGTTGATGAATAGCTCACATCGTTTGCCAAGCTCCACCCTCTGTCTTTTTTCTAAACCCTTTACTCATTATTTGCTCAGTCTTTTTCCCACAGCCTAGACAGCCTGTCAAGGCAGCTTAAATAAAACACTGTATTAACATTAGGAAATGGCATTCAGTTCCCAATTGATCTCCTAATACTTTATGTTGAAATGATAATTGGTACAGTCTTCATTGAAAAAAAAGAGAGAAAAACTACTTTTCAGTCACCACAAGGTATTATCTTAGCTGATGTATTCACAACCAAACAGATACATTTTTAAAATCTCCCCATCTGCTGGAGACTGCAGTTCACAATTCTTTTCAGCTGACATAATCCAGATTGATTCGTTCAGCAGATAAAATTCAGGCCACTTCTGCCCTTTATAGGAGCAACATAATACCAGTCTTTATTCAGTAACAATGTAACATAATGGGATCGGAATGTGCAAAATGACTGTTCTTAAATTACTGTGACACACAAGGGTCCAACACAAGCTGTGGTTTAATGTAAAAAATCATTAGGCACAGATTACTAAAGTGGTCCTGCATTAACAAGGTCAAACCAAGACTGTTTATGATATTTTTCAGGAGGAGGAATCAAAAAAAAAAAAAAAAGTGTTTGCTAATATCTAGATTATGAATGCATTTTTAAGAGGGAAAAATCTGCAGGGTT
Organism: Caprimulgus europaeus; assembly: GCA_907165065.1. Next base: position 12,723,154 of record OU015536.1, read on the forward strand.
TGGGGGGGATTTTTTTATTGGGTTGGTTTTTGGTGGGGTTTTTTTTTGTTATTTTTGTTTTTTTTTTCCTCTCCATGAAGAAAGTGCTGTTTATTCAATAATGAGTGCAACAGTTAAGGATTCCATAAAGACCTTTTCCACAGAGCCAAGTTAATCTATTACACACTGAAGCACACACACAAAAAATCTAAATATCAAAAGGTTGTCAAGAGAGCTGCCAGAAACGAATATTTTGGTGCACTGCTATATCAAACAAATTTTGAAGACCATCAGATTATTATTAACCCATTCCAGCTCTTTTCTTTTGATATAACCAGAGACCATTAGAAGGAATTTTGCAAGTTTCCACACTGCTGCAGGGGTTTTGCATTTATGTAAATCATTGCTACTTAACAATATGTCCCTCATACGCTTACAAATCAACCTATCTGCACAAAGAAGCCAAAGTGAAGAGAAACAGTAAATTTCATCCTTAATGGATGGGTTCTTGCACCCTGAGAGTCTGATGACCATTTAAGATCACAAAGTATATGGATTTTCTTTGTACAGTTATTCCTTCCCATCTGATATAATCTAAAATTTGAGAAGTCTTACTTAAGAAATCCATTATCTCATCACATACTGAAACAAAGGAATAAGTAAACAACTCTTTCTCAAGCTATCAAAAAAAATCTTCCGGTGTTTTCTTCCGCCCTTTGATTTGGGGGCTAGCAGGGTGTGAATGAAACCTACCATTGCAGGTGGGGACCAGGCTGACTCACACCAGGCAGCCCGCTTTGGCTGTTGATGGAAGCTAACCCAGGAGTGTCATAAGAATAAACAGGTTTCTACCCTGGTTTGTTAGAAGTCCAGACCAGGTGGCTCTCACAGGAATGGAGGAGTTAAATTCCCCACATTCCACTTTCCCATTTTGACCTTGTAAACAGCAAAAGCAGAATTTTGCTGTCCCTGACTACGGTGCTAAACTACCAGAGCTGGGTAACTGTTGAAATTAGTTGTTTTAATTTAAGCTACTGCTTGTTTGTGATGAATGTACAAGCAACGAGTGTATTTTAAACACATGTTCATGGAAAGTGAGACTCCCCTATTTGCACAGCATGTCCTCATGTGCCCATTTCATCAACTGACAGAAAGAGCCTCAAGGAACCTAGTTAGAAAATGACAGCTAGCATGCTTTAAGGATAGCTGGAGAGGAACAGGTCCATTTCAAAACTGGGTATGAGCACATCTGGATTCTCTGTACAGGTGGCCATGCCCTGACCCTGCCAAGGGTGCTGGTGGGCAGCCAGCGAGATTTCCACCGGCACTGCAGCAGGTGCCCGGCAGGACTGCATCAACATCAGATGTTGATGCATCACATCAAGTGCCCTGGCAAAATATTTTAATTTGAAGAATTCACACAATTTGTGTAATTTTACAACAAAACACTGAAATGTTTCCCAATCACCTCCACCCAAAGCAGTGTGAAAAGGGAATTTATAAAAGTTTATTGCCAGACCATAAAATAAGTTACATCCCTGATGCCTTCTGAATAACAAATGTATTTAAATGGCATGTGTTCTGCTAAGGTGAACTTCATAATCACAAAAGATTGTAGTTTTAAAGAGTAATGAAAACTAACAGTCTTGGAAACTCATTACATTCAAATATTTACATATTCTAGTGAACTTAGGATGTCAATTTTGACTGCACAAATCCAATAACTGAAACATATGGCCTTGAAACCTGCAATCAATATAAACCTTTTAGAACCCAAGCTTCAAAAAGTTTTATCAAATATATATTCGATGAGAAGAAGGTTAATTGAATAATTGATTACTCAGTTACAATTAAGTGCTCTTCAGATATCTTTGGGAAATACTGAGATATAGTAGTGATAGATATTTATTTGTTTATCAGCTATCCCTGATTTATAGCTATCATTTATTTTTTATTTCCTCAGTCAATTTTTACATTTATATATTTCAACAGTATAGTCCCTGGTGAGAATCAATATAAAGGGTTTTTTCACCACAGGGCTATCAAAAGCTAGCCTAGAAATCTATATCTACCAATTCAGCCAATTTCAGTGCAGATTTCAGCCTGATAAACACCTTGCTAAAATATTCAGACTTTGTCTCCAGATAGCAGTTATGTAGACAGAACATGCAATATTTGTAGCCATAAAGGTTAACGAATACTAATCCTGCTGATAAACTCTGAACTTAACAACAGTTAAGTGAAAAGATGGTCCTTGGAAAAAAGCAAAGTGTGCTGTTTGCATGTTTTAACAAAGTACTATTTCTTATCAAAATACTAACATGTTCATAAAAGTTCCACCCCTACAGCAACAGCCAAGAGGATCTGTGGGATCTCTGGGGCATTTTAAAGTTGACTGAAAAAATAAATCAGATTTGGGGCTTCAGAGCTGTCTGCACAGAAAAATACTGTTAACTCTTTAGTAGCATTAATATGATTTAAAATATATTTAACAATACCACCCACGTTCTCAGCAAGGAGAACATCATTGTGTCACATACTGTGCATGTCTGTGCATACACATGTTGTTTATAAATAGATATGTAGGTACATACACATACAAGAGGCCCTGCCTGTATCTAGTGAATGTTGAGCTAAATAAGTCTGGGTAAGATTTGTTAAAACACACAGAATTCTTCTGAAGACGGTAAGATAAACTACAAAACCTCACTCTTCCTCCACTAGATGTGGAGGCTTTCAACTCTTTCCTGCATTCATCTCCAAGACATTAGGGTAACTACCATAAAAAAACAAACCTGCTTGAACAGCCCCAGATGTAAACCCTCCTGTCTTTTAGGGCATAGCACTGCACTCACTTCAAAACTTGAAGCCTTCTCTTATGCCTGTGGCAATTCTATACAGGGTGTATGATGAAGAAAGGTACTAAGCTGTTGAGGCATTATTTCAAATATTTTTGATTGGTGCCTCAGATTACAGCTTGTGATGATAAGGATGGGGAAAATAACTTCACATTGTTACCAAACAATAAAATCTTATTTTTGTGAATGTCCTCCTGTAATTACAAGTGTCCACAGAAGGATGTGTTTCTTGGGATATAGCTAGCGTGAGGCATGAGGAAGACTGAAAAGAAACAAAAATTCACATTTTCCTTTTCTTAGTCTAAGTTCCTGCTACGCCTAACCCTTGATATGCTTAAAACTTTGTATGAGTCATCTCCAAGAAAACAGGATTCCAATTAAATCAGTCCAAACTTCAGGTGACTTCACTGGGTTACCCCTTCACTCTCCCTCTGCCTAGTAGCAGCAGTGTCAGATGCAGGATGAGACGTGCATTGGCCACAGAGTACTAAAATCCCATGGACTGTGCTCCTTGACCTTAAGTTAACACTTCTTGGATGAAATTTATTACTTAATGCTTCATTTTTTTAATCTTCCACTCTACTGGTGTCCGAGCTAGGCAGAATTAGGTTCTCCAAGTCTATGAAGCTACTGTGGATTTTCAGCTGTACATATTCTGAGAGCGGAGTCTGGCCTTCCAAGGATATTATTATTTAATATGAGCTTTCCAAACAGAACACTTAGACTCCATGGACACCAGGCATAACCCTCTTTACACATCACACTTTATAGCATGTCAAGGGTGATGTACGCTTTATGTTGGGCCTCATAACAAAATGACAGGCGTTGCTGTCCACTGACAAAGCCACATGACAGCGAGGTGTCACAGACAGAGAGTGCAGATGTATTATCGCTCTACCACTTAGACAGGAATGACATCCTTTGAATCTCAAGAGACAATGTCGCAGGCGAGCTAACCTTAGTGTGCTGGTTGTACGCTCAACAGTAGTGACAGTCAACAATTCCACCTACATCCATCGTGAAAGAACACTGAGGTCCAAAGACAGCACATTTCATATTTCATGTGTGAAATAATCTTAATAGACAAAGGATGACTATGAACAATGCACTTCAAAAGAAGTGGTTAATATTCTACATTTATGTTCAATGCTTCAAATGTACTCAAAAATTGTTTCATATTCACACCCTACACTACAGATAGAATTATTCGGAAACACACACCATTAAAAGTCTTTACAAAGGTATTTATGATATAAAATAAGAACATTTTATATTAATTATTCCTGATTTGAAGCCTATAAATTAGCTTTCTTTTGAGTATGACCAAAGATAAACATTATAAGCTAAGTCCTGGGGGACATCACAACTCTAACAGCACCCACCTCCACTTCTGAAGCAGGTCACACACTTTCATGTCTCAATTTACTTATATACTCTACATTATTTTTCAGATTTTATGAAAGTTTATAGAACATTTTACCAAATCAGCACTACTGCTGTAGAAATCTGAAAAGAAAAAGAGAGACAAGCTCACTGCGTTATACAGGTCGCAGCACGTTCATCACTACACAGATGTTATTCATAGTCACTGGTCCCACATAAGTAGGTCATTGGACCCACTTGCCCTTTTCAGTGATCCTGAAATATGGTGGCATACTTGAAAAGCCATATAGAAGTGTGGGGCTCTCCTGATAAATCATCCCAGGATCAGCTGCTGACTCTTGTATTCAGATTCAGGGCAGTGACAGCTGAGTCTTATTAGTAAAGGTGGGGAACGAGGAACAGGGGTCGAGGAGGCGATTAGCTCCTGCTTTTCCTTGAACAGGACTCCCTCTTTACTGGCAGAATAAGGAAAGGTTGAGGTGGAGACAAACCCTAAAGCAAAAGCCTGGAAACAGCAGCACCCTTCTGTGAGAAGGGTGTTTGGGTTGGCAAGAAAGCCAAAGTAAGAGAATGGGGGAGGCTGGGAGCTTGCCCAGGAAGGTGGCTCAGGACTGACTTTTTGCAATGTCAGGTGAAGAAACCTCTGCTTCTCCTTCCTCCTGCTCCAAGACAAAAGGGAGAGAGAGAAAAAAAAAAAAGAGAAAAGGTGAAGGAAAGACTTCTTGTGCTACACTGCTCCCTTCTAGGGGTCACATCTACAGCCTCCATCTACATCAACCAAAATATTAGCAGGTGGAACATCTACCTTAGGGCCATGTGCTCTTAATCTTAAAGCTCTTGCTCCCAAGCACTATGACAGAAACAGGTAGCTGGTCATGGCTGCTTTAGGGGGAGGGAGTGTAGTTAATGCTGGCTATAATCTCTACCTGTGCACTCTCATCACACCACACTTCTAACTACGTACAGCCCATCTCACCTCTGATATAATCTGTTGCCTGATACCTCATAAACCAGAAAAGACTGGTGTAACTTTGTATGTGGGGGAGAAATAATTAGGAATATTTTTTTTTTATCCAGAAAAAAAATCTCAGTGTCTCAAGATAGCAACACAAAGTTGACCATTAGGTATCCAAGATTAAAAAAAAAAAAGAGGGGAAGGGAAGAGGAGGGGGAAGGGGAAAAAAAAAAAAAAGAGTTAAGCTATCAAAACCTTTTCAACTGCATGAATTGTGTATGTTAAGAGGCCTGGAAACTGCTTCATGTGTTTCACCTCCTGCTGTGCAGTTTTTATGCTGACAGGACTGAAGATAGCTTTTCTAGCTCATATCACAGGGAAAAAGATATATTAAACTAAGACATCTCTGATCATATGCTAAAAGTGCACATGTAACATGCTCACGGTAAGTCCATTTATCACAGAGGCAAGTTTAAAATATAACTGTTCTGAGTTGTTCCAGGTTCCAAAAAAAGACAAAAAAAAAATGTTTGTTGAACTAATTCATACATGCATTGGATTTTCAGTGTATAGCTGTTCCAAAGCACAAAGTGAAACTTGTCTGAAAACACAGATTTAATTTGTTTGTGGTGAAGAATGAATGTAAATACCCAAACACATTTTATATGACTGCTACTCACCCCTGGAGCATCAGCTCAGGCTTATGCTAGGATTTTTTTAATGGATGTTCGGCCTAAACATGTCAAAAATCATAAATATTTTTTTCTAAATCTGGATACAGCATCCCCAGGTCAAGTGTACAGGGTGAAAAAACTCCACCCCTGGTTAACTGAATTGCACACTCCCCTGTAGAAAATGTCTAAATGAAACTTTGAGTGTGAACATCCAGACAATATCACAAGATCAAAACCTCCCCATTATGGATCTATCCCAGTCCTTTGAACTCAGGAGAGAAAAGGCCTGGGACAAAAGCAAAGTGTTTTTCTAAACCTTTGTCTTCAGGAGATCTTCATTCTGACTCTGCAGATGTAGAGCTTTATCCTATGTTGAGCTGTAGACTACTATGGGCTAAGAAAAATATTTCACAATCTGATTTAGATTTTTTTCATACTTTCCAAAAGAAAGCTCGAACTTAGTTTTCAGTGTCAAATACATTAACTATTGTAACTCTGCCTGGGCAAAAACACGCCTTAGGAAATGATAAAAACTTAGCCTAAAATAGATGCACTAAAAATCCATAAAAGACTGAAAATAAAAATTACACTTGAATTTGAAAACTTCAATTTTTTCCATAAGAAACTGTCAGCCACAAAACTGTTCCATATTTAAAATAGTACCAAACTCATCTAAAATATGAAAATGGAGACCCAGTCCTATCACTGCTGTCCTTTGCATCTTCTGCATAGATTATACCTCTCATTGTACCATGAGTTACACCACACTTTGCAACTGCTAAATACAACTGAACTCATTCTTCAATGCACCAGGCTCTCAATGAAAAATAAAGACATTTTAATTTAAAAGTAAAGGGAATGGAATGCCCTACAAGTATTCCAGGTAACAGAGGGACTCTATGAAATAATGGATTTTTCTCTCTCGTTAGGAATGACCACGCTTAACGGATTCACAGCTCCTCTTGGCTTCAGCCCTCAGTGTCTTGCAGGTTTCCCTGACTCATGAAAATAACATTTCTGAATTCACTTCTCTTAATGCATGAAAATTACCCCACCCTGCACAAAGCCTGCAGCACGAGAAGTGAACAGGGTGGTGGCAGTGAAGAAATTTAACCTTTGGGTGCCCTGGAGATCCATGGAGCTGTTGTGAAGCCCTGCTATGGTACATCAGACCATTTTTTGTGGTCTGAGAAAGGCAAAAAAGGAAAAAAGACTCCTCTGTGCTGGTGACATCCCCATTTATTATGGCGCTGTGGCCATGGGAGGAGGGAACTTGACAAATCTTCACTCTTCTGGGTGAAACACCGCAGCCAGGAGGGAAAGGGGGGACATCACCTCCTTCCCAAAGCTTCTGTGTGCGTGTAGAACACCATCTGAAAAACCACATATCTGATCTGCTGAGGACTCCAGCAAAGATGCATGTAGCCTAGGTCACGGTGTAAGTCTGAGGTCCCACACCACGCTGGCTCCCGTGACACCTGTTGGTGCTGCCATGGCTGGAGGTGCTCCTGCAACCAGCCCCACGGTGGGGCCCTGCCCTCGGCAATGGCATGGACCAGCAGTGGAAAGGCAGCTCCTAACCCTAAGTGTCTGCCAGATGAAAGGTGCCAGGCAGACAAGGGGAGAATTAGGAAAAAAATTACTGCTGCTTATTAAGGCCCTTCTTAATTAGATTATGCTCTTTTGGCCAAAGACTTTTTTTTCTGATGATGTTTGCTTAGTATTATTCAGCTGGAGACCAACATTCTGTTATTTTATGTTATAAATTTATGTTGGTAAAATAAAAATAGTATAGTATATTTTTCTATTTTGAACACACAAGTTCACCTTTCTTCTCCTTCCTCGTGCTGAACACTGCTTCTCAAGGAAGCCAAGGGGGAAGGTGAGTGTTCTTGTGTGCGATGAACTTTGTCCCTCTGTGTGGTTTTCTCTAGGGTGGCTTATTTTCACCTGTGTTAGCACCAATTGTTCTCTGAATACGCTGTAACTCAGACACACAGGCAAAGATCTCAGAGGTAGGCTTGAGTCTACTGCTCCTGTAAGAGGTACAGCAGAGAGATAAAAAGATGTGAAAAGCTTCAGAGCTACCAGCCATGAATTTCAGAGGCTTCTCTCAGCCTGAATGGGGCAGAAACACTTCAATGGTCAATGAAGTCCCCAGCCAGGTTTAACGGGAGCTTGGGCTGATGAAACAGCTTCAGCAGAGAGGTTGTGTCAGGCTCCACGTTATGACTGGATCCAAGATCAGAAGAAGAGGGGGAAATGAAAGGTTAGCTCTAAGTATCAGACAAGGACCTGGGATGGGTTTGGGTTTTTTTTTTAATGTACTTTTAATGAGTTTTGCCATCTTATATCTACTGATATTTTAATAACTGCTAAACCCCAGAAAGTCTCCAGAGAAGGTGCTCTGATACTATGATGAGCATAATATAAATGCATAGACAGACAGACAGATATTAATAATTTCTTCCTACCGATGTATGTGTATATATTCATCTATAATAATATAAAGCTTTGAGGGTATTTTACCCCTATTCAGCACAACAACATTTACTACTATCAGTCTAATCATAAATACAATTATTCTTGAGTACTCTATTACAAAAACCAATAAACTAGGCCTCAATAGAGATTCTGAAATTACTTAACTTTTCTTTAGAAAAATATTAAAACAGTATTATCACATCAATGAGAGGAAAAGACAGGAAGATAATAAAGTTATGTTAAACCTCCCTGTATTTACTCATGTGTGAAACAGTTATGTCTGGTCACATAATTGCAATGGTTCTGAGAAATATTTCATATTTTATAATGAACATTAAAAGAGTTTGTGGATCATTACTTTATATGAGTTCCAAAGTTATTACATAAAACCCAACAGGAATGGTTATAAATTATTTGATCCTCTAGTCTGGCCTTGGTAAACATAACATGAAGGCTGAACTATCTCAGCAGACAAGATTCATGATAATAGGTAAAGTGCTTCTACAGTTAAAAATACCCAAGAAAATACCAGGGTACTTGTAAGCAAGGCTCTTAACTTTTTTTTTTTTTTTTTTTGCTATTTCAAAGGAAACCTTTTCTGCAATGAGCTTAAGCCATTAAAAAAGGAAGAAAATAAAGCTTTGTCTAGAACAAAAGAAAACTTGCTCACAGGCATGTTCTATCGTCTACCAATTTGGCACTATCATAACTGTGACCCTAAAGTCTCTGTCAAATTCTTGAACTTGCAGCACAGTATGTATTTAAGACACTAAACTTAGCCACGAAATAATATCACAAGCAATTATTTGATTTTTCAAAAGGATCCCAAAGAGCATCTCATTGAAATATGAAAAATAATAGTATACTAACAAAAAATATACACTTGATACAATTATGAAGATTTTTTTGTCATCCAACCACAATTGGCAGCAGCATTTTAATTAAAGAGTGATCATTTGCTCCAGAGATAAGTGTAATACTAAATGAATTCTGGTCCACTTCCCCCTCTCAGCTCATCTCTGTCTCCAGCTCCTGTGCTTTGTGTCAAAATACTTTGTGGATGTTTTTGTTTTGTTCTATAAATGTCTTCTAAGAATATTAATATGGAGAATTAATTCAGTTATGCACGCACAACATTTAATAAGACTGGAAAACATGTTTAGATATTCTGGTCAATTTATAAAATATATTTAATGCAGATCATATCTGAGGCTCAAATCCTGCAAATTTCTGCTCACGGGTGCCATGTATTTTCATGGTCAAGAAAACCCTTTCCCTGAAAGAATTACTGGGGGATTCTTTTTGACCCCTGCAGACAGAAGCCTGGGCTGGGTAACCACAAAAGGTCCATCCTGACTTACTGCTCTGCTGTAGACTTCCGAGTCCATGCTTAGCGGGCAGGACCTGAGGACCACTGATGTAACCATAAAAGCCACTGCTCACCTGGGAGGGCCCAGGGCTAGCTTTTTTTTTTTTTTCCTTCTTTTTCTCCCCTCCCCCCCCTTTTTTTTTCCCCTCCTCTCTTTTTTTCTTTTCCCCTCCAGAATTCCAATTGTACTGAAACACTAAACCACGCAGCCGAGGGCACTTAGCCTCCATAGCCTTTCAACACAAAACACTTAGATATGGAAGTTTCTTGCCTTGCAAGTCACCTACCCCTCTGACACCAGGAGTGCCTGCTATGCCTGGAAAAGCTGCCAGGGTGGGTCAGGGTCCCACCTGTGAGCATCTCCTGCCCTGGAGAAGTTAGATTTTGTACTGCCTCCCATTCAACAAGTTCCCCTTCAGGACAGTGATGGTTGAGCCACCCAAAACCACTCCATGCTCTAACAGCTTACCACTGCCACTGGCCAGTTTATGGAGTGCTACTAGTTTTCTATGTTACCATTTTTCAGTTCCTGCATCACAGCTATTCACTGCTATAACTTTTTCAAGCTGGAAGTCTATCCACTGCCCTCACTTTTGACTCACTCTTGTCTTGTTTCCTACACTTGAAGGCACTATCTGTTTCCATCCATCAAATCAGGATGTAATTTGTTAAATAATAACTTCTTTCTCTTTGTTTTTTTGGGGGGAAATTTCAAGGAAGAAAGAGCTTCTGTAATGTTGCCTGGAAATTTTTCCTGGTTGTCCAGGGAGCTCATTCTCTGGATTTTTCAAGGGATATCCTGACTTTTAACAGCATCTTTTTGCATTAAAAACATACAAGTAGTGGTGTTGACACCGCAGGATTTTACAGGAGGGCCACCCTGGAGGGTACCACAGACGCTCGCACGTTGGCGTGCCTCTAATGCGGGAATGCTGCGGGATGGGTGTAGCTCAGGTGAGCACAGCCAGCAAAACTTCCAGGGCTATTCTGGGGAAGGCAGGGGCTCGTTTGAAGTACTTTGCTTTTTAAAGATCGTCTGTGTTTCTCCAGTTTCTTACACGACAAACATTTCCGAGCCATCTGGGCCGTATCCTCTAGGTGGTGCTGATACTGCACAGCTCCAGCTTCCCCGCACAATGAAAACATTAATTTGCTATGAGATAATTTTTGACGTAAATGTAAAATGGTGCCCATTCGAACTCAGTAATGAAGCATGGTGCATTTCTACAGCTCCTAATTTGACTAGTTAAATGACTCCATTACGTGTCTAACAGACAGAAGCAAATAATTTCTGGTCAGTTGACGCTCACTTATCCGTATCATTTTACCCTGAAAATAAAGTCTCTAATCTACAGTTTCTTTGTCTTAGTTTTTTTTAATATTATTAAAGCAAACATACTTAAATAAGAGAGATTAAACCAACACAAACTAACAATTAAGGCTAGAATAGAGAAATCAAGTTTATATAATGTGAGAGGATGGATAAAAATGAAAATTAAATAATAAATTAAATGACTGCTTATCTCAGTTATTTCCACTGTGAGATTTGACAACATTACTGTTGAGGAAAAGGAAAATCTCTTTCTCAAATTCATTGATTTTGGAAACCACTTTAAATGCTGCCTACAAATCTGCCTATAAAACTTCCCTGCACAACTTTGAGAATGTTTGGAAAGACTCTTTACAGTACAGAGCAATAAAATAAAAATGTTGCCTTAATAAATATCAGGTGATGAATAATTTTGCCCCGAGGAAAAAAATGGTTAATGCTGAATCTTAATGTTCCTCATCTAAATGCTTTTTTTCTTCCTGCTAAAAACAAGTTTAGAATTAAAGCATATCACTTTACACATATTGCGTGCATATTAGCGAGACACAGCTGCTCATGCCCTACTCTTAAGAGCCATATGATTAAGTTATGGGATATCAGATAATCCAGAGTCCCTTTCTATTGGTCACCTTTTGCAGACAAAGGCTTTTTAGTTTTAAGTCCATTTAATGACAGAATGTCCAATTCTATAAATGTGTGAGTAATTCCAGTGGAACACCTGTGGCTCTCTCTGCTAGAATATAGAAGGAAAGATATAAAATGTCATTACAGTAACATTCAGTGTCTGACTTTAGCAAAAAATATTCGCAATCAAGGCTGCCACTCCATCCCTGATGTATTCCATCATACTCAGGTTTCCATGGTCTCGGAGAAGTAAGTGTGAGCTTACATACCATATGTGGTACCAGCCTTCATCACAGTGGGGTGAGCTAAGGACAGAGCAGCAATTTTCTGGTTGAAGTCACGGGTCCTGTGGGCTCGTTTCCACCATGGTTTGTGGGGACAGAGGCATGTGACTCGCAGCGTTATTAACAAGGGAAACGTAAAAGTTTTTATGCTACTCCTAAAAAACCAAACAAAACCTCAGAAACGTGTACTCCACCTTGTTTCATACCTTTTTTTCCTATTATCATTTACTTATGTCTTTTATACAAAGATTTAAACACTGTATAAGCAGTTTTTGTATGAGCACAAGTTTTCTAATGACAGGGAAGAAGGACAAACAGATTTTGAAGCATCTGATGTAGCATTCAGGAAACTTCAGTTTTCTATTGATGTTGTTTTTGTAGCCATGACAGTGGAAGTGTTATGACCCAAATCTAACTATGGAGAGTTACATTAAAATTAATGGGCTTCTTCATAGTAGCCATTCTTCAAACAGAAATATTCAAGGAGTTAGAGTTGGATTTACAACTAAAATATAAAGCTCCACATCGATGTTCAGTTTCAGCAGGGTTAATTTTTGTGAGCATGCTTAAAGTGCCAGTACATCGCAGGCTCGCTGTTGCTCTCGAGGAAGGCGATGGCAAAACTCCCAGCTGACTTCAATGAGAGGAGGAGCAGACCCTGAATGGAATAAAGGAGCGAAGGAAACAACTCCATATGGAAATGGCAAGTGTTCAAAGATGAGTTAATATCAGCAGAAAATACACATGCAGCCTGACAAAAATACAAGAAGGGTCAAAGAAACAATCTCTGTCTTGGGGAATCCAAAATAGCAAGATCTCAGACTGAGGAGAGAGGATGATCTGGGAAGAGGACGCTGGCCTCTGCCTCTGAACGTCAAGCATGGTTTCTTGGTTTATCGAAGACTGGGCTGCACAGGGCAGGCTAGTGTGAGGTCACCCAACACCACACACAAACAAACCAACCAACACAGGCACCGAGCAGGACATCTGCTGCCAAGGTGGCTGCAAACACCGCTGTATGGTGCAGCTACCAAGGATGAGAAAGATGGATATGAGAAATGAAGGTGAAGCTGTGAAAATGCACCTCTTCAAGTAGCTGAAGTCTAAACTAAGCTACTCAAGATGGGATGCCTGCCAGAATTTGGAAGGTAAAGGCAGAAGGAAGGGGACACTTTAGCAAATATCTGTGAAACTTCTTTGGAAGCAAGGGAGGTACCTGTGGATGGGAGGACTAATGTAACACCTATATATAATAACAGCTCTAGGGAAGATCAAGGAAATTAAACACCAGTCAGCCTGATTTCAGCAGTGGGAAAGATATTGGAAACACTAATCAGGGACAAAATAGAGAAAGTTATGATTTAATTAAAGATATTCAGCATGGATTCACAAAAGGGAGATCATATGTAACAAAACTAATAGAATTAGAATAGAAAAGAAAAAAACCCCATCAAAAAGAATTGAAGGAAGCCATGAACACGATTTACGTGGACTCTGTGGAAGCTAATGCCATACCACCCCCTAACAGGCTACGATGTCATAAGTTCTGACGAGAGGGTCAGTTAAAGAATGTATAACTGGACAGTGCGTGAGGGCAGGGCACTCTGCATGCCAACATCGGGAGTGAAGAGCAGTGCGGGGTGATAGCTGGTCTGTCCCAAGGATCACTAGCACAGCTGATTTTATTCTGCTTCTGTTTCAATGGCATGCAAAAGTGGGATGAAATTTATTCAAAGTAGAAAATGGAGGACAAGTCACAGACAGTATGAACTAAGGGAAAATATAGAAATAAAAAAAATCCATCCTGCCTTTTAGTGAGCAAAGTGATGGGGTGTGATTCAATAAAGTGTCAAGTAACATTGTGGTAAGAACAAAAGGCAGGTGCCACTCATGAAAGGGGCAGAAGCACGGTGAATAATTGGAAGTTAAACTCAAACTCTTAAGCCTAGGACCTAATGTCAGCATAAAAAGAAGCAAAAATATTTCTGGAATTTTCAAATTGAGGCACTGACTAAACTGTGCAAAATCATTCCTGCAGCGTGTAACAGGATAACGAGGAAATATTTGGAAGACAGTACCCTAAGTTTGGCTATCTTTCTCATTAGATGTGTATAGAATGTCCAAATAACCGAGTGACCAAATTATCCCAGGGAGTTAAAACCGAGCCAGATCGGTGTTCCTTAAAAGCGGAGGCAGGGAATACACAACTGCCGAAGTAGCCTCAAGTTACAGCCCTATCTAACAACAAGTGGGCACGAGCTGAAGCTAGGGAAAAGCAGGCACTAATGGAATTTAAGTGGAATTTCTTTGCACAGAGATGATAGTCAATGTCACACACAACCCAGAGCAGCATTAGCAACACGTGGAAAAAAATTACTGTGTCTCATTCAGAAGAAAAGACAAGGAGTGAAATTATATCCCTGGCTTTTCATCCTTCAGTACTCTAAAACTATGTGAGCCACTATTCAAGTGAATTATTGAAATATAGACTATTACATTTGTCTTATGGGCCAGGTAAGCAATGTGAAGTTGGCACAACTATGAAAATTTTCATGCACGTAAGATGAAGGCAAGTAATTGAGGTGTGCCAGAGGATCATGAAGGGCCACCCCGCGCCCTTGGGCTGCAGAGCAGAGGAGCTGCACTGCCCCTGCAGATCTGCCATTGCACCCAACTCACTTCATCCACTTTGATGTGTTTTTTATTATTTTCTAAGCAAAAATGCATCACAAAAATGGGCCTTAAGGGAATATTCTTGCTGATGTTGTTTCCATTGTAGTAGGTCTTACAAACCTGGCATGAAGTTACTAGAAATGAGAGGCTGGAAATTCTATCACTCAAACTATCACAGAAACAAATGGGATTTACATGCAATAGTACAGCCAGAGCAGGGGTGATGGACTGGTATCTACAGCTGTCTGTAATTGATAGCACAGCCCTTATTGCCTATACCACAATGCATTTTTATTCTTAAATGTTTTCAGTAAAACAGCACCAATCAAATAGCATGGGGCAGGCTGTGGAGGAGACCAGTACAATTGCACTTGGGAGCGACACTTTGCAGAAGAGCAGTTCTGTTGGAACAGAAGAAGACACAGGCAGACAAGCAGGGCTTGCCTTCCAAATGGGGCCAGAGGAGAGCAAGTTTGGAAACGAGCCAGGAAAAGATGCAACAACATAGGGTTTGGGGGAGATATTAAAAAAAACAACCAAAGAAACAAAAAAAATCCAAACCAAAACATAACAAAACAAAATACCACCACCATTTCAAAAAAAAAAAAAAAAACATAACAAAGAAAAAACAAGCAAAACAAACAAAAAACCCCAACAAAAATCTGACACACTACAGGTTTTCAGATTTGCTTACAATCAAAACCAATGCCCTGAAACCAGCCATGAGGCTTGGCACTATGTAGGCACAGACCTGGCTAGCTGTTATTTTAATCTACAGGGTCCTGTATGAGTACAGTGTAGAAAGTCCAGTGAGCAGCAGCTAAATCTGCACCTGCTTTGAGAAAGGACTCATCCCCAAGTAATCTGGGCATGTACTTTTGAGCCTTAAAAACAGTGCTATCGGAGCGGCAGCCCCAAGAGATGCCCAACAACAACGTCACCCCCTGCAAGCACAGTGTAATAAACACGAGAAATACTGAGATCCCAAGACTAAGGAGGGGATCAAGAGCTAGGAAAGAGCGGGTGAAGGAGGGAGACACAGGCAGGCTCGTGGCACTCGAGCCACACAACAAGGGCTCTGTGCTCCAGGAGCTGTGTCCCGGCTGCCCCACACCCCTTCCTCCCTGCTCAGGAAGTCATCTTCTGATCCTAATGGGGAACATACGTTATGTCCTTCTCATTCTAAACCTAAACATCACCATCATGCTACTTCATGATGAACCAGGCAGATTCAGAGACTCTTGCAGGGAGGACAGGGAAGGTGGGGGTCCCACTACTGCCAGCAGCCTCTACTGCTGGCAGCACACTCCGCTACTGCCAGCACGCTCCACTACTGCTTACCCAAAAACCAGGAGGGGATGGTTTGGGTAATGCGCAGCACAGGTATATTTCATTCAGAGCAAAGAAGGCATCTTCTCAGTCTACAATCCCACCACTCATCCAGAAAAAGCTTATCATGAAGATATGGGAGTTCATGTAAATAGCACTAAACTTTAATTTACAACAGAGCCTAGCATAGAAACCCTTAATGACAACCAGACCCATGAATGTAAGGTGTCTAGAATGAAAACAAAGGGTTAAAGTACCTGTCTGGATTTTTTTTCTTGAAAATCAGTCATTGAGAATCATCTGTCAGTAAGACAAAATTAATTACTACATGTAAAATTGAAAAAAAAAAAAACTACAACAAAAAAACAAGCCAACGTAAATTTAAATATTACATCATATTACAAAAATGTTCATAAAGTCTTACTGTTAATGATGCATGTTCACCTTTCTAATACTCAAACTAGTCAAAATTATTACACCCAATTTGCAATAATAAAAAATGAGAGGGAAAAAAAGGATATTTTATTATTATTGTTTTATCCGACTTTAGAAGCTTTGGAAAAAGCCTTCCACAAATTACAGTAACTTGCAAAATTCAGTCATGTTTTTAAATACTCTTAGAGGGCTAGTGCTGAAAAAAATGCTGAAATTTAAATGTTAGACATTTATGCTTAACAAATCTAGTAAATATAAGCCTTAAAGACTTTGTTCACTCAAATCAGGGCAATTATTGCACTTTTCTCTTGCAAGTATTTTACTAATTTATGCATAGTTTGTTTTACTTATGTATTAAATCAATTACTGGTAATATATTAAATATGTTTTTAAGTTTAACATGCAAATATAGTTCTGTACTGGAGCTTTAGTGCCTTTTTTGGAGAAGGTTGTATGTGTTTACATTAAAAGAGCTTACAAATTTTGGCAGTGAATACATGTGCAAGTTCTCTAGAGCAGAGGCTCAAACCTCCCACACGCCCCTGGCTAGCGAGCTGCTTCCCCAGGGCAGCACCCAGCACACCTGGCTGCTGCGGGAACCAGAGGCAAGAGTCTGGGGAGCCCCCTCCCACCTCCAAAGAAAAAGATTTTTTAAAAGATTAAATATCCTAGCCAATGTGTGGAGTGCTGCCTGCACCTGGGATAATTCTTAATAATAATTTACAAAAAAACAAAACAAACAAACAAAAAACCAACCCAACCCAACCAACCAAAACAAAGCATCTTGCTTTAACAGAGGCGTGGCATTTGCACCATCTCCAACTCTTCCCCATTGAAGAATTTTCAGCGCATAACCCTGCACCTTGCCCCGAGAGCAGCAGTACTGTTACCAGGGGTAAAGACATGAGCCCAGCCGCAGCTCCAGCCTTGCACTCCCATGGTCTGACAAATGCTGAACACAGAACAGTTTATGACCAACTCCCATTCTCCTCTCCCCATGCCATCAGCACTTGGTGACCTGCTTGGGCTGTCACGCTCCACACCAGGGTGAGGGTATGGGCTGGCAGGGCCAAAAGCGGTGATGGTGACTGGGACACTCAGTGGTGATCACATCAGCTCTTGAATCTGGTCCTTGTGATATTTAGCCCAGATACCAATGTTTAACAGGATTTTAAGGAGTGAGTTCAGCAGAAGCTGGCTACGTTCATCCCTGTGAGATGCTGCTGGGTGCCTCATGTGAGAGGCTGAGCAGTCTTGTTATTGCGGTTCAATGTAAAGAGGGGCTCCTCGCTATTGTGTGATGCAAGTCCCTCAGACATCTGCCTCAGGAATAGCTTCATCCAAACTCTGGATGCAAAGTTTATCTACTTGGTAGATAAACAGGTGTAAAAAGAAAGAAAATTAAAAAGAATAAAGAATTCTTGAAATAAGCAAAAAGCTTTTTTTAAATAATCAAAGCTTACAAAAACAGTAAATACTGCCCATCCACCCAGAGAACTTCCTCTGGCTGACTCTCAGACAGGCACTGGTTAGTGCCCTGGCCAAAACCAGGTGTCAGCAGAGCATGGAGCCTTGCAGCTAGAAGAGCAATGCATGGGCAGATCATCTGCTGTGACAAACGTATACAGCGTGAAGATCCTCCCTGAAGATGTGACACCTCCATGTTGCCTTCCATAAAACTTCCATTAAAAATAAAATTTAAAAAAGAAAAAGAAATCTTGCAAAACGACTGCTATGTCTATGGAGTCAAAAGAAGTCCTGTGTTAACAGGGTAGGAAGGTGGGGATACTCACACAGCAGGGCAGTTTTGAGGAGGCTACTCCCCACAGCTGGACCAGCATCAAAGATGCAGCAAGGCTGAGTCTGTGGGTGCTGCCCTGAAAGCCAGTAAGCACATCACTCATTCCTTCTGGGACCCAGTTTCCTCAACCAAGAAAGCTGAGACTGCAAATTGCTATCAAGAGTTGGAAGGGAAAAGCGTCTTTTGTTGAAGACATGAAGGGGGGGAAAAATAATAAAGCAGAAGAAAATGGGAACTGGTTGCCAAACTGGAAAAATCAATTATTCTACTGAACAAGAGTAGTGACAAATATAGCTGCCTCTATTCCCTCCTCCTCCTCCTCCTCCATTGAACAAATTGTTAAAAGAACCAACAATCTGTTGAACGACAACCCCCGGTATGGTGTCATTGTTTAAAAAGTGAACACAGAAAAGGTCTTGCTAAAAAGGAGGCACAAAGCTCTAGACACAGTTTTGGATTCACCCTCAGTGAATCCCCACGTTCATTTTGTTGAGTTTAAAGCAGCCATTCTGAACTAGGTGTTTGATCATATCAAGGCAAACAAATGCTTGAAAAGCACCCAAAACAGCCCAGATCATGATGATAGTGTCTGGACTTTTTCCATCTAAGAGCAAATTCCCACAGCCACTTAGACCCCCACCTAAGATCTTCCGTGCTTGGCTTTTTTTTTTTTTTTTTTAAAAAAAAGCATATACCAGCATTGTCTTTGGTCCAATTATTGCACTTTTAAATGCAAAGTGAGGTTCCAAAACCAGCAGACAAATGCATCTCTCCAAGCAGGATGAAAAAACCTGGTGGTGTCACACGCAGTTGGCAGCGTTGTGGAGCAGGGTCCTGCAGGTTTCCTTAGAACTGTTCTCACATTAGCAGCAGACAAAGGAAAATGAGGGAATTTTTGTTCTATGCCCTGTCAGTGAATTGGTGTAGTGTTGAATGACATGGGAGTTGTTCATCAGGCAAGGCTGTAGCACAAGGGCTAAGGCTTTGCTCGTGCAGGATGGGTGTGGGGAGAGGGGAACCTGAAGGGCAGCAGTGTGGCTGGGGACCCATGGGTGCCTGTGCCTCCTGTGCTGCTGCAGCACGGCCCATCTCTTCTCTCCTTTCTTTAAAGAGATTTTACATCTTCACTGTTAAGGTGGTGATCAGGTAAAGGTAAGTGATGCAATACTGAGAGATAATGAATATTTCTGAGATAAACCAGGGAAGTGTTGCACCACACCAGGAGAAAACCCTGTCCAGCACACCGTTGCAGAGGTTGCTGTTTTGGCCATTGCAGGCCACCGAGTTATGATTTGTTAACATTTCCAGCCTGTGGCAGGTGGGTTCATGCATCTCTGCTAATAAAACAGGATCTCATGGCAAGCTTCAAAGCTGTCTTTACACTTATACTCCCAGGCACTTACTACAAGGAATGTACCCATGCCAACATGCTTTGGTTGCCAAACTGATAAAATGAATAATGCTGGACACCACTTTTGCTTTCTTTTCCTTGTCAGATGAATACATTAAAAAACATGCTAAAAACCTAAGAATCGTAATAGCTGTTGAGCATTCAGCAGATGGTACCATCTAGACCCATCTAATTTGAGGCCAAGCAGCGTAAATATCGACTGTAGGCAAGAAATAAAATTTAATACTGATGAAAAGGGGGCAAGAGCAATGACTTGAGAAAACTTAGGTGATCATCCATTCCTTTCACTTGGAAAATAAAAGGCAGTTACTACACTTAGTGGCAGGAGATTTGACCAATGTGCCAACAAAAAACCGAATTTGATTCTAATCTAATTGTAAAAGTGCCATTTCAGGAGTCACATCTGATTTATGGAGGGGTAAAGGGATCCAAGTCAGGCTTAATTCTACTTTTGCTCTACAAGAAATGTCTTTAAAACACTGAATCTTGGAAATGAAATCTGTTTCTAAAATATTTACACTAAGAAAATATGCCATGGCTGAACCATCCACAGAAACTGCTGTTCTCCCTTAATAGTTTTAAAGCTCTTTTTAAAATTCTTTCTAATGAGGAGAGTTACTTTTCTGAGAGGAAAGCACAGCGCAACTGAATAAAAGAGAATGATTCCTGAGTACAAAGTGCAATGAAAGGCTGGATATGCTTTTCATGTAAGCATACATTATGCCTTCCATATTGTTTAAACTTGCTCATCACTGAACTACTCTACATGTAACTAAATTACAAATGGCTCAATGCTAACAAAACATAGCAAATTAAGACAGAATCAGGTCAGACTTCTGTTTGAATTATCTAACTGAGTCTCTAACCTGGTGCAGTATTTGGCCACAGTTAAAAATATATTAAATACACACAAGCATATATATGCATATGTGTATGTATGTCCACGAGGGTGTGAACAAATGCATTGAAAAAAAAAAAAAAAAAGACAAAGTGCAGGAGTTGAAAACTGTGTGCCACAGTATATTGCCAAGGGAGGTGGGGGGACACAGGACACATTTAGATTAAGACTCCTTAATTGTGGGTACAATCAGACCCACAAAAAACCACTGAGAAGCAAGATGAATCATTTGCTTCTTTGGAGACCTGATTTGATCCTGCCATCAGGCAGGCAGACACCAGCCCAAGTACTCAGAGTCTGTGTGAAATTATAGACAGAAATCTATAGGGTCGTAGTAAAAAAAGCTGAAAGCAGTGATCAGCCCGAAAGGTTCATTGCTAGGAGAAGGTGGTAATACTGCACATTAATGAAAGCCTGGACCTATCACCTGCTGTAATAATTATCATGCTAATATGGGGGGCTGCTGCGGTTTGTGGTTTTTGGCATTCCCATTACTACCAGAAACTGCAAATTCAAACACTGTATGTGCATCATAAATGAAAAGTTTCTCATCTTAATGCTGTGCAGAAAAAATAAATTATGTTTGGTTTGGTTTATTTTTTTCATTTTCACTTTTAAATTTCCTTTGACTAAATGAACCTCAGGCTACAGAAATGCACACAGGCATTGTAGCTACACAGATACCAGCATACAAATCTCTTCTGCACAAGAAACACATAAACACTAATCCATTTTCTATACAAAATGTAAAACTTCACATGTTCTGTTCAAGCTCATTACTGACTAGTATCTTAAGCTTGTCAAGTGTTTTAAAGGAGCTTTCCAAGAGAAGTTTGTAGTTAAGCATATGGTAAGCTCGTCCAGTCCATATGACTGGTTGAGCATCGACCACTACTGTTGGTACAGTTTCTTCAATATTATGACAGTGTTTGTCAATGAAAATTAAATTGCTGTCAAACTTTTCCCACTAAACTTACGGCACAACACTTGGAGAGAGCCAGCTTTGTGACTCAAGCCAATAAGGCCTCTTCTAAATACTCCTCTATTTTACCCATTTGTGGAAAAATCTCTGCAGATTTATTTCTGACTTTTGCAATAACCAATAAAGGCTTTCCAGTGCTTTCTGTGAAAAAATTCTATGAAGCCATATTTAATACATTTACTGTTTTTTCTTATATTCTGTGAAAATCACATACATAAACAGCCACGTCATTATCTGGGCAATCTGTAAGCACAGGTGCATTTACAGACAGCAGAACGACGGTGATGCCTTGCCGAACACGTGAGATCACACGTGGATGTAAAACACCCTGCTCATGTATACAATATCCACCCAAGCTCATATTTTGAGGGTCAGGGAGGAATCACATAATGAAAAAAGCCTAAAAACCCCCAGACCTAACAGGTCCAGAAATAAAAATTACATCTTTATTATCTTTAAAATGATGCAAAGGAGTTAGTTTGTGAAATGTTGCATGTTTTAAACAAATACATTGCAGGTTTCTTCTTTACTTTTTTTTTTTTTTTTTTTCAAATGGTAGGAACCAATCTCTACAAACAAAATACTTCAGAACTTCACTGAGCAGTTACACCAAAAGCGGCTGTTTCCTAATCAACACCCCCCCCCCCCCCCCCCAAATTATAGCCATTTATAGCTTCTTTTTTTTTTAATATCAGATTTTAAAAGGTGCAATGGAAGGTGCCAACAGGGAATAAGCAGTCTGGGAATAAAAAAAAATAAAAAAAATTGATGGGTATACCAAGAACAACACGGCATTAATTGCAGTAAGTAATGAATGACAGTCACCATTTTATTTGGTGTTTTACCATCTCCCTTCTAGACACGAGTCTAGTCTCAGCTACCAACATAGGAAAATGCTTGTACTGTGAGACTGATTTATAGGATCATTCCGGAATTGTATTTCCTCACCACTGCTCTCTGTGCCTTTCCTGAGCACATTTCTCACTAAACTATGCAGCCAGAATCTTGGGATCATCGAGTCAACGCTACGTGCTATTTACTGAAGACTGCAGCATAAAACTTCAGAAATTTTTGTTGGTGTGCTGGCACTGGGCAGATCCCACTGAGGACACTGCAGGGTATGTCCCAAGCCTGACTCGGGTGATTTTCAGAGGCCAGAAAAAGCCAAACTGCCCGTTCCCCGGGGTGGGATGGGAGGCACACCAGGTCTGCTGGAGAAGGTTCTCAGTTTTGCCTGGCTGCTGTCAAAGGTGATAATGGCTTTCCAAGCTCAGCACCAAACAGGATAGATTCAAAACCAGGCCTCACCTCACCCTAGGACTTTTATCTGCAACTGCCATTGCGTTATCAAACCAGTCCTGCTCAAACAGATGGGCACTCTTTCCAAGCAAATGCAGGAGCTAGTAAATACCTTGCATCTCCATATCCTTCAACAATGAAGGGTTTCAGTTTGATGTTCCTGCTGTAACAGATCAAATACGTGTGAAGATTGTGCTATGGTGAAAATTCAGAAGTCAGGATGTTTTTTCTAATCTAGGGCTGCAGAAAGACAAGCCGCAAGCAGCGGAGCTTTCCTCCTTTTGGGTTCCCTTTGTAAGGGACTGGGGATAGTGCTCAAGGTCATTGGTTTTGGTGTTTCTGACAAAATTATTTGTCTGCTCTTAAATTCAATGGGCAATTTCAGTTGCAGCCACTTCCCAAAGCCTAAATTTGGCAGTTTGTAATACTTAGTCAGTCTGTTGGGAAGGCAGCAATGTCCCTAAAATACAGATATGGAGTTAAAATATGGAGCAGAACAATGACTCTATTTGTCTCTTATATGGAGACACATACACAGAGACTACTCAGATGGAAAAAGGGATATAAGAAGAATCCCAGAAGTGACAAGTGCACATTAAGCATCATCATGTTTTAGACTGAGATATTTCTTTGAGAAATTATTTGCAACTCAAAGCCGTACCTCCGCGGCACACACATGGCTTGGGTATGACGAGCAATTGGAGCAGAGATTAGCTGGAGACTCTAGCAGAGAAAAATGGGAGAAGGCTGATACATATCTATGTTCAAAGGTGATAATGTCACCCTGGCCCATCACAATTCCAGTAGGCTGATGGTGGAATTTAAGTCTCTCTCATATCGAGTACACAAAGAGGTACATCTTGGCAGTATAACAAAAGCCAATGTGGGTGGCAAGGTAGCTGCAAATTTAAGCATGAATGCTCTGGATGTGGGGGCTTGCACCTGATTACCAGATGCTTCAAGCAGATGGCCAGGGAGAGGAGAGAACAAGGCTCATGGTTGCTTTGATAGGGTTACAAAAAGCACCAAACCCACAGAACAGAAAAAAAGACAGCTTCCCTGACTGCACAAGGGATCAGACCAACAGGGCCACCGAGACACAGCACGCTCTACACCGGATTTAAGAGGTGAGTCCCAGAATAAGGCTGGTGGTTAAATATCAGCCAAGCTGATAGAAATGGGGCTCAGGAGAGAGGAGGGGGGAAAAAAAAAAAAAGATTTTTTTTTTTTTTTATAAATTACCACTGTGCATAATAGGCAGCTGCTATTTAAGCACAGGGTATTCTTGGGGTTTTCCTCTTTGGAGGAGTTCCTCCCACAGGAGGCTTTGCACTGATGTATCGTTTAGTATGTGTGGGTGTCAATATTTTTTCTTTGGGGCTGCAAATGAGCTTTTCTGCATGCAGTCAGAAGTGCCAGGGTTTGTAAAAAAAAAAAGTTACAAAGGAAAAAAATCGAAAAGCTCATTTTGTTCACTTTTCTGGAAGACAGTGGCAAGGATTTGCAAAAGAGTACTTCAACTTCACATAGTGTAGGGCAAAAATTTGAGAATTTTATTCTATTTCACCCTGACAAGTAACCAGACAAAATTTAGATGAGCAATCCTTCTCAATATCTGAGCAATATTTGTGTCATGGGACATCTGATCCTGTCTCAGGACTGTTTGACCTGGCACTATCAGAAATGTAGGTCCAGCTGGTACAGGGGACAGGGCACCTCCAAAGACAGCTCCCAGCCTTCCCACCCCAACGTCCCCAATGGTGCGGTGGAGGAGAGCGTTACGGCACTGGTGTAAACCACAGGTAACCAGTGACCTGGAATCATTAAAAATCTGAGTTCATCACATTTCTCAGGAGGAGGAGGCTTCGGCCGGGGGTCTTGGCTAACCTCCCACTCTGATCACTGCACCTGCCAGCTCCACTGCTCTGTGTCCTTTTGGTTTGGTATTTTATCCTCCATAACTGCTTCCCAGCATTTCTGAGGAGCACACCGGATGGAGATGGCTCCTCTCCGTATGCACAACCAATGGCTGAACTGGTCTTCCAAGCCCAAGCAGCACAGAAGCATATGGCAAAGACAGAAACATCTCACCGAGCACCCAAACACAGCATCCAGCTGACATAACCCACACGGACCCTGCAAGGTGGTGCATCCAGGTCCACACTCGGAAACAAAACATCTGATTCATGGTGCCAGCCTCCACAAAATATGCATCTGCAGTAGATTGACAAATGCTTGATTGTTTAGTGCAGTTTAAAAACACTTAATGTGCTGCAGTGGAAAGATAGAGCTGCAGTTAGGAGGGATGTAGGGTAGTGGCAAGTTGCCTTCATGACTGCCAAGCCCAAAAGCCCCATCTTGCATCTTTCTGGTGGTGGCAAACCATGGCCAAGAGGTTTGGCACATTCAGGGAGGGATATGCAGATGCACTCTGATGAGACTCGCAGTGGGGACCCCTGCCTCCTCAACCACAAAAATGTATAAAGAGAAGGTTCATCAAATTCCTTATCCTATTCCAGCCACAGGAATGCTTTACTTGACATCTGACAGCCCAACAGGCACCTTTCTAGGGAGCCAAGGGGCGCAGTCCTCCCTTCACCCCCTGACACCATCCACCCACGCTCAGGAGGAAGGATAATGGGCGGCACGGGGAGAAGAAAGGAGGATCTATCTTACTGCGGCCTCTCCTTAGCACGCTAATCATTACAGCACATCCGCTCAGCGTTACTTTTTCCTTCTGCACAAATAATTAAGAAACACCTGTGTTCTTTTCATTCAATAACACACGTTTCAGAGAAAGCTGCTCTTTTAAGCTTAGATTATTTTCTGTTACTGCAATTCAGCTGACAAATAACAACGACTCACTTTGCCAAGGACTGAGAAAAGGGGGAGGGAGAGGCTTTCAACCACACTCTTAAATAAATAATCAAATAAATATTACTGAAAATAAAAAAGAAGCAACCTTAACATTTATCTCCTTCAAAATGGCCGGTGCCCCCATGCAACTTTGAAATCTGAATCAACTCCTGGAGGTGACTCTTTGCCAACGTTCGCTCCTATGCCAGCTTTCTCACAAACGAACAGCTTGTATCTCCATGAAAACCAATGGATGGAACAAATTGTATTAAATTATGTAAAATGATACTAAAGAGCACAATCTACCAGTAAAAAAAAAATATTTTAAAATTGGAAAATCTTGTTTTTATAAATTTGAGAAAATTGTAAAAGATAATTAGGAAGGGGAAATGTTAAATTTTTATTGCACTTAAAGGGATGTCTCATGGCTTTAATCAGGAAATGAGATTTATTCTCTCATAGGTCAGACACACATAATTCTTTGGAGCCGTTGACACCTGTGAGTTATTTAGCCTTCCTCATACTTTTAACAGGTAGAGAAATCCCATCTCTATGAAGCTGAGCGTAGCCCTGTGACAGTCTCAAATTGTCCCTCCCCATCACACTGTAGGAGCTGTCAGTGCACATTATGTATCCAAATTTCCTTCTACTTCTCGGAGCCCCTTTTTGGAGGGGGAAGGGGATGCAAATAACTGTAATTAGCACCAAATTCGCTATATTCTCAGAAAATGATTAAGGATATTTTCAGCACCTTTTGGGGACTTTTGTAATTTAAATATACTGTCATGTCCATGCAAGGAACATTCCAGTAACTTTGCCTGAAATGGGTTTTAAATTGATGATTTCTAAGCCTGAGTCAGTTAATCATGAACAAAAAGATCTGACTATTTCTGTATCCAGGGTGTTGGAGAGGGGGAGGCTGCGAGAGCTTTTGGCTGGTTTGAGACTTTAAATGACACTATATTGGCATATTGGCATTGGAATAGGAAGCCGTAATTCAGGGCTTTGTTCTGATAGTGTGCAGCCCCACGGCCGCCGAGCCCCCCGGTTCCCCAGCCTAGTGCCATATCGTGCCCACGGGGTCAAGGCAGATTTTGGAAGACTACCCATCCTCTGTGATGGCAGCGGGACCTGGCTGTGGGATGGTGGCTCCTGGAGGGGTTTGGCTGCCATGGGCAGAGCCAGAGCATCCCTGGGGCCGCGGGAGGTGGCTGATGCCCCGGCAGGGATCCCTCATCTGCACGGCTTCACTGAAGGTGCCGATAAAGGAGAAAGGGTAAGCTGGATATATCCTCTTCGATCAGACAGACAGAGTGCCATTAATCCAGTTTTACAATAAAGGGGTTTCTCTGCATATGCATTTTTTATCTTCCCCCCCCCCTTTTTTTTTTTTTTTTTTTTTTTTACTTTCCCCCTTTCCATTGCAGGGTCTTGCAATGGAAAGGGGGAAATGCAAACTCATGATTCTTGTCTGCAACAGATAGTTAATTTATTCTGCAACTGCATTAACTCAGTGTACATCTAAACCTTCCTAACCTATCTCTGGAAGGATATTTTTATGCCACATGAGTGAGGGTTAGCTTTAACTCTCAGTTCTACCACATAGTGCTCCACTGGAGATCTTTGCAATCCTAAAAAAAAAATAAAAAAAATAAAAAATAACTTCTGCAGCCAGTAAAGCACATACAAGAACTGCTCAGCAGGACAAATGAGCATTGTAGCTTCCATAGTCACATACGCCACAGGGAGTCCCAACTAATTTCCACTCTCAATAGAGCTTATACAGACCTGGAAGCTTAAAATTGTTCCTGTCTTTCCATTGAATAGCACTGGGCTCCTGTAAAAAAGGCACTCCTTTCCTGAAGGACAAGAGGAATTTGAAGGCCTGGGGGCTGCAAAGGGAGAAGTTGCTCTGCCCCTTCTCTCCCTGGCTGCATGGTGGCTGATGAAACCAAATGCACCCAATAAAACCCAGGAGATTTCCTGTCCCACACTGCCTTGAACCCCACCTCTGCTGCTGGAAAAAAGAGCTCATCCAAGACTGCTAAAGCATGGGAGCCGAGGCTGGGCTTTCCTTCTGGAAAACACCAGTGCAGCTGCTATTTTTGCAGACAGGTAGTGTTTAAAAGCTGGCCTCGAAGGGTTAACGTTTTGACTTGACAAATGAAATTTCCCCATCTCTGTGATCCAGTCACCACCGACAGCCTACCCTCGTGACTCACAACAGCTGGAGTTGCTAAACTGGCAGCGTCGCACTGTGGCATCAGGAAATTTAAGATAAAAAACATATACAATATAAAAATAATCCTAATAAATTCTGGAAAATGTAGACGTGTAAAGCTCCACACGCTAAAAAAGCATCCTGCTAGAGAAACTATTTTTAAAAAGGCTATTAGGAGGTGTGAAAGCAAAGCTGTCTATTATGTTTCTAAAGAAAGGCACCAAATGCTTATTTTTCATCCCAATGAATTCTGAGTGACCGTTTTTGACAGACAGTTAGCACAAGGTCACTGCCAGTCAGTGGGCTGCTGGCCAGCAGAGCCTCCAGGGTGCGGGCGATGGAACTCCGTACATCAGAGGGACCAGGCACTTGGGGAGAAAACTGAACTTGCTGAAACAATGTTGGGTTAGATCATCTGAACGAAACCTGATCTCAGCTGCTGTTTTCTGGGTTTCTCTTTCCCACCTTTTCTTATGGAGTGGAATAGTTTGATTTTTTTTTTTTTTTTAATAATTAAA
Organism: Caprimulgus europaeus; assembly: GCA_907165065.1. The sequence goes on from OU015536.1 coordinate 12,751,517, forward strand.
ATCCAGCAGCTATTCTCCTTATGTGTTTTTCATGTAGTAAATTGAGGGAATAATAAAGTACAATAAAAAAAAAAAAAGATGGGGAAAATATTTCCTTCTCCTCTGTGCGACTCCCACCGCAGACAATATAAATCCCACAACACATGGTTGCAGGGAAATCGGAGCACACTCAGGGCTGGAAGTGCAAATTCATCTCATCTAAATGATTAAACCAGTAACAGTTATAAACAAGGAGCTTTTTATCCCACTGGTTTTGGGATGGGTTAGTGCTTTTCTCCAAACAGTCTTCAAATAGTTTATGCTAACCAAAATATCCCTCCAAAAACACAGCCTTGCAGTGACCAAATAAACAAGAGAATTACTCCAAGGGGAACAAGGCAGCCAACTTTGTGGGGCTGGGCTGGGGTCCTGACAAACCAGATGAGGACCATGGTCACCTTTTTGTCCAGGTTGTCACTTCATTTTATGCCCAGCCTGCAGCAAAAATAGTGCATTCAGAAGCTCCTTCCTTCTGCTTTAATTCCTGTAATTTCAGCTAAATGTGCTATCAGAATTTTTTTTTTTAATTTTACTATCTAAACATTCAAGTTAGCAGATTTATTAAAAAAATCATCCCCCCCCCCCAAAAAAAAAAAAAAAAAAAACACAGCTCTAGAAGGAGCATTGAGAAAGCACTTTTCAAAGGAGATGGACGACCCCGTGGTCAAATTTCATCTTTACTGGTTTCCCATTATCACGTCATGGTAAGAGACCAGCACACCCATTTCCTCATGCTTTCTTCTCCCTAAGGGTATGGGCACACCTAGACCTTTATTGACTCTCTGGAAGACAGTTCCCAAAGCACCAGAAGGATTTTCCTGGTCCATGTCAAAAGCTGTACACTGACTTCAGGAGCCCTTGAATCTGGCAAAATCTGTAGCAAAAATGCAGTCACATCCTTAACTTGCTTTCACACCAGCTTCTATTTTATTTTTAATATTAAAAATATATTTCATCATTATGATCTACATTTTCATTCACATACATCTTTTTCATTATTTTTTATCAGTTAATCTAAAGTGATACACCAAGTGCTACCTAAAAAAGCCAATTTAAAATTATTTCTTAGAAGGAAAAGATCTGACCCTGATTTCACTCAGAATTTGCTTCCATGAAGACATTGGGGTTACACTGGTATAAGTGTGATACAAATAAGATCAGGATCAGCTTACAGGTGTTTGACAGAGTAAAAGAACACATTCAAATAAATTCGTACATGTATAGCACTCTATACATGTGTTGAACGTGCTATTTAAGCACACAGCAGTGGAATGAATAAAAGAATGCCTCTTTATGAAAAAACAATGATTTACATGTCATTGCAAAACACCATGGGAGAAATTGCTTTCTCCCCAAAATGTCACCTGAAAAATCCAGAATACATGGACTAATAAGGATCTTCTCTGAATTCAATGCTTCTAAAAATATGAGGACTATCATAAAAATACTTATACAGGTGATACACAGACTTTTATGCAAGAAATTGGGCTTGCATATTACACAGGATTCAAAAAGAATAATTAAAGTCCTACATGGACACATATCTGCCTGAGGGCAGACCTTTTATGTTGTTTTGCATTCCACATGTCACTCAAAAGAATTGCAACTGGGAAATGATGTTGAACTAAAATAAGACAAGAACCCATTGACTAAAATTATACCCTGTCCAATTTGCTGACACCCCTTTAGACATCTCGCCATGATTGCTCTGGTGCAACCACTGTTCTACATATGGGTGACATTTAAACTAAGCATAGTTGCACACTGAAATCAAATAAAGGATTTGAAGATTATTTTTTTGCCTCCTTTTTGATACTGAAAAGTACCTGGGATTTGAAAGCAGAAGGATGTACTAGGAGCAGTCATCTGCTTTTGTCATCCTGTCTAGAAAAAGCATTGTGGTTTTCTACAATTAATATATTTGGGTAAGAATAATCAGATTAGGAGCCTGAATCTTTAGCCCTCACAAGCCCAAAACTCCTACAGAAGTTAACGGGGGATTTCTGCTTGCAAGGGTAATGGGGCTGAACCTTTCTTCTGCAAAACCAGGTTTCCTGAAGCCCCGACACATGGGCGCACTGAAGTCACACATTCTTTGTCCAGCGCTTAGTTTGCCTGCTCACCTCACTGTGTATTCAGAGGCCAGGGGGGTGCATGACAGCTGCCTGCCTTCCGGGGGTCCCCTTATCCCACAACAGCCCTTGTCATCCCAGCAGCCGTTCAGAAACTGAGGAGCACAGGATGAAAACCCAGGGATTTTTAGGATACGTTAGATCCTTTTTTAAACCACTTAAAGCTAAATTTATCACATCCTCTGCATGCTACCTATCCCACCTTTCCTTCCCACCTCTAGCCTTCTTTTTGGCTGTTTTGTTTTCTCTTTCATTTCACTCACTTCCTTAATTAAGTTGATAATGTAATTATGTCACAGCTGTAGCATCCTCCTCTTGCAGAGGTGGCTGGATTTCTGTAACTTCAGCCTGTTTGATGATTGATTGATATGTACAGAGATAATTGTAACTTTTCAGAAAGGTTATAAATAAGTTGTAAAAGGAAGGTACTGGCTACAGCACAAAGCGGACTAGCGTTTGGCACCGAGTGAGTCTTGCTTACTTTCCAAGGAAAGCCAGAGCTATGCGGAAGAAGGGGAGCAGCAGGGAACGAGGGTTTCTAGCATAGAGTTCTTGAGTGCTGGGAAAGGGAGAGCACTTCAGCTAAGAGAAGACCTTCTCCATCTCTCAGTAACTGTCAAGGCAGAGGCAAGAAAGCAGCTGGTTCACTAAAATTTCAGCCTCTTTATCACACCCCCCCAAAAAAATACACAAAAGGGGATGCATTGAGCTACTGTACATTCTTAAATGGAAAAATCTGATACTCTGAACAAAAGGTTCAAGCTAATTTGACAGATAACTTGTAATCAATATATTTACCTTCCTATTTTGCTAAAGAGTAGAATTTCCCGTGAGGTACTTGATATATGACTCTTGGTAATGAAAGAATAATATCCCTGACCTTTTATTACATATGGAAATATTTAAGTGTTTTACATCAACACATCACGGCATATTAATAGGAGACAATCTAGGAGAACAGTTAACCGAGAAGAGGAAAAAGCTTCATCAACTACTCAAATTTTCAGAAGAGGATCAGAAGAAGCACTTGCCCCTATGAACAAACAAAACGTATCTACTGGGAAATGTAAACAGAGTCAGTGTGAATCATGAGACCCATCATGTTTTAGAGCAAATCTGCAAGCAGATGCATATTCCAGAAATAAAATCTATTATCAGGAGGTCAAGGTTGCACACTGAAGCAAGCAAAGAGCTAAAACTTGGCCCTTCTTCCTTTGACGTTGGTTTGCTTGCTTCTTCTCTCTCCACACACTACTGCTCTGCTGCTCTTGATGTCCCGCAATTTTCAGCGTGCATTTAGGAGACACGTATGTGGAAAACAAAGTTCTCCTCGCCGCGTCTACATGTGCAGCACAGCCTGCCTTCCCTTCTGAGTGCTGGGGGGATCGTTACTAAAAATACCACTCTCGAAACGTTACCATGCACACACCAAACTTTGATCTTCCAAGCTCCATATATCAATCAGAATGAAGCCCGTTTTACCATCACATGCAAAGGCGTTCCTCCTCAATAGCTGCCTATCAGTCCTGGGGCAGTTCAACGGGGAAACCGCACCAGACTCCAGGGCTCTCACAAACACCAAGCTCTTTTCTCACATCACTGCCTCCATGGACAGAGTAGATGGCATCTATACCTTCATCCCAAGACCAGGAAGCTTTTTCTACACCAGGTTTAAGGCTACAATTTTTATGGATGGCTATATACCTTCCAGTGAAAGGGTGAAAGGAGAGGAGTGGGATGCCTTTCTCTGGCATGTCTGATATTCTGTACAGATTTTATCACACACAGCACTTGCATAAAGTTTTACAAAGCCATTTACAGAGAGCACATTCTCCCAAGGAACGAGATGTTTCTGGTATTTAGCACCCAGTAGGGCTAGCCAGTAAAATACAGCAGGTTTTACTGAACGGATAGGATGCCTCTCTGCTGGTGCCAGGCCTCCTTAAGATCAAAAGACCTCTACCTTAGACATGCCCTTTCATCTGGCTCACGTTTCCCCACCAGGAGACAACCATGAGGTTTGCACAGCTGCAAGCCAGGTATGACCATAAGATTTACCGAAAGCTTTGACCAGTTTCTGTCTCCCATGTGGTCAAGTCATGAACAGGCCCTGATGTATGTGCACTGTTATCACAGCTTATCTCAAAAAAATGCATCTTAGAAGCAGTTACTCTTAAGTTTTCCTATGCAGAAAAAGATGCTCAGATGCAAAGAGATACAAAAAATTGTATCCAGTTTTCTCTGGCTTTAGGGAAACAAACCATAGGAACAGGATCATGTGTGGCATACAGAGCTACTTTGATTTTATAGTGTTTGGGAAGATTACTTCTAGCAGGCATCTGCACCAGCTTCAGGTGCAGAACTAACAATCGACAAGTCAAAACTTTTTCACATGACCAGCTTTGTCCATGTATCTGTTCATGGACTGAGAATCAGCTATGGGTGCAGCTCATCAATTGTGTTGTGTATGGTAGATATGGTTTCTGATAACGAAATCACTCGAACAAAGTCATGTGAACAAGCAATCTCCAAAATATACTTTGAGAACTTTTAAGCTCTGTTGGGGTGTTACTGTTGGGCAAACACTACAGGTCCTGACAGTATGGACACTTCATTACCATCTCCATGTCACCACAGCTTTAACGTTGTATTTATCACACACCATTTAGATCTATTTCTTCTTTGAAAAGCAGAAATACAGAGGGGAAGGGAAAACACCAGTAAAATAAAATGCCAGAGTTGTGATAACCTACTGTGGTCAAAGATAACAGTGAAACAGTGATTGACTTCAGGCAGGATTGACATCATGGCATTAGCCATTAGGCAGAGATATCTCCCAAAGAAAGACAACAGGCTCAGTCTTTTTGTATTTCAGGGAGTCCCGCGTGAGCTGAGATGGAGTCATCCATGCAGCCCTTCGGGGAGGATGGGAAGCTGTGCCCTCTACCACGCAGCAAAACCAAAATGCAAGTGATGCAGTCTTCATGGCAGGACTCCATTACCAACTTCCAAGAGTCTTCTTGCTATTACGAAGTGGAAATTATTTGTAAAGCAAGGTTAAAGGTCACATGCAGGCATTCACTGGGAATTATTGACATAGGTATGACATAGATGATAGCCAATCAAAAAGCAATTTTATAAACATTGTTATTAAATAGTAGGGTAATTGCTTTAAGTACTGGAAGAATGTCAGGGTCATATGAGAGTTTTGTTGGTGTCATAGTTTTTTATTTGACACTTAGTGGGTCAATGACACTTAGTATATTTATTCTGAAATGTGAGCTGTGTCGCCAGCCTAGAAGCTAATCCACATACCACATACTACCCCATACTTATATAGAAATAATTTCTGATTTTCATTTCATTCACTAAGTATCCAGCAATGCAAGCCTCAAAGCTCTCCACGCATAAAAGTATGGAAGTAATTAGGGATTATGTGGTAAGTGTACAAACATAGTTTATATTACTGTGTATTAGAAAGGACCCCTTTTATAGCTGCCTTTGTCAATTTGACAGAGCAAAGGGTTTTAATGTACTGTAATAAGAAATGTAAGAGGGGGCAAAGGACAGCGTGGCTGTGATGCCTGTTTGTAAACCGCCTGGCCCTGAGGTCCTCCCTCTCTCCTACTCATCCATGCTCCAGGCTTATTCTATGGTCATACACATTTTAACCGAGTTAATAGCAATCTGCTGGGGGGAGAGGCTGGGGGAAGTCCTTTAAATGCACGTTGTCAGCTGCCTCCTGAGCTTATAGCTGGGCTTCCACCAGGGCAGATGCCTGCAGAAGATGGCATGGTACAGACAATGGGAGGCAAAATTTGCATGATAAAATATGTTATAGGAATATTTTACTTCTTTATTTTTCCCCCCTTTTCACCCAGAATCAAGTGATTGATTAAAAATAAATAAATGTAAAAACTGCACTTGAAGTGAACAGAGAGTCAGGGTGATGTCCAGGTAAGTCCCTGAGTCGATGTTTTACAAGCCTGAAATTTGTAGCCAGGGTTCCTGTGTGTTAAGTGGCTTTGTGGTGGATTTGCTCTGCACCTGTTCTTCATCAGGAGCACAGAGAGCCCTGAGAGGGTGTGCAGCCATGCTTGCATTGCCTCTCCCCAACCAAGTCACCTACCCTGCTCCCTCCCTTTAATGAAAAACAGGTCAGTACAAGTGTTTCTGCAGCCTTCTCATGACCTCTGTAGGGGTAAGTGGAGGGATATGGATTGTTATTTACTATTTAGAAGGCTGATGGCATCCTTTGCCTCACATGTAGCGTAACAGATGACAATGGTGCTTCATTGCAAAGAGTTCAGAATTTAAATTATAATATGAAATATATACTACCCAGTAACGTCCCTGTCACACTCTGTGAACTTTAGCTCAATTAAAAAAGAAATCAGCTGACTTTGATAAAATGCTATTTTCAATATAACTGAAAGGAAAATTGTACCAACACCAGTTTAGTGCAATTTCAAAACAAACCCCAAAGAGAAGAAAGGAGGAGAAATAAAGGACCCCTGCATATGTTTTAGAAATGGGTGGGTACACATAAAACACAAACTGTCCATTTTGAAAGATGCAAAATAACTGCCATGTACCATGAGCTTAGCAAGCACCTCTTATCCTCCAGCGGATGAGGAGCTAGCCCTCTGCTAGCCGCCCCTGCTCCCGCCTTGGACTTGCACTACACCAGGGAGCAAACCATGCCATAATTGGTTAGTAGGTAACACTAGATGAGCTGGATGGGAAATCCAGCACTGCAGTTACACAGTCTGTTACCTAAAGGATGGGACACATGAGGGTATGCAGGTACAGACCTGTGGTCGCCACCTGCAGCTGCCTTCCTCCTTCCTGCAGAGCAGGAGCTCTGCCATAGCTGGATGGGGAATTTCAAAGGGTTCTTGCCTTTGCTCTGGCCTTTTACCTATTATGCCATGTTCATCCCTAAGATCTATGGTACACAGTCTAAAGCCTGGAATAAAAATAAGACCTCCCTGAAAATGTGAAAGTCACATTTTACTGTGATTTATGCAGTAGGTAATGTGTCCTGGCTGCAGATTGACTGAATTGGTGGTCCCACATTAAATTTTTAATCTGAAGCACACAGAGGCTCCTCAGCAGAAGTTCGCAGTGTGGCAAAAGCACTTCACTTCCCTAGCAATAATCCAGAAGGCAACTATTTCCAGAAACAACATTACACAAACCAGCATTTCCCAGTGTTCTGGAACTGTAATAATTTAATGTGGTGGTAGCTGCTTGGCACTTTGGAAAAATCAAGCAACAGAGTTGGATAGCTCTGCAAGGGGTTTTGATCTGGGGGTTCCGATTCCCTAGAAGTTATTGCTGTGATTTTTATACAGGGATAATAAATCCTGGCTCTGATAGGGAGCTCACATTTAAAAATAAAGTCACTGATCTCTATTTGGCACGCAGTAGAGATGTAGCAAGCATGATGAGAACAGGATAAAAGATCAGTCACCAGAAGAAACAGAGTATGGGAAACAGGTGATAGCTTTAGTGTAATGAATTCCCCATCTTAATTTTTAAGTTTATTACTTACAGGCAGACATAGGTCTAGATGGTATGATTTAGATACTCTATTTAATTCAGTGTTAAGAGTTTGGGGATATTTAGCTCCTGTCAAAACTTGAGAACCTCAGCCCCGACCCATGCTGCACCAGGGAGATCTGGCACATCTCCACCAGATTCACCCAGAAACCTGAGCTCTGCTGGTTACCTCCCACCCACACCACCCCTCTCTCTATCTCCTTCACCCCTCTTTGCAAGATCTAAATGCTCACACTGTGCTGGGTGCACAAAACATCTATGGGATGCCCTTGCTGGCTGGCAATGGAGAGGCAACACACTCAGGGGAATGGCAGTGAATGAAGACCACAAATTTTACACATGAGCATGTGAGCATATGTGTAAATAACCAGATCAAAAGTACAGGTTTCCATTCTGCAAGGCATAGCTACAGGACACCACAATCTCTTAACCTAGCTAGAGGCTGTATTGCAGAAAAAGGAAAAGGCTGGGTCTGCATTCCTACAGAAATCTCTGCATCTCAAAGCTCTGTTAGTCCACTCCTAGCATTTTCTGCTTCTGACTAATCTTTGACTGTAGATGGCCCATCACCCTACTGCACAATGGTTTACCTGGTTATCTAGACAGATCTCCGAAGGCAGTAAAATGCATTCCCTACAACGACAATTCTACAAATATATTTTTTCTGTTTTGCATGCCACTGAATCCCATGTATTATAGCATACAACCAAACAGCAGCTCCCTGGTTTAAAAGATGACCACTATGACCCAAGAACAGACTCTTCCTCACAGACTGCATTTCTCCATGCTCAGGCACACCTCTCCACTTTCTAGAGGTCTCCTTCAGTAGGCTTCCTCCACATACCTCAATTAGATGGCGTAGTACCAAAGGCTTCTGCCAGCATCCCTCTTTGGATAAAACAGAGGCCCATTTAATCTAGATACAAGATAAAATGAATCAGCTCCAGGTGAGGAAAATGATATATCAGCCCATGGTCATAATGGTCACCCTCAAGGTGATGGGAGGTACCTTCATGCAGGGCAAGACAAAACCATGCCTCTTCATGGAGCAGCAGCACTGTGCTTCCCATCTTCCCTTCCATCTACTTACATGTGCTCCTGGATGATAAATACTGTTATATCACACTAGCAGTTAAGTCATTATGTAAATACTGAATTATAAGAGCAATACCTGAGGAACCAGTGGAAAAACTGGAGACTTGTTAAGGGCGACCACTGCAGAAGTTAGGGGGGAAAAAAACCACAAAAACATGCACATTTTCATTTAAAAAAGAGTATTCTAATTTATTTGAAAGTCTAATTCTTATCTACTGCACAGTAAAAATGTGCGCCTCATAAAGACAAAATTCTCCACTTTCTGTTTCAACATATTCAGCATATAGAGAAGCGTATTCAGGAGGTTTCTATATTTGATGATCTTTTTCCATTCAAAGTTTCTAATTAGTACTATGCCCTATTCTGTGAATTTTATTTTCAGCACTAGAGCCAGCACACAACACCCAGAATGCCTTTCCTTCAACCAGATAAAAATACATACGTCCACATTCATTCTGTAGCAACAGATCCTTTTTTAACTGCTGGGTGAGGACTCGAAGCTGGGTTGGCCAAACACCAGAAACTCAGAGTATTGTCCCTGTTACATCTCTGTTCGTCCATTCCCATTTTATAACAGAAATACTTTTGACTAGCGACTGTCATTGAATGAAGACATGGTATAAGAGTCGATCAGTCTGCCACAAGTCTAGCAGCACAGATATTTTGAGGCTCAGAAGTGGGGAGGGTTTTAGTACCAGTACGTCAATGTGAGCCCTGCTTTCAGCGCTGCCTGCAAGCATGGCTGCCTGCTCCCCAGGGGTGCGGGCTCTGTTCAACACTAGTTTTGAAGCAGCAGCAGCATACAGCTTGTGTAACTACCTGTCTTCTGTCTTTGTTCCAGCATAGTCTGCCCCAACTCCAACGTGTAACAGTCAGTGTTGGGTTAGGACAGCACAGAGCATGGTGCGTTCATGCTTCCTCTGTACCCCACCAGAACATCACCTCCAGTACTTTGCCAGCCTGAAGGTGAGGGACAACACTCAGTCATTCAGCTTCCCACATTCACAGTCTGCAGAAAATTCCTAGAAACTTAGAACTACCCAAAAGGGAGAAGCAACCGACCCCTCAAGCCATAGGAATTTGTAGAGACCAACACTGATTTCTCCCCATTCTTCCTTTTCCTTGCTGAAGTTTAACCCCCAAGACCACAGCTCCTCTCCTGCTCCCACCAGCAGTGCACAATCACATAGGACTGGGGGGATGGCTATGGCTTGCCATGTGCACGGTCTCTTCCCAAACACACCCAAAGGGCAGCTCCAGTTCTGTCCACAGTCCACAATGACTATTCCCAGTGTAAATCAAAGAGCTGACCAGGCAAATGGCACAGCTCATTGGGATTTTCATACCCCACACAGCCAGCAAAGGTGGGCTCCAATTGCTTTCACCCATACCCCATTGCTCAGCTTTGTGATCCTAACTATTTAGGATTTAAGACCTTTTTGTGGCTCCTAAAAATCTGTCAACAGGCTTATATTTGCATTCAACATTAACAAAGGAAGAGCTGAAAGCACAAAAAACCTTAGGGGTGGGAGAGGCTAGAGGGAGGTGTAATAAAATGAAGCCAAACGAAATTAAAACAAAAGAAGAACATGGTACATAGCAGGAAAATCAAAAGACAGAATAAAAGATTAAGGAGTGCAGGTAAAGATAAAATTCAAAAAATGCTTTAAATGTTGATTCTCTGAAACACCCTACTGTTTTTGTTTCATGCAGTATTTTGATGCTAGCATCTAATTATTCTTTGCAGTGTTTTATCTCCCCCATTATAGTATCACCAGACTTTTTTTATTGGCACTTTCCTTATTAATGATTACAACACCTACATTTAAGGAGCTAAATGAGTTCTCTCTTTTCCTGAGCTGAAGAGAGGGGGGTCAGCAGAGAAATGAGAATTATTCTGTTGTATGCAGATGTGTTATACTCAAAATTATTTTTGGCCATTGAAGTAGCTCCCACAGCTTGCAGAGGCAAAAGAAAGATTCTGCCCTATTCCTAGCTGTGACCCAGGAAAGGTGAGGAGAGATCCTTCTGCTCTCCAGTCAATCACAAGAGGAATTTAACAAATCTTTCAGCTTCAGTCTGTAAGTATTAACAATTTCCTTTTAAATACCTGTTCCTGATTAAACTCCATTTTCTTTTCAAAATCATGCAGCACAAAAACATGTCCACTAACAAAATGTGTTTACTTTTCTCTCTGTCCACCATGGATTGAATCCTGATGCCCACTGTAGCAAAGCACAGCACAAAAGCACCCTGAATACACCCACAGGGACAGTCCCTGTGTACAGCAGTACTCACATGGCACGTGGGGAGCCTACACGCCCCCATCCTCAGCAGCCCCACAGATAGACAGCAGGCCTGGAGAGCAACTGAGTGCTGCTGCTCACTGGTGAGCTCCATCTGGTTAGGTTCCCAACAGACCAACAGTGCCAACTGGGGGAAATTAAGCGGGGATGGGGATGGGGATGGGGATGGGGATGGGGATGGGGATGGGGATGGGGATGGGGATGGGGATGGGGATGGGGATGGGGATGGGGATGGGGATGGGGATGGGGATGGGGATGGGGATGGGGATGGGGATGGGGATGGGGATGGGGATGGGGATGGGGATGGGGATGGGGTAGCTGCTGCTGCCCCTGCTCCAATGCCACCACTCACTTCACCTGGGGAAAGCTGCTGTCCCCAGCGAGCTCATGGGGATGCACCTGGCTGGAGGTGGAGCCTCACCTCAGCCAGCCCAGGGGCAGGTGTAGGGCTTCTGAAAGTAATGATATAACAACAGAAATCTGGGATGGCAATAAAGCAAGGAAAGCACAAATAGGGGTGGGGAATGGAAGGGAGATTTACCTTTTACATACCAGGCAGAAAAAGCAATCCAGGGTGCAAATGACTGCAAATAAACTTTTGACAAGAGCCAGAAATTTTCACACCTATGCAAAGCTGGCAACATGCCTCAAGCTTTGCACTCCAAAATATGTCTGCCATGCTCCCCACACAAGGAACAAGTCACATTAATGTATTGGTTTCAACTCTGGTTTTTGTACCTTTCAGCTTCTCAGGTGTTACAGGGGTTTTAAAAAGTAATTAGAAGAAATTAATAAAGATCTGTATAAATATTGTTCTAAATAACTACTTAGTAAATTACTATGTATTTACATTAAATTAAATAAATCAAATTAACACAATCAAAGTTTGATGGCAAAGCAGTAGAACTATTATAACAGAGAAGTAGACAGACAGACAGCCTTCTGGGGAGACAAAAGCTAAAGCTTTCTTAACATAGAAAATGTTCCATGAATAGGGTTAAATACTTAATGGTTGCTAGCAAAAGATAAGACAAATATTCTTTGTTAATATTTATAGAATCCCATCAGGAACTCTTTTGTCCTAGCATTGTTTCCAAAATTCAATCCCCTAGTTATATCCATCATTTTTCATGTGATTAAAGGAATCTAAATTTGCTGCCTTGTCTTGTAAAAAAGTAAAAAGTTAGATCTGTATTATTAAAACCTCTTGGTTGAAGCAGCAAATGTAATATTGATAGTCTATGGTATATAAGTCTAAAAAACCGACTGATCACACACACACGACATATAAAATGCATTCAGAGGATTCACAACATTACTGCTGAGGAGTTGGGACCCAGCTAAAAAAGAGATAATTGTGTCCTTCCCAAAAGAGACAAATAAAATATTTCAAACAGATAAAAGGCAGAAATAAAATACTAGAACCACAAGGAAAGAAAAAGGCAAAGGCTTTGATGATAGGGAAGCGATGCTCAACGCTTTATTTGCTGACACAACTGCTCCACAGTCCCCAGACTTTCTGCTGCGGGAGGAACCCTCAAACCCTGCCCCGTGCCAAAACCGTGAGCCATGGGGACAACTGCAGGTAGTCATGGCCATCAGAGATCTCCTGGCAAAAACAGGCACATGGTCAGGGTATGGTGGACCCTGCTGCAGGACAGCCAGCCAGGGAGCTTCTGCGTTAGTCATCAAGGGGGCTGGATGCCAGAGAGGGCATATGAGGGACCTGCAGTGAGCTGACTAGATAACAAAAGGCAGGTCTATAGGGAGGGTGGGGAGGACACTGTGTGCCCCAGACACCTCCAGGGAGGTCTCAGCTGGCTGCCAATGCCAGCTGCACATGTGGTCACAGCATCATCCCCAGTAGTGTCAACCCAAGAGATGCGTCCAGCCCCTGTCACCACCAGCCCACGCCAGCGTGGTGGGGTGGATGGGGCTCCTTTCCCCCCGCTGTGACATGGCAACCCTGTGAGCTTTTGTTATTCTTGATGATGTGCTTTATATCTATACACAAAAGACCCATCTTCATCTATAGAGGAGCTCAGCATTTACCAGTACTGTATATTAACATCAGTATTATAACCAGTGAGCACATCCCTGAAAGAGGTTGAGCATCCGTCCATGCAGGTGTCTGCTGCTGTGCTGACCCCAGTGCCGTGGCCAGCAGCCCCTCCGCAGAGAGCAGGCAGACCCTTGGGAGCATCCTGTGCCCTGAGGCAGGGTGAGTGACAGTGGTCGGGGGCTGAGACACCTGACAACTCCATATGGGCATCTTTATTCCAGAAAAAAAGAGCAAAACCCCATGTTTTTTCTTTTACCTTTAGAAAAACAAGACTCAGTGTTAAATTTTTCTCAGCCTACTAAAAAGTTGGGTTTTTTTATAAAACAGGCAAAAGCCAAGTCCTCATTGATCCAATTTTTTTTTTTTTTTTTTACCCAGAACTTCTTAACAGCTTTAGAAAAATAGATAATTATTGCAGTTAATTTCAGCAAAACAGTTCAAACTCATCAGGGCTGCACAAGTATAATTTACTACTCCTTCTGACTTATTGTTTTGACTAGATGTAGATTGATGATTAAAGTGATAAACAGTAACATTTTTATAAAATGGCTGACTCTGCCAATGGCAACTGAATAAGAAACATGCTGAAATAGCTGTGCTGTTACTGTGATTGTACTCAAGGCTGTCAACAAAGAATATAAGTATTTGACAAGGTGTTATCTAATTGTGTTTTTAAAAGCCACGATACATACATCTTTTAATGTGTCACTTAAAGCTGCAAGAGAATTTCTTTTATTAAAAAGTACAAAGGAAAAATGAATGCCTTGCATTTTCTTGTTTCTTTTTCCAAGCTCTGCCCTTTTGCCGTCATTCGACAGAATATATTTGCTCTTTAGTCAAATTGGCTTTTATTTAAATGGTAGCCCAAAATAGCACAGCAACATTAGGTGTATAAGAAGAAAGAACAGCGTGTCCCACAGACAATTTTTACCTCAGCCCTGGTGGGAATTAACAGATCGAAACAGAAGGCTAAGAATAAAATCCTTTTGACGCTCGGAGTTAGTGAAACAGCATTTTGGAGCAAGGAAAAGGTTTGTGTCTTTTCTTTTTTTTAAGAGGAATCACCAGGAAAAGTATCTTAACATGCTGCCTTTGGAGCTACTTGTAGTCCTTTCATGGTTCTTCATGCTACATGTTGGCATCTTTACAGCCAAAATAAAGTTCTCCTCAGAAAACCCCTTTTACCTAGGGAAGGCTATCAGCCACTCTGACTCCAGAGCTGCAGATTGGAGTCCTCTCCTCCAGCCCACCAACCTTTTCTCTGCTTATAGGGGCAAACCTGGAGACCACGAGAGAAGAAGGGGTTTGCTCATGCATTAGAAGAAAGATGCAATCTCTGGGATGGGTGAAGGAGGACGGGCAGGAAGGGCAGCAGTGCTGGGGCTCTGCTGCTCCCCTGAGGAGAGTGACAACTGGCTGGGGAGTAAAATGGACCACAGAGGGAAGTAAATAAAGGTGCTACAAAAAACGGGAAACTCCTACTTTTGTCCTTGCCTTCTAGGATGACAATAGCATTGTGAAACGCTGCAAGGCACGGAGGGAGACAGGGAATTAACTGTTTGGAAACCTGTTTACTTAGTAGGAGTTTGAAACATGGGGAGGAGCAGAGGAGATGGCATTGACCAATGGTGCCTCTGAGGATCTCACCAGGCCTTCACAGGGCTTATTTTGGTGAGGGCTCGAGGAAGGCATAGCTACTAAACTCTCCTTTTCAACTAGGTAGGGACTTGGCAACTATTGGAGGGAGCCTTCACTGCTGGGGCCTTCCTGACAGCAAACGCTACTGTGATGCTCTCAGAAAATTGGTATTTTGTTGGCAATGGCAAAGTGCTGCCAAACCAAGGAGATGGGCCCTTGTGCACTGGGAAATCCCAAAGAACCTGCAATACCATCGCTCCAAGAACATTCTCTGTTGGACTAAGTTTGAGAAAACAAATATTCCAGGTTTAGCCCTTATCTTCACCAAAAGCCAGAAACAGAGTCCAGCTTTATGTTAGTATTTGCATGTTATCTACACATGAAGGAGGGGAAACTTTAAGAGAAGGAGGATGGCAGCAGTGTGACACTTGCTTAAAAACACAGTGTATTTTAGGGTGAGTAGCTGAGGGTCAGACAGAGCAGCACACTAATGTAAAATGCAGGCTTCCAAATTGCACTGAGATCTAACCAATGTCATTTGCACGCCAATCCTAGCAGCACTGCTGAAATATAGAGGTCAGTTTGGTCTATTATGGGACAGAAACTTCTAATTTTTAATCCCAGTGGTATTTTTAACATGGCATAGAAGTTAAAGGGAAGAAAAAAGCTCTTTATAATGAAAGACGCAGACAGCTACCATCTGACCTGATTCCGCGAGGTAAGGCGCTTCGTCCCGTCCCGGCCTGAGCTCTGTGTGTTTGTTTGTCTTTGAAGACATAGTCACCAAAAGTCATAAGGAAAGATCAAAGCCTCAGTTTCAGAGGTTATGATTATCTTTGATAACGTTTGATGGCCTGGTCTCATAGCACTCCTACAGATCATTCCTTAGCGTTAATTTTAAATGTGCTTCAGTATGGAATTGCTGATTTTTTCAGAGGGAATTGAATAAACACTCTGAAGATAACAACTGAGTGTCCTCAGGTTTTTCATTTAAAGATGTAGAATAGGAGAGACTAATGCTGAAAAATCCTACATATCCTTCTTTGTAAAATCGGGAAGGTGTAGGTCATGGACCTGTCACAGCCACAGTGAAATGCACACAGAAAAAAAACAAATACGAAAAAAAGCTGAAAAATAGCTTATTGTTAACACAGGATATCCTTTCTAAGCAGGGATCACAACTGTCATAAGAACTATCTCTAGCCAGTTCAAAAGTCAGAAAATTTCCAGTTCAAAATCCTGACCTTTATGCAAATGAACCCCATCTTTGAGAGCAGCACGAGCAGCTCAAGGACCAGGGCTTGTTGCCGAAGTGCCCAGACACTGCCTGCACCAGTCGCAGTGGTGGTGGCAGCGCCCGACACTGGGGGACTGAGCACGTGACTCATTGAAACGAAAGCGCTGGATCCCGTGCCTCAGTCAAGACACTGAAGTGATGCTGACATGTGGACTCACTGCTGGTTTCTAAATAGCAGCTGAAGTTGAGTGCTCTGAAATGGGCTGTGCCAGTGCTTTCCCTCTTCTACTGACACATAAACAGGAAAAAAGAGACAACACATTTGGGCTCCTCTAGGTGCCTAAGGACAAGCAATGCACCTACTCCTAGAAAGGGTAAATCACGTGTAGGAATCCACAACAGCCGTGCAGCCATGATCCCTCGCATGCACACATACTCACAAAAAAAAAAAAAAAAAAAGGTAGATCAATGTAAAAGCAAAATGTGTGAAGAATAACCTGTATTTTTACTTTTTTAGTCATAAATGTTGGAAATGTTCTAGCACAGGCTACTACATGGGCCTAAGTCCATTCTTCCCACTTGGATTCTCAAGCATACTCATCAAGAGGAAAAACAGTTCCCTGTGATATTTTAATTTTTAATAACATTTTGGCTTTAGTTCCATTTCAGGTGCTGCTATGCCCTTTAGTAGCTGGCTCCAAATAAATTATACTACTATAAAAGGTTTTACCACCCTTTACATGAGGTTGAAGTATGAGAAGTTACCTGAAGGCAAAAATAAAAAGGTAATATAATTAGTTAACTTAATCTGAAGCAGAACATCTGACTTATTTGAGGTGCAGTCCTAAGGAAAGATCCTAATAAGTTAATGTAGAGTTTTATATTCAAATGGAAAAAATCATGAGGGAAACTACATACTTTGAGTCAGACACAGAATTCTTTTTATCATCCTCTATTTCCTTTCTTTTTTTTTTCTTTTTTTTTTTAACAAACAACCGTAATGCAAAGGTGCTGCATGTTGACATGATTTACAAGATGTAGACAAATTTTGTGAACCTAATGGGAATTTCCAAAATTCCTTGACTTTATCTGTATTTCAGACTGAATCCTGTGAATTTGGAACCCCTTTGGAAGAGAAGAAGGAAAAGACAGTCATAGGCTCCTGCATTAATTATGATATTTTTAGTTATTTAGCTAGATTTAGGAAAAATAAAATCAACATACACTAAATACATTCTCAAATCCCTAGCTTTGTGGTTTTGCAAGCTGAGTCTCAGTGGAAGAGCTTCAAAAGCCACATAATTTCTGTTACAAAAACAGTAAAACAAAGATTTGGGCTGTCTTTTGGAAATTTTCAAGAGCATCACTACATAGCAACACTACGGAGGTCTAAAAAAGAAATAACTTGTTTACAAGTGTGTCAGTAGGAAGTGATTTATTTTTCAAGGATTTCATTGTGCAAACTGCTGGCCAGTATCAGGGCAGTGTAACAGCTTCAAAACCTTCCTTCAGAGGTGGGCTGAGGAGTAATGTCTAAGGAATCATAGCCTCGTCTTTTGGTCAAACAATTCCAGTGTCACACAGACAATTAATAAGCAGTCAGCAGAGTCTGCAACTGGTGATTATATGAACAAAGGGGTTTGCTTTTACATTATTTCTCAGGTCTGGTACCATACATTGGAGTTTTTAGCCAATTGCTCATTATCACACTCATTTCCCGAGATCTTGTTTTAACTAAGACACTGTCAAAGTACTTTGTTATACTCTCTGTAGACTTTTTTTTTTACTGAAGTCAGAAGGATTAGATACAAAATATGATCCGTTATCCCATGATAAGAATATTTGAAGATCCTTCCCAATAAGAGTATTCAGTTATTTTTAATATCTGAGCAGCTAGCAACAGTGAGATAGGTGTGTTCTTTCCAAGTATCAACACATCTGAGGGCTCTGACACAACACATCTACATTTAGGGCTTTTGTGTTCTCACACAGGAAATTCCAGAGGGAGGGAGATGATGAGCACAGGGCATTTGCACAGCACTGGGACCCCGAGCACAGGCAGCATACCTGGATGGGTGCTGGTCCTGGTCCTGACCGTGGGATGGCACATCCCACCACAATGGGTAAAATTACCAGGGAAGAAAGGAGGACAGCAGGGAAATGAAGCTCTACAGTTCTCCTTGCTACCTTGCTGCTTCCCTGCTTTAGTCACATTATTAAAAAAAAAAAAAAAATCCCTGTGATGAACAATGGTGCTCAACTGCCAATGACAACCACTAACATTGAACCAGTCACACCCATGCTAAAGAGAAGAAAAGACGGGGGTAAAGGTGGTCTGTCTGATCTGGGTGGGGACTTGGATCAGGCAGTTACTAGAGTTACAGGCTGAAGGTCTGTGTAGGCTTGCTCCTGTCCTTTCAGAGGAAATGCATCATGGTTCGGTGAGGCACAACAATCTCAGCACAGTCACCCTGGTAGCTGGATTACTGATTGCCAGACTGAATTTCCCCACGTAGAAAGAATTTTTGTGACCAGAGAGACTGTCAGGCTGTCAGTCACCCAGAAGCGCTAGCACACACCAGCCACACAGCTGGAGTGAAAGCCAAGTCCTTGTGAGTGGATCTAGCCTGAACGCGTACTCCCGGCAGCACTAGTACTCATGCATAAATAACAATAAAAATAATAATAAATGTTATTAATAAAGTGCCATTCATCCAAGGGCATAACACAGACATGTCATCTCTTAGGAAAACAACGTTACAATGCTTCGCTTATGTCTTCCAGAGATGTATTAAAAGCGATGAGGACCATATTGTAGAATAACCACCATATGCCATTCACCCTTTGTTCTGGCTTTTTTTTTTTTCCTTAGGCTTGTTACAACTTTCTCTTGGAAGAGTGCCAATGTCAGAAGTATATACGTTATCCCTTCTTTTGGCTTCTAGAGATCTGAGATAATCCCTTCATATACAGTATGGGAAGAAGTGTCCAGTTGGCTAATACAGGGTTGCACTTCTGCTACTCAGCCTTGGGAGCATTTAATAATCCTTAATCCAGAGTGGATTTTTTTTTTTTTTTTTCTAAAAAAGCCAAAAACATTATGACTGCTAATTCAAACCTTCAGGCTCGTGGGCAATTCCCCTATTTCCATATTCATATCAGGAACATTCAGTTGAGAAAAGGGTTCTTGTGTTGCATAAGAGGGAGGGAGGTGTTTGCTTTTTTTTAGGAATGTTTTTTTCTGTTCTTTTGGCAGCCTCAACATTTTCCTTTTATTACCAGCATATTTCTGATTTATTGCAATGTGGGGCCAGCAAATAAGATTGTCAAAATGAGTATGTGCTTGTTATAACCCACTCAAAAAAAATAAAAAGGATTTTAAAAGAAAACAAATTCAAGTCAGTTTTAATTTTGACATTGATTGATGTTGATATTTCTGACCAGTTTTATGTTGCACAGATTTTAAACGATATCGTCCTCTGATCTTCAGTGCTGTAGTTATAAATACTTGATAGCATTTTCATAAAAGGATCTTTTTACAATATGCTTAATGAGAGCTTCTGCTTCAGATATACAAGTAAAAAGAAACCTAGCCTAATACAGTGATAGTCAGATTCTCAAAAAATGACATATAGCCTCAAAAATTTCTGACAAAGAAAAAGTTTCAATTATTATAGCTGTGCCTTTCACCGTCACTTTACTATGTCAATTATTCATGTAGCATCTAAGTGAAAAATGCTATATTTAGCAATCATTTTAAAAATTCTATAAACAGCAACAGGACAGCTGATATGACCACAAAATGATCATTCATCACCTGCCTGTAATGATGAACCTGCCACAAACTGGGAAGAATTTTTATCTTGGCTTAAAAAAAACCCCAACAAAAACCCAAAGTTATTTGTGATTATGCGACATTTGCTTTCCATTTCCACAGCCAGTTAGGGTTCACAAACATGAAAATCCATTACGGAATGGTACATAAAGTGTGACTGATTCTTGTTCAGTCAATTAGTGAGCAAAGTCTGAATATGATGTTTATCTGATAATCTGCATCTTTAGTACAGACACCAGTAAAGATGGCATTAACAAAGGATTGGGTTTAACTTCTTGGGAGCAACTGGTTCAACAAATTGCACTTCTGCTGACTGTACGTTCACACAAAGCCCACAGCAGCCCGTTTCCTGTTTGCAATAAAATCTAAGGACTATATATGGAAGAATATAAGCATGCAACAGAAAATAAAAGTTAACACTAAAAATCACATTTTTAGAGCCTTGTTTCTATTCATGAAGCTTGTTATTAATGTGGGACTTTTCAAAAACCACTGTGTGGTCTCTTTGTTTGTACTAAGGCACACTTATTAAATATGGACATATTATTCTTCTGAATACAATGCTATTTTTATTTTACAAGAATTACTCCAGTGACTTCCATATAGAAATTATCTCACACATCTGTATTCTGATTATGGTATTTAGTACAAGGGTCATGAATAATAAAATTGCTAAATATGCTTATTGCCATCTATAAATAAAGGTTATCATATTCGAGGCTTTGTTTTTTGGAGTGTTAGAACAAGTAGGGTTAGTTGCAAGACAATAGTGCTTTAATTTTACTATGAAAATAAATACTTAAATTTATAAATATTCAAACGATTTTCAAGGTGCAGCAAGCCTGAATTAATACTTGCAAAATGTATGCAACAGCAAAATTGCAGAAGTTCACATTATCTTAGAAAGTTCACATTATCCTAGAAAGTTCACAGATCTACTAGCAATGCATCTATAGACGCCCGAGTCCAACCAAGCGGGAGATCAGCCCTTGCACTGATCCCATCATACTCAGCAGCTGAACTCCAACTTATGGCTATGAAAATGAAAAATGTTCTTCAACTAATTGCAATTTTTTACAATTGGTATTTATCCTCAGCTGTATTGGGCTGTCCCTGGTTTTCAGCTGATGCTGCTCAGCTGCACGGAGCAGCCCGTCGGCAGAAGGAGGTTCTGCGCACGCTACCTGCAAGGCCCCACAGCCCCCTCGTATCCAAATGTGCTTCTAAAAGGACTTCCCTCAAACTGAGAGGTGCTGTGGTATGGGCATGCATAAAAGGTATCGGACATGGCAAAGTGAAAAAAGCCTGCTGGAGTTAAAGGAGAAAACACAAACAAAACAAAAATCTAAACCAAAACAAAATCTTTCTGAAAGGCAGCAGCCAAAGAACAAGATGAGAAACAATCTGTTTCCTACCCAGCTTCTCTGGCCACCCTAATAAGATCTTATGAATTTGAAGTAGCATCCAACCAATAATCGTTCCATGTTTCTTGCACAAACATTAGAATTTAAGGCTGAATTATCTGTATCTTCTGTGGACTTGAAGAGATGATGCAAAACAGTTTAACAGTTCAAAGTTGCTCTTCAGTTTTGTAAGTTCCACTTCTTTTTTTTTTTTTCTATAAACTGGTTCGTGTGAGAAGTGGACAGATGTGAGGGTAACTTCTCCCTTTCTCACCCCCCAGCCACGCACTCCTGCTGGGAGGGTACCCTGCCCAGCGTGCATTGGGGTCCCCTGAGGCTCAGCCACACGTGTGGGTGCCAGCTCTGCTAATGGCGAGGGGGCAGCGCCAGAATGCAAGGAACAAACAATGTTTGGTTTTATCAGTTTGATAATTCATTTAAAAGTATTGCACCAGAGCCATGGAGACAGAAAGCCACACCATTGTTACAAACTGGCACCGACTCATTATGTGAAGTAATCGAAACCTGTGGGAACAATATATGATTTAAAGCAGACAGTGAGGTTCTTTTCTTAAAAAACAATAACATTGTTTTTCTAGGAGTTTATCTTGCTCATGAGAGTAAACTTCGCTAAGCAAAGAGTTAGTGAAATTTTCAGTTGCTGATTTTTAATGACCAATGATGACTTTCCAGGAAGACTGTAGAATTGGGCCCTCTTTCAACAAAAACTTCTACAATGGGTTGTTTATGAATTGCATTTCTCCACATACACGGGTGGGTTTCCAAGTGCTCCGTGTGTGTTTAAGATCAATAGCTCAATTGACAGTAAACGATGTGCACTGAACTACGCTGTAGGGCAGCTGCATGTTTCTTTAGCAGGGCTTGATGTTTGCTGGGCTACAGGGACACTGAAAATGTTGCTGTCTGCTTTGCATTACGTTTATGTCCTAATAGTAAAACATCAAATAACAGTAGAAAAACTCTAAGTGCACTTTAGTATTACACACCCCAGAGGTGCTCAATAGGTACTGAGGAATTTCTTTGCCATAATTAAGAGGTTTGGAGACCAGATGAACAAATGACAACCGATCTTGATTTACTTGGAAAAATGAGTCATATCACTTATTATTAACTATTAAAGTAATTTAAACCCTTTTGAGAATAGATCTAACGCTGCAATGCTTTGAAGGTTTGATATGCCTTGTAATCCATAGATTATTAAAGTTAATTTCTCTGCCGAGATCCTACTTCCAGTAAAAAATGCATGCACACTAAAATGGTGTTGGTTTTTTTGTTTGTCTCTCTCTTTTTTATAACAAAGATGTAATTTAATTGGCTTTCTATTTATACTGCACTCAATAAAGGTATGGAGGCTGCAAGTGGGAGAAACCTTCCACAATTCTGCCTTGCAAAGCATACAGAAAAGCATACCATTCATCCACAAGTACACCCAAACCTTTCATTTGAGTTGTGTTGTGCTTGTGGGTGCACGGCGTTCTTTTCTCTCTATTTGTTCTCTATGTATAATTTAGACTACATTTTGCTTTAGAGACCCTTAACGGATAAGGAAAAGAAGGCAATAACAATATGTTGATTTATATCACTGTGAAACATTTTTCCCCCATACTTCAAAGTAATTTTAATTGAATTTAATCCTCTTGACTTTCATTTACTTATAAATGAGTTTTAGTTGAAATGTTAGAATGAAACAGACTTTAGCAGTTAACAGGTTTTTAGTGTTTTTGATTATAGATTATTATATAATGTTTCCTGGGCTAGAAAATACTGAATGCTAAATACTGTCCCATATTAGATCATTTTAAAACCTTCCACTCTTCTACAAGTAGGAGAGAGGCATACCAATTTAGGTTTAAATACAGTTCATTTAAAAAGATGAAAATGTTTGAGAAAATTATTAAAAGTACTGAAAATCATTTACCAGCTTATGTCCATGATCAAGAATATATCTAAGCAGAAAATTGAAAAAAATACAAACAAGAATATCTTCCAAAGGAACCATGCTATGTATAATCCCATCAGTTGTGTGCATGCATTTATCATTTTTTAGCTCTTCATCCATAGATCATAGGGCACTAAGAGCCCAATTCATTAAAAATTGAATACTCTATTTAAGCTGGATGTTCTTATACTTGGAGAAAAAGCACGGAACCGTTTTTTTCTCTGAAAAGTCGCATTTTTGCCATTCAATAAACCCTTGTTTCTCTCAGCTCCTAACTGGACAGCACTCCTCAGTTAATTGCTACACAACTTTAGAGCTTCATAATTGACAGTACAAAAGAAAATTCAACTGAAGAAGGTCTGCTATGTTATTTGAAAATTATAGAAAAATTCCTACCTGCCTTTAACGTGCACACACATTTACTCTGTCTTGCTTTATTCTACCACACCTGCCCCAGCTTTAAAACTCAGTTTGGCATTTGTGTCACATTTGAACTCTCCTTGAAAGCTATCAGCCAATTCCCTAATCAGTTACATCACATTAACACTATGTAATCTTTGCAACTCCTACAGGCTTGTCCTGTCCCTGTTTACACAAGTCACTCCTGCACATCTAGATCACTTGTTAGAAAACACATCAGTTCAGCAATCAACTTCCAAATCCCAAACAGCCATGACACAGCCTGGTACCCTCAGAAGTGTAGACTTTGAAGATAGCACTTTGAAACAAGAAGTTTGGAAGCACCAGATGATCTAGTCTGCTAATGAATTAGATCATCATAATGATGATGTAGTCTGCTAATGAATAAGCTGGGTGTACGGGGTGGGCAGGAGCAGTCAATGAGCATTTTCTGGGTTTCTAAAGAGACGGGGAAGGCTTTGAAGCATTTAGTGGTAGACTTTTCTGCTCGCTGGCAGAAACATGGTCAGATGTATGGCATGCAAACCACATAGTACCTGTCATTCCAGAATATGCTTGTATACCTTAAGCATATTAGTTATCAATATTCAGATTTATGCCTTACATGGTTACAAATCTAATTTTCTTATTAACTTTAAAGCTAGCAAGTCTATCTTGGCATTGCTTACTAGGCTCTTCTGCCATCCCTACCCCTACATACAATCCTAAATTTGAAATGTATACATGGACCAGCCTTCTCCATTGGAGCAAAGAGGTTCCTTCCCTCTACAATACAAGATGCATAAAAAATTCCTTGCATGAGACAACTAGGAATAAGCAAGCCACTCCTCTCCCAAAAGGTACATATTGCTTACATACCAACTGATTGTTTTTCTGACACATAAAGTACTTATTTGGTAACTTGTTATTGAAATGTATTTATGCTTATCAAGATAAATCTCCAAACATCTAAAATTTTCTGCCTATTAGAGAATTTCAGAACTTTATTCACGTGTACTCTGCAGACATAACACCTTTACTGACCCTGTTAATGCACCTACTGCCAGCTAAGCTTACAAAACATAAGGAGTTATGTTTTCCAGGGAAAAGCCCATTAAAGCCAAAAGAAATTGCTTGTCTGCATTTGCATCCACTGTTAGGGAAGAGTACAAGATGGAAAACATGGACTTAAGACAGATGCAGAAGGACTGTTATTAAAGGTGTACATAAAGCAAGCACAATCCCATGCTTTTAGTTCTGTAACCACTGTATCCTGCTATACAATAACATGCTATTTCCTATTCCAAGTAATTACTGATGAGGGCAAATGCTAAATTTTTAATGGTGCCCACTGTAGGCAGCAGAATGCTCTAAAAGAGAAGTAATAAAGACCTGGTCCTAAGAGATATATCAGTCTGTACACTTAAGAAAATTAAATGGGGCAAATGTTTACGTTTTCTGTTTTATGGTTTATTTTATGTAAACATAAAGTTCACAGAAAATGAAGATTAAATGCCTGGTCCTAAATACAAAAGTGTGGATCGACTGAAGTTTTTCCTCACAACAACTATCTTCCACTCATTCCACAAACTATCATCACGAGTGGAGGAAGTTCTCCTCCATCATCAGGAGCCACCCACGTTCGACAGACAGACCTCCTGGTTTCCTGCACCAGGAGAAGTCTGCTGGATGGTGAACCACACAAAGAAAGCAAAGGTGGGCTGGAACAAAGACCCAGGTCAGAATACAGTCTCTCTGAGAGTCTGGGCTCTTCAGATGGACAGAGAAATGGTTAAGGAAAGTC
This sequence comes from Caprimulgus europaeus, assembly GCA_907165065.1. The sequence continues at coordinate 12,776,992 of OU015536.1, forward strand.
CCCTGCAAGAAACCATATCAGAGTTTTGCTGTCAGTATTTTTCCACTTCTGGCTGATGCACAGCAGCGGAGCAGCCTGCTCGGTAGCTGTTATGCCATACATGCCTCAGAACACACTCTAATCCTTTCAAGTACTTTCAGGACCAGCTATAGATTCAATAAGTGCAAGCTGGGTTAAAGGAGCAAAGCAATCGGGTTCTCCTTTTTCTCTTCAAGTTTCTTCCTAGAAGTACAGAACAATTAGAAGTGGATCCTTTTTTCTTGTACATACAGATACTCATTACTAATTACTACGGTTGAGACTGTGACCTGAGAACTGAACTGCAGCAAGTGTTGAAATCTCAACTCTTGTTCTCCAAGGTTGTGCTACTGCTCCTAGAAGTGGGAAAGGCACAGTTTAGCATTTGTCAGGCAGAATGAACAAAGTATTTCAAGCTTTATTTTGTACAACCTATTGCTCTTCAATTTCTGAGGCTCCTTCCAGAGCTTGGGTGTTATTGAAGACCAAAACCAGAAATTATGACCAAAGAAGAGGTGTGTGACTCTCTATGCAGAGGGAAGAGGTGTTTGGGGAAGGCAGGGACCACCTTGGGAGCTAACAGAGCATCACTGCCCAGCACCCACCACCCTGGGGAGAAACTGCCCCAAAGCTCACACTCAGAAAAGCCTACTCCAGTTGGAAGAAGGGGCTCTGTTTGGCATCCCCTGGAGGCATCGTGGCTCCCAGGGGTGCAGCCACCCCAAAAAGGGCATAAATTATTCTGCAACAAGTGACCCAATGCAGGGTGCCAGTGGGCAGTGCAGGAGCAAAGCCCCCTGGGATGTCCTCCTGCCCACCACCTCCTCTGGCAGCAGGGCCGGCTCTGCCTGTCTGGTTTAAAGCCTTTTAGCACTTCATAAAGTGGCCCTTAGCAGGCCACAAAGTTTACTCATTTCCATATGAGTTGTAAACGGCAGAATGGGAAAATGTGTGTTTTGCAGCGGGAAGAGGAAAGGTTCACGTGGTTCTTCAGAAGGCCACGGCTGAAAAGCGAGAAGGGGCTTCCTCCAGCAGTCACAGCTCTGCTGAGGGATGAAAAGCAGGAGGTATGAAACCTGGCCAGCACCAAACATCATTCACAGCAAACCCACCTGAAGCGGATGATAAACCAGCTAATTTTATCTACATACGGGGGTAGGCTAGAATGAAAATACCTGCTACATTCAATAATCTACTGATATACCCAGCTAATAAAATCATGAATATTAATAATTATTATTAATAACAAATGAAGGAACCTCCATAAAGGCTGAGAAAGATGCAGAAAACATGATACAACTGACCAGAGGAAGGTCAGAGCACCAGCAATTACAGACTGGTTAGACAAAACATCTTTATCCAATGACTTCTATTTTTATGAATCAACCAAACCCACTTCTAGTTGTGCATTGAATGAGGTTAAGATTACTATTACCATGGAAAGTTGAAGAATTTTGTTCAGCGCTGTCTCAGCATACAATGACACAGAATACAACTCCGAATACAAGAACCGAGGAAGTCTGGTGTTGTACAACGCTATAGTAAAAACATGACTGAACTGTGGCTGGCAAGATCTCAGTGCTTAATGGGATATCAGTACTGCAGGAATACCAGCATATGGTATTCCATATTCTTGGTCTATGTAAGCTTTGCCTTTTATATAGCTCTTGATATCCACAGACCTCAGACTGGGTTTATACTCTTTTTACATCACCATAAGCATTAAAAAAAGCTATAACTAAAATGTGAGAATGGCGTGCACCTGACTTTATCACGTGGTGTTAAGCTAACATACATGTTAATGAGCTACACTAGGAATATTGAAAATGCAATAGCATCTTAATTTAGTATTGATAAAAGACTGACATTCCTGCTCATTCTGTCTCACTCGCAACAGTGCCTGGCAAATTATAGCTGTATTTTCATGATCATAAACTTAGAGGAAACATGTTCAGGGTCTGTCAACGGTTGAAAATAGTATTCGCCATACATTTGTGTCTATCTTCTTCATAAAATGTCTAATGCACTGTGCTTTGCAGCATAGTTTATATTTCACGTGACCAATACATGAAACTCTTTCTGTGTAATGCAAGATCATGTAATAGCTATAGTAAACAAAATGTGCAATAATATTTATATACATCTGCTTTATATATAGGATATCAGTATGTTTGTTCATATGCACAAGATTCAGTTGGGTATGTATGGCAGGGCAACATTAACTCTTAAAAGGCCTAGAAGAACTTTAATTTTTTTGTTGTTTTTTGTTTGTGGAAATGGAGTTATGCGAAGCTTGACAGACCCTCTCACAAGGAAAGTGGGATGGGGAGGCAACCAGTCTTTTAATAATGCTATACTGAATACCTGGGTTTTTTCACTATTCTAACTTTATTAGCATAATATGAGCATGGTAATATACTTACAAACACACAGCTCATTTCAGCCATCAATTTATCAAAGTTCTGTTTGCTTTATGAACAAAAAAATCGAGAAATTATTCCATAAGATTAAGAGGCAAATTCAGCCGCTGTGTAATTCGATGGACTTTAACGAATTGCTCCAGAGGAGAATTTGGTCCTCCAAATCTAATGTATTCAAGGAGTTTTGAGAAAAAACGGTATTTTTTTTTTTTTAACAAGAGTTTTACAGATGTCTGCTAAAACCTTAATAGAAGCTTTGAGCCAGAGACTCCTATAATTCAACCCCTGAACTTTTGAACAACAATTTTATTTAGAAAGTTGATTTATTCATAAGTAAATAGGATACAGTGTGGATGAAGTACAAGGGATCAGGAGGCAGTTATTAGATTTATAAGTACAAAAGCCTCACTGTTGCAGACAGTGGAGGCTCAGCAGTTACTGTACCTTTCAAAACTAATATGTAACCATATCTGTTTTAAAAGAGTGATTCATATTACTCCGAATGCATGAGAAACTCTTTCTCATCCCCACCACAGGAAACTTGAGTCTGATTTTAATGAGCTTCAATTGGAATGTGGCCTTTGAAAAGTAGTGCATTTGAAAAGATGGAACATTAAATTTTGTAATGATGTAAAACATCTTCAATTTTTGACAGGACAATGGTGCTTATTGTGCTTTATGGGCCCAGTGGTGATTCAAAGGTCACTTTGTATATGACTCCACAGACAGGGGCAGCAGTGAATGAAAATTAGGTTACATGTGATCAGCTTTATTATTAATCAGATGAAAATGGATTTTTAACATTTTTCTAATGAGCAACAGAGAAAGAAGAAAATACCATGAATAAAACTACAAGAGGGAACAGCAAGACCGAAATGCACGATGTGCATAACCAAACTAATGTGTATTAAATCTGAAATCCTTAAATACTGTCTCAAGAAATAAAACGCAGCTGCATATTTTTGTGTCATAAATATATAGAAAACTGCTGAAATACCTACTGTAATTTACTATCTCTGTCCTTTGTTTATAACTAACTAATGAACTGATTTTTTCGTACAGTATATTATAGCAGCACCAGATAGCACTGCTGTGGTTAAGGTTGTGTCAGCATTTCAATTATAAATCCTGTTTTTCAGGGGTTTATAACTCAGCTGTAAAATGCAGCCCAGGCTAAAACTTGGCATACAAGGTCTCTGCCAAGAAGTACATTTATTTTACAAACTTCCCCAAAATGTCTCTCAGAATATTCTGGTATTACATGAATGTGAATTACACAAGTGCTGTAAAAGTTTACTAGTTTAGGATCCTGCACTTGCTTAACTTTAGAAACAGGTTTTACTCTTTTTTTAAATAAAAAAAAAAAAAATCATGCACCTGTATAAAATAACAGGCCAATATGTGTTTGCTTTAGAAAAAGTTAAAAAAAAAAATAGTATTTTTAAAATCCTTTGAAACATTGCTCCTAAGCAGACTACTGCTTTTTCACACCCTAAAATATTTTCATGCTAAATAAAACATAGTGCTACAGAATTAGCTAGTTGAAGGTTTACCGTTGAAGCCACATGCTGCAAATGAACTTGCATTAAACCCCACAGTAATAAAGCGCTTGATCACAAGAAGCCTGTGTGTCTAGCTTTGTGTTTGGCTCAGCCAAATGCCATTTGGCTATCAAAGTCCTGTTTTGATTAGCAACTAGTGCCAAGAAGCGGGGAGAGGAGTGGCTTGCAGAAACGAGAAACGCTTCTCTTCACAGTTAATCACCCAGAGAGGAGCAGAAAAAAACACAGAGCAACGATGGCTGAGAAGCAAATCCAAAATCAGCCCTTCTGACAACAAAATGTCCTGTGGGTCCCCATCCTGTCCATCACCGGAACTGGCGGGCACTGCTGCGGAAAGCTCCCGGCCAGGGCTGGGGCTCTCTGGTCTGGTGCACCCCACTCTCAACCCCAGAGGATCATCCTTATCCACGTGACCCAAAGGAATGGTGGAGAAAGAATGTGATGGCCAAGTGACAACAGCAAAAAGCCCCAGTCAGCATAAGTGATGGTGTTATATGAGAGCCTGGGAGTATTTTCTATCTTTCAAACAGATTTACTGAGACATAAATGGGTGAGCAGCAGGGGGGTCAGCGGACGGTGGGGTAAAGAGCACCGCACTCTCCCCCCTCCCTTACACAGCACACACTCCCAGGCTCAGCACGGTGGGGACTGACACCTCCTCCTCTCCCATTTGGGCTGCCTGTGCCCAGCCTGGCTTGAGCTTCCAACACCCAGCTTTCCTGAAAACACTCCACAAGTCTGTATGAGGATGGCTGCTGCATCCCAAACCTGCATGACATTAGAATATGGAGAAGAAGCTAGTCAACCTTTTCCATGTCATTCCCTACGCCTAAAACTACTTCAGCAGGTAAGCTGTGAACTGGAGAGGAGGCGCAACAGTGGTGGTGTGGTGGAGACTGAAAGCTGCCCTGAGCACAAACCCAGGGGACCTGGAGAAGCACCAGCCACCATCCTGCTCTAAGGACCACGACCACAGCAGCTCCAGGCACGGTGGCACTGACTGACTTCAGCCACGTCAGCCCTCTCAGAGGCACTTTCCACATCCCTGTGCATCCACACAAGAGCAACCACAGCCTGGGCCTAAGGCTGCTGACACAAAACCACTCACGCTCCAGAACACCTGCATTGTCACGGATATCCCAGTCCCCAACGCCATGGGAAGTGCATGAGAGAAAAATGACATAGGCACATGCAGGACTGTTTACTTTAGACAATAAATGAAGAAAAGACTGCAAGAACAAACGTGCTGTAGCTTACACTGGGTCATGTCACCCCTCCAGAGCTGTGGGTCAGCAGGTCCTGCCCCAGCACCATGAGCCCATGCTACGACAAGGTGATGCTCTATTGCAGCTGCAGAGCACTGCTGCCCACGTCAAAACAAGTTGCAGGCAGAAGCAGAAATGTTTGCTGACGACACAGCAGTTGCCAACAAGACAGACAGACCAAATACTATTGACAGTGGAGGGTTTGAGGGAAAACCACAGAAATCCCCTTTGTCAAGGCTGTGTGGCAACATCACGACCCACTACAGAGCCCAGAAAGAGGCTGCAGGAGGCTCCTGGCCCTCCTGCCCCCCGGGGTTCAGAAAGGAGAAGGTTTCAGGAAGGTCTTACTGTGGTTTCAAGGTGCTTCTTGCTCTCCTGCAAAGAGGGTGCTGTGGAGTGAGCTGCACCCCAGTTTAATTAAGTGAGGGATGAGCACAGCAGAGCCTGGTGCTGGGTTAATGACACACAGCTGCTCTGCTGGTGCTTCGTTAGCCCCTCACCTCTTCACCCCAGTGACGGGATGGGGAGCCTTCCCCAAACAGACCCTTACATGGGACACCTTCCTGCTTCCCGGCTTATGTCTGGGGAAGGTACGTGGATAATTCACTTTCCATGTATTCTAACTGAGTTTGTGGTTCTGCTCCCAAGGAGGGCAGGGAGTACTGAAGCCTGTTGGTAGGCTTTGGAAGGCAAGAGGAGGGAAGCAATCTAAAACACATATTCTGTTAAATAAAAATGCAAAATGGACTTTTGATCGCACTGTGGGTCAGCTCCTGGCGAGTGTTCACTCCATTGGCAGGGGTCTCTATGACGATCCCAGGCTGCAGTACTAATGTATGTTTCTTTAAGAAAATACATAGCATTGCAGTAAAATATAGAGGATATGCCATAGTATTTTTGATTATTAAGCCAAACAGCCATGTAAATTGAGTATAGCATGTTGGCACTGATTCCTGATGTACTGAGGCTCCTTTGTGAAATTAGTTAATTAGTTCTCCCCTCACCCAACCCAAACTTTGCTTGAATAAATTTGTGGTTAGGGCAAGTATGAATAATTTTGCTTTTCTTGGCTAATTTTTTCTCTCTTTCCTCCTTTTCAAAGGAAACTTCACCCATCTATTGGGATAGCACTGTTCTTTTTGGATAAAGATGACTAGCTAAAGAAGAAACATTAACAAAAATATATTTTATGTAGCAAAAAAGATGCCCATACTTTCTCTGAAAGTAACTGTCCATCACAGCACAAGGTGAATAAACAGATTTTGCAGACTGTTACAAGCTTGTTAATTCTTTAATACATTAGCCATGAAAAAATGTTAATTAAGTAATAAAAATGTTTAGGGATTCTTTGAGAAAAAAAGTAATAAGCACTGGAAAAGTGTACACTTAGCGATATGTAAAAAATACAGGTTTTTAACTCAATTTCTGAGACTTTTACAACAAAGTGCAGAGAAGACAGATTAAATTATGTTCTGACTACATACACTGAATAAGCCCAATGGGAACCTCTGTATATAGTTATCAGTGGCACTGAAATCTGCTTAGGAAAGCAACAAGTCTTTTGTTCTGTTGACAACAGTTATTACAATTAATTCGTTTTGTGATTGGTATTTGCACTGAGTGACAAGGTGTTATTTTACCTCAGTAAAAGTTAAAATGGTAATACCTACATGTTAAATAACACTGAGTTTGCTATCACTCACTCAATAAAAGAAAAGCTTCTCTTCAGAAATGCCTACTCAGCCACCACTCCTGCAAACCTGAAGTATTAGCATCAGGCTTCTCCCTCTCCTCTTTCCCCAGATTTTTTTTTTCTTTTCTCTCCGAGAAGTTTCTTTGGGGGAAAAAATAAATTTAAAAAAAAGTCTATTTTGTGCTAAAAGACAGGCTAAAACATAAGTGCATGCAGCAAAAGGCCTGTGAATGCCTAGCTGCATTTCAGGGTGAGATCACCTGCTGCAGGGTGGGTGGCATTGCCGAAGGCAGGACACAGTGTCCCCCAGGCTGAGTCCCACCATCCAGACCCCAGCAGGGGCTGGCGCAGGCGGGGAGCGGCGCGTGGGGCTGGGGAGATGACAGCATCCCCATTGCAGGGCAGGAGAGAGGCAAGCCCAACCACGAGCATGGTGTCAGGATGCCCTCCATGCCCAGCTGCCATGGGGATGATAAGAAGGAGAGTCCTTCATGCCTGGGGCTGCAGTGCTCCATGCTGGTGGGACGCCCACCCCCAGCATGGCACACAACCCCGGGACTTGCTGCGGTCCTGCTCCTTGCAGGGGCACAGGAGGCATCGAGCCCGAGCAGCCCCAGGGGGGATGAGGAGGGTCTCCTGCTGCTGGAGGCAGGACAAGGGGCCCGACAAACACTGGTGCTGCACGAGGTGTGGAGCTCAAAGCAACGGCTACAAGTGACAGGGCTTCGGGTGCTGCTGAGACCTGCCCATCCCACTGCCACAAGGAAAGACCTGTGCAGGGGTGGAGAGACCCTGAAGCCTGTGGAGCTGCACCGTGCCCCTGGAGACACAGAGACCCACCACAACCACTGTTTTCAGACCCAGAGCAGCCACCCCTGGATCTGGCCCCTCGCTATGAAATCCCTCTGCACGTCTGCCTGCGAAGGGAGCCCTTAGCCAGCCGGTAGACCTTTGGCTGCCTGTTTTTAGCAAAAGAAAGCCAAAAAAAGGAGCAACGAGCATCAGATGATATAAATTTTACCTTTTGTAGCAGGACCCAGCAAACCAAGGAAAGTTTGCAGTGCTAGCAAATGGCAAATAACCCATTAGCAGTGGATAGTTCAGCATGTCTCTACTTCTATTATAAGTTAGCCTCACTAAACCATTGACTTAAAAGAGAATCATTATAAATCCCCATTTTGAATTTTTTTATTAGCAGTATTTATCACCTTCTCAAAATCAATCCTATATTTTTAAATTAAAACAAATGACTACTTGTACTGCAATCAATATTAGTACATTTCCCTTTTTTAAAAGAAGAAAAAATTGAATACAAAGAAATGTCCTTCTTTGGCTGCATCAATCCAATTTCAATATAATTCAATATTTAATAAATATAATCCTCCATGTCTGTGCAGGGAAACATCATAAAAAATGCAAAAGGTTTCCTGGTCTCCAATAACTTGCATGAAACAAAATGTTTCCTTATTCCTTCCATAAATACTGCAGTCTTGTGCTACTGGTTTTCTCTTCCTGTGTATCAGAAAGAGTTTGCTCTGATTATGTATAAGAAAGGAGGTTTGCATATTTCATAATTAAAAATCCAAAATGCTACCTACCATCTCCAAAAAATTACCATCTTTATCTCTTTGTACTTCTATGGCTTCTTTTTGAAAGGGCAAAACCGAAAAACCTTATATAATACCTAATTTGTACATCTGTGGTTTCCCCCGACTTGTGTAGGCACCATATGTTTTTAATTATCATAATAGCCTTAAAGAACCTGTTCAGTGGGAAACACATATGATCCTTTTATTACTGGTTTGTAATTTAAACAGTTTTAACAGAAAAGGTCTGGCTATAAGGGACCGAGAGGCACAAAGGTCTAAAAACCCTGTTATTGACCTCTGAAAGCAGGAGTTCAGATCCCACCCACTGAGGTGGGACCCGGCTCTCCCGCCTCTGACAGAGGTAATCGGTCGCATGTGAAACGGCTCTTCAGGACCTTAAAAGACATAATCTCCAATCTCAAATGACTCGACTTTTCAGTCAGCAGCTGACACAATGCAACTGGGGTCTATAAACATCATCGTGCACCCGATCTGTGCTGTTTTCTCCCTGGTGAAAGCTCGCAGAGCGATGGTGCCGTAGGAGAGGCCCTACAAACGCCAGAAGCCCAGAATTTCAGCAATTCTCATTAGTTGTTGCCCTTTCAAATTCCTAGTTTTGTCCTTTATGCAAATGCAAGACTGGTGAGAACGCCAGTCTCCCAGCCCCAGGAAACAGTCAGATATTCGGAGGTAGGAATTAAATTTAACAAGTTCAATTCACTCCTGATTCTGGACATCTAAACACATAATCAGTCTGATAATGTTATTAATTATCATTCAAGCGACAACCTTTGACACTGGCATGCTCCCACAACCTCCCTGCTCCAATAACTCAAACAGAAAATCGTTGGCATGAAAACCCACAGTCTTATGAACAGAAATTGCAAATAAGCAGGCACTGAACATACAACTGGGAGTGAGCAAAATCCCCCTTTTCAGAGAGAAAGCAGAGGCTCACACAATAGCTCAGTCACTTGACCCAAAATGAAATTCTGCACAACTTCATCCCAAAACAGATAATTTACACCCCAAACAAAGGGCTGTGGGGAGAAGAGGGTGGGGAAGGGAGCCTAGCTAAAATTACACTGAGGCTGGAAGTCGTTACGGCTCCATCTCGGAGATGGATGGTGTCCTCATTAGAACGAAGCTTTATTTAGATGGACGGACAGAATCCTTATTAGAACATTAGGCTGAAAAGTTTAAATGTCAGGAAATACAAAATTAAGATTTTGCAAATAAATGCTGACTTGGAGGAAAAAACTTAGAACTCCCTGTGCAGATCCCACTGGAGACACTTAGGAAAAGACACTCAGGAATTGCAATCTCCTGGTGCCAATCTAACCCTTCAAGGGTATTTTTGGAAAACTCCATTTCACAAAAAAACAGAGAAGATGCCTTTTCTTGGACAAAGGGATTTCCCATTTGTGATCTGATGTTATCAGCTCTACCCCTGGCAGCACACTGAAGGGAAAACTCGGGAGTCACCCATTCCTGGGGGTAGCCCACTCAGAGGAGGACAGGCTGATATTGGAAACCCACTTCCAGCTGCATGGCCTCTGCTCCTGGAGCAAGTACCTGAGCAGTATCTCACACAGGGAACCTCAAAAGGGAGAGGGATGCGATGCCCTGAAGACTGCAAATGCCCCGATTCCCTGCCCTTCCCTCTCTCACTCCCCATCTCCAGGCCCTCTGCTTTCTCCAGGGAAACTCAGGTATTTTGCAGTGATGGAAAGACAGCTTAATTACCTCGCATACAAAAAAAAAATATAAAAAATATGGTAATTGTTTTCCATTTTACCTGAAAGCTAATGGATCTTGGGATACCAGACGTGGATGCTCAAAATCCCCTCTGGAGCCTTTCTGGTGATTTGTCGTCTCTTGGTTGCCTTTGGTGCACACCGGTTTCTGCCGAGGTAACACGTGAGCTATTGCACACTAAAAGCAGATTTTTGAGAGAGGAAGCGCATGCCCACACACACCCCCACACCCACCCAGATACCCTCCACCCCCGTGTCCTGCACCTGGCTTACAGGTCCTGCTCCAAAGCACAGTGACCTGAGAAGGATCTTCTCATCTCACAGGCTTCGTGGCTGGGGGGAAAAGGCAAGACAGGTTTTGCTCCTGAGGGAGGAACAGCATTGCAGAGCTGTGCATGACACAGTCCTTGTCGTCTCATTGCAGGCTTATGGGAAAGACCTGAGGGTGCTTGACTGAGACAGACCTGGGCAGCTGGTGGGATGGACGTGCTGATGGAGGCAGCTGTCTCCACTAGCCTCACCAGAGCTCCCTGTTCTTCCTGGATGGCACAAGATCACTCACCTGCATGTTCCCTTTGCCAGGATCTAAGCTTTTACAGAGAACTTTCTACTTAGGCCAGAAGGGGATGCTGGGATGCTTAAGGAAATAAGAGTTTTTGCTGGGATTAATTTTTTTTTTTTTAAACAAATCTTGCATTTAATCTTCTAAATAAATAAAGATTTTTCTCTTTTTGTTGTTTTTGGTGGTGGTTTTTTCTTTTGTTTTTCCCCAGTATGAATCCAGTAAAATCTAGCTTTCATTTCCCACAGCTTCACCCACCAAATCATCAGGGTGAAGTTTTCTGACAAAACAGAGTGCTCAGTGTTTAACTTGCAGCATGGGGAGGATGGCAGGGAACACCACACGTTGCAATCACACAACCAGAGGATGATTGCCCATCAGGCAATCCCCGCCCTCGCACAGACGTGTTTGTGGACCTCTCACACCATCTTCTAAGCAACTGACTGACAGCCACAAGCAAAGGAGGGAGCTCCAACATACCCCACCAAAATGTATCTCCTTGCCTTTTTAAAGACACACAGGATCCATCCATCTGTTGAATTCATGTCCACCACCACCAAGCAAAGTCAGTCTAGGGACCCTTCGTGCTATAAGTCTCAGGCAAAGTGCTTCCACCATATCCTCTTCTTCTCCCGTACACGTATGAACACAATTCTACCTTAAGAGAAATCCCAGTTCTGGGCCTGAGAAAACTTTCTTTTTCCATGTAAGGATCCTCCTTTCATGGTAAGGATCCTCCAAATTTCCAAAAAGTGGATAACAACAATACCACTGTGATCCCATCTGTACACAGCAATGGCACTGTAATGCATAGAGCATAAAACACCAAATTCCCACAGACAGCATCTGTCTTACTACAAACAATGGACCATTATCTTGTAAATAATTCTGATTAAGCTGCAGCATTTTCCCCAAACAAACAGTAGGGGAGCAGAGGGTGAGGATTTTTCTAGTGGGAGTGCTGGTTTTCTCCTTCCCCAGCACTGATGCTCAGTTTTTTATTCAATTGATTGGCCCCCTCCCCTCCCCACTCCATCCCCCATGGCTTGGTTTTCATCTTCTGACCTTATCCAGCTGTCAATCATTTTGGCAACTAAAGAGGGAGCCATCATGTTAATGGGATTCCCACCTCTATCCTTTGGGAAAGCCATTCTGTTTGGGGTTTTTTTTTTGTTCTTTTTCACCCCAACATACAGATATATAATTATTAGAGAATATATCCATAAACCCTTCTGTTGTTAAACAGTTTGCCTGTTAGGGGATGGAAAAATCAGTCGCACCACTGGGTGCGTGGTGGTGTCAGAGTTTGGAGGTGTCTGGTTGCGCCAGTGATGCGGTGTGTTTGGCATCTGAGTGAACGTGGCATGGGAACAGATTAGCTGGGCAAAAGCTGCTGCCCTCTTCAAACTCTCAGCAGGAAGAGCAGAGCCCTCAGGTGCTCACAGCAGGGAGCAGGGCTGGGGGCTCACCAGCCCGTGCCAGTGGGGTACGTGCACCCGCAGGAGCAGCACGCTGTGCTCCTCTGCACTCCAACTGCCAGGCTAAACCAGCAGCAGGCTTACCAGGAAGATGTGAAAGGATTTAAAAGAAAAGCAAGCACACAAACCAGAACAGGGTTAGCTGTGCAAAGGGACAAGTGAAACAATATACAATTAGGGGACAATGTGGTCACTTCTCCTCAGGTCCACAAACTGATCTATGTGGCAGCTGTGAAGTGAAAAGAGCCCCTGAGAAATCCTGAATTTTGTCTTTAACCAGCTCATTTCAATGCATAAACCTTTTCTTATATATGTCTCTTGATAAATGTCACATCTCTATATGGCTGAAGCGTTGGTTTTCCTTCCCTGCATCCTCTTAACTTGTCTTGTTATATGTGTGAGCTGTTCGGGACCAAACACACTTCCTGGCTTGAATTAAAAAATAAAAAAAGAACTAAAGCAACGAGGACTAAACTGTGATGGTGATGTTGAAAAGCAGGCAATAAAAATTTTAACTTACAGGTTAGAGTCACTGCCATTCAGTTAAAAACCACACAACAGCCAGTTCAGCCACCAGATCAAGCACGAGCAGGAACACCAGGACTTGTCAAACACTGCACTGAGCATCATACTGATGCTGAAAAGGAGGGGACAAATGGTGGCAGACAGTGTGGCAGGTCCTCAAGCCTGATAGGAGGACCTGCAGGCTGGTGGTGGGCTAGGGGCCGGGCAACCCACCAGACACATCCTGAGCCATTGCCTGCCTCGGGCCCCGGTGCTGCACGGCTCCGCAGCACGGCTGGAGCTGGCGTGCTGCAGCGATGGCTCATCCCAGCTGGCACTCCAAAGAGCCTCGAGGTCAAAATTCATGGATTTGGTGGAAAGACATTACAGCCAAACTATGGCAAAGCTCCTGCAGGTGCAGAGAGCCCCCGAGCACCGGCCGCATGGCACAGGTAGAGGCAGAGGCTGAAGGCAGGTTCCAGCACCGGGTTGGCCGCTCTGTGCTGCGCAGGAGGTCAGGCTCACGAACGCTGCTGGGATATCAAAGAGATATACACACCCAACACATATTTTCAATGTGTGTTTATTTTCATCAATAAATTTTTATAGCTGACTGTAGTTATATCAGAGAAGGAAGCATTCATACACTGAGGAATTATAGAATGTTCTTCATCTTCAAAGTGCTTTACAAACATTAATTAATTCATTTATCCTCACAGCACTCCTACTAGGGAGATAAGTACTATTATTTTCCATTTCACAATGGAGAATCCAAAGCAGAAAACTTATTTTTTTCCCATGGTCAGTGAGTGAATCACAGGTAGACCTGCAGGAGCAGCAAGGGCTGCCAGCTTCTGAACGTGAGACCCCTCCCCAAATCTTATTTAAAAGACTCGCGTTCTGCCAGAGTCATGGCACATATTGGGACATGCCTTGGGTTTTTCCTTCAGTAAGAGATAATTAAGGAACAATTCCCTCTCTGATCCCCAGCATGGCATGCTATTTTCTACCCCACTGTTGCTCTGCGAGCTGAACAATGGCTGTTCTATGCAGGGAACGGCGCTGCAGACGCCCCGGATCAGAGGAGATCGGCTTAAAGAAACTTGCTGGCCTGCGTCTCGCTCCGCGGACAATGGGGCGGGCGAGGCAGTTTGGGTGCGAATGCCTGACATGGGGGTGGCTTCAGAAACACCTGTTTGTAAATGGCAATGCTCCGGGCATCTGCTTGCTGAAGTCACTCACAGCCAGCGTACCTATCTAGAAATTTTGTGGAGTAGGAAAATTGTTGTGGTTTCCAGTGTGTGGTCTCAATCCTGAGTGTATTCCTTTTACATTCGTGTGAGAAGGACGCATGGTGCTCCTAGTTCACCTCTGTGGTGCTGCTGTAAATCAACCTCTTTCCTGTCTGCTCCTTGCCAGCAAATGTGTGGCTGCTTCAAATGGCAATAACCATTACCGTGAACATGAAAAGCTCGATTTCAAGGCATCTCAAAAAATAAAATTCTGACCAGGTCTTCTAAGGGAGTGTTCAGATCAGGGAACTTAAATCAACATTGGGGATGACAAATTGGGAAAAAAAAAATAAATCCTAAGTTTATAATTTCTGAGAAAGACGCGTTTCACCTGTTATAATACCTGTTAGTGAAGACCTTACATGCCCTGGGTTTTTTCCCCACTAGTTTATGTTTTGACAATAATAAAAACACACAAACCCCCAAACCTTCTAGGTAACTTCATAGCTCAGAAAAGATACATCCATTAGCAAAATAAACTGCAAAGTTAAGGCAAGGCTCATTGCAGAAGACACGACCACGTCCTACTGGGGAAAGGCCTGTACCTAGACATTGCTTCAGAACAACCAGAACAATTGTTTAGTGAGAAATGTTTATTGCATATGACTCATCAACCCTTGACAACAGGATTTCTTATATAATACAAGTGCTGACACAGCCTTCACTTGAGTGGTGTGACTGCAGCTGTATAATTACAACTTCAGATTTGATGTTATGGACCTTAGGTTATGCTGTTCAGACAAATGCTCCATTGTATTACAGAGATATTTTTTCCTTAGTCATATTGCCCACAGGACAATAAGGACTATATTCACAGCTCACTGCATAGAAGTTTAGGCATGTAACAGCCAGCAGTATTACACAAGATGAGATTACACCCTATGGGGGTTAAATGGATTCATAATTGCCACTTTTTCTTGTATTTTTTTCTCTTTGCTCCTAGTTGATACTTTTTTGGAAGTGCTCTCCAAATAAAAGGAAGAACAATCTCACACCGAGTCTGGATAAATGTTACAGTTGTCTCACAAATGCTGTATTATTTCTAGCCCTTCCAAAATAATATAATTGTCCTACTGCTGAACTACAGATTTTTCTCAGTATGACACAGAACACTAAAATGTCAGGTCCTGACTCATGGTGTTTTGGTGGAATAAATAAAAAGTACCAATATGCTATTCAAAACTGACAGCATTAATGAAGATGTGACACTGGGAGCCCTAGTCATGTTTGCCTTTAGCCCCCATTGTGTACTCAGTGGAGCACTGAACAACAGGCCACCTCTTATGGGTCCCATCCTGGAAACACTTACCATAGACCTGAGTGACACTGCTGGGACTGATGCGACTGGTTGCTCGTTATCCTATGCTTGCTTTATCTTGGGCGAATCGTGTGTGGGTCTGAGGAGGGAGGCTAGTCTCAGGACACTTATCACACATTCTTTCCATGGGAAAAAAAAGGAGAGTTCAGTGCTATCTGCAGTACTGGAGACTGTGACTTCATGTGAGGCTAGGCAAGATTAACCAGGAAAGATCA
Organism: Caprimulgus europaeus; assembly: GCA_907165065.1. Next base: position 12,792,665 of record OU015536.1, read on the forward strand.
CCCATGGGCTGTGTACTCCTGGTATTTTTCCACTGGGACAGAAGTTGTATACCCATTACTCACTCAGGCTGTATTTCCAGCTGCAGGACTGGACCCAAATATGTAGCTCACTCTGGCCAAGCACCCAGGCACTAATACTTACATACTTAATTCATTACTCATTTTTAACCCAGTGGCATCCACAAAAAATTCTGCTGGATTTTAATAGTGACAGAGGAGAAATAGGTCCCACATTCCCAAGATATTTTCTGTGACAGAGGAAACAAGTCTAATGCCCCTCCACAAATACCCACCTAACTACACATGGCACCGTTCTAGTGACGAACCACTCCTTCCTTAGAAGACTGCATTTTTCATAAATATCCTTCACAAGGCCAACTAGCAGCTTTGCAGAGTTTGCCTCTCAAAGCATCACACAACTGTGGATTGTATGAGTGGTCTTTGGGCCACAAAGGTAGAACAGTTTCTCAGAGAGTTTTCTTGAATGGATTAACAAAATGACTCAAAACTGCACTAATGGTTAACAGCTTTTTTTTTTATTAGCAACACTGAGATAAGTTATTGAAGCATTTTAGTATTGTTTTACATTCCATTCAGAAGTGACCTAACTTGTAACTCCATATACATTTAAAGATATAGTTTGACACTTATTCAGAAAGCAACAATTATTAAAACTTACATACCTTCATTACCAGGAAACCTTAATATATTTTCTAATTACTTCCAACAATACTCTATTCCAAAGCACATGATAACCCACTAGAAGTTTACACATTTCACTTCAATCACAGGTTTTAAATTGTGGATGTCAGAGTGCTGTTCATTGAATTTTACTGTCTTTCTTGGTTAATATTGGAAAACCTGGCACAATATATTAAGCTAGAAATATTGCTTAAAGAATATGAAAAAAGATAACTACAGTATTTTTTCCTGCTAAAGCATTACAAAATACAGGACCATTAAAAACTCAAATAGAAATGACAATAAATAACCTTAAAAATGTTAAGAGAATTTTCACTCATACTAAAGTCCATTCCCTAAGCTTGCCAAACACATAAATAACAGAACATATCCAGGATCTCTATTTTTGTACTATCATCATGGTTTGTTATATATTGTGGATGTATTGTGTATACATATATTAATGCTTACACTTAAGGTATATTTTTTTTCTTTGCTGAAAAAATTAATAAGCCTCAGGTAATTACTTATCCCTGGTACTACAGGTATCTAGATGGGTGGGAGCAAACCTCAGAAATTCCAGATATGCAATACTGTGCATGACAAGATCACCTCTGCATAAACATATCCTAAGTTCCTTCGATTACAAAGATGAATTTGGTTTTTTATTTCTGAAAGCCTGTAACATAAAATTATAATTGCTGTCAAATTAATCGTTTAAAATTGGCCTCATAATAGGTATTAATCATACACTTAGTTTTGACTTACAAAGATGCCTAAATTATTCGTGTTTATCAGTAGTTATAGGAAAAACTACACCTCAGACACAAGAATATATATTCCTGAATCAAAACACAAACCAGAGCATTGTCTCACTTTGGAAAGACCTGGGAATGTCTTGATGCCTCTGCCTAATCCTAAATTATAATTTAAATTTGACCTGGATATGACAAAAACAATAAGAATATATTGTTTGGGAGATGAAACTTAGAGTAAAATCAGAGAGCTCTAAGCTTACATCATTATTTTGTCTCTGCAAAGAAAAGAAAAGCCTTTCTGTGCTAGGGATTTGCCTTGGTGCGGCTGGCCACTGATGTCTGAAATCAAGGCACATACCAAGGCCTCCTTTTGCAAACACAATCCCCCTTTCAGATCTGGTGCTGGGAGGGACTGAATGCCTCCAGTTTCACTGGGAATAGAAGGTACTCAGCACTTAGCTGTAGCAGGTATTTTAGGGGTTAATTTCCAGAAACATAAATGGAATGGGAATGTTACACTGCAACGTGAAAAACGGTACGAAATAAAAGTTTTCAACAGTAAACAAAATGGTGATACCAAACTTATCACCTGACTGATTTCTGATATAACAAAATACAACAAAATTAAATTACATGAATATAGCAATGAAATTTAAAGTCAAATAAACATAGGACCCGATTCTGCAATCCTTAGTCATGTAAGCAGTCCCACTCATCGAGAATGAGGGATGCAAGACTGGGTCCTTAGCTTCTGCTTAGGAAGTCAGTGTTGATTCAGACAGTATCTTTTCTAGCCAAAAATATGCAGCAAAAGGAAAGTAACATAAACAAGGCTAAATGTCAACAGTGTTTGCAGACTTACAGACACCATCCATTTGTTTGTACTGAAATGACTAGCGAACCATTTGGCAAATACAATGCTATTCACAGACCGGCCCTTTTATCCAGCAACACAAACTTCACTGGATCACTGGCATTCCCAGTTAATTAAAAAAAGGAAGCAAGCCATATGAGTTTGGTTTGATATTGCCATGCAAATGGCACTGCGACATCCCGAAGTGTGGCTGAAACCCAGGCCTGGGGCCAGGTGCTGCTCGCCCATTCAGGAGTATAGTTCGTACGCTAACATCTGGCCTTGGACCTCCTAACTGGAACTAAAGAAATCTCTTCAAAATCACCGTAAGTGCAGTAAAGAAAAGTCTGCAGCAAAACTTCCATAACATGGCTTTCTAACTTGAAGGAAAAGAATATCCTGGCTACTCCTGACTGCAGATCAGGACAAAATGCTGGGTTACTTAAGTGCATTACAAGATACTTTAAATGGGCAGGAGTACTACAGTTTGCAGCAGTGGGATGACCTTCCATTGCCTCACTGCTGTCCTACGGCTGGGATATATCAGGCCTTTTGCTTCTGCTTAATATGGATTTTATAACTTAAAAGACCTGCAACAAGGATTCAAGTGAAGCCACCACAAACAATTAAAAATCTTTTTTTGTATTTTATATGTTGGTGGTAGTTCCGAAGGGGTTACCATTATAATCTTTCTGGTTTTGACACCTGTGGCAATAAGCAATTTACACCAACTAAATTCACTATTTAAACACTGGGGTAGAGCACTATAATTATGTGACAATAAAGCTGTAATAATCTGTCACAATTGATCTTCCCCTTGCCCAGCCCTCTTGTCTGTGCTGCAGTTCCGCATTTGGAAGGTATTTCAGAAGGTTGCAATGCTGAACATTTTAGTAATTCTGTGCAATGCTGAATTTTTTCTGCTCCAAAGAAAATGGAAAGTGCTCAGCCCTTTGCAGGCTCAGAACTCCAAAGCTGCTACCACACATCAGAAGGGCCCTGCCCTGTTGTCCTACAGTGAAAGAAGTGATAATGGAGTGGAGCCTCTGCAGGAGAAAACAGCACTGATTGCAAAGGAAAGCAAGCATGAATGGAAGCAAATTAGATTTATAGAGACAACATGGAATTAATACTTTTGGACATCATTAAGTGTGAGTACTAACCCATTAAGCTACCAGCCAATGCCCAGGACTACCTCTGGCCCACAGTTCCATATCCCACCAGCTTTTCTTTGAAAGCCTAAATACTTCCCAAGCAGAATATGCAAGTAGGGAAATTCTACTGTCTTAGACAAAAGCAGGAAAATTTAAAGGGGAGGGGAAAGGAAAGGGTCTTGCCATAAATAGATGCTGTGAAAATCACATTTAATTAATGACTTGGAACAGGAAGTAGAACATTACTGCGATACAACTACATGGGAAGTATACGGGAAGACAAGCAGAGAAAGAGAAGAGCATAAATGGAAAGGAAAGCAGATCTTCCAAAACTTAAACACAAAGCACCTACGAGCGCAACTTCTCGAATGAGCAAAGGCTGTGAAAGCAGAGTACGTGGGTACTCGAGACAGCTCGCTACCAAGCCATGGAGCCATCGCCCTGGGCTTCCTCTCCACGCTGGGCTACTGGCTGCCAAGCAGCAAGGAAAGGCATGTCATCTTCTTAGAAACTGCATGGTAGCAAAGATTAACAAGATCGAATCCTACGTATAGTCACTTGAGACTCCAAAACCAAGTTCAGGTCAGGAGTAACTCATCAATGGTATTTTTTTTTCTTTCTTTCTGCTCTTTCCTGTTCTGCTCTATATGTAAAGGAGAAATTTTACAAAATTTGTCATTTTTCTCAGCAGCATTTTGACATGAAATTTCTGTATTATGCAGTAATTATGGTTCTTTCCTAATTGTGTCTTTCATCCCTACAGCCTGAAGCATGATAGAAGCATAAATGAATCATGTGTACACCATCACTCTCTCTCATTCTACATATAGGGACACTGAGGACTGCTTCCCTCATGGGTGATGACTTTTCTAAACAACACTGTGAGTTGGTGCCATTCTCCTCTAGAAATTAAACCCTTTTCGTGCCAAGATTTGTGCTTAAAAGCGGACCCATTATCTTAAGGTAAAATCTGACAACTAAATATGATCCACATGGATCACTGAAAACCCCAGCTTGTTTTTATGCAGACAGAAATTTAACTCAATTAGCACGGCCAATCAAAGATGCAATCTCAGCTAAGTGAAGCTGAGATATTTTATTTCAATTTTATTTTCACTGTATTCTGACTGCAGAAAGAGCACCAAACGCCTTGCTGTCTTGATTGTACAAGGACTGTATCGAGTGTATCAGTGTTCTCTCTTGGGATGTCAACAACCCACACATCATTGGCTGTAAAAAGAACGGCAAATGCAGAGTCTCCCAAAATACAAAGGAACACAAGAATCATGACCTGAATCGGGGGTTGGAGGTGGGTCTTAAGTTTTCTGATCTCTCAGGCAGTAGGAGAGACAAAAGGAACCATGACTAAGGTCATGGGTTTTGTGCAAGAGGAAAGGAAAGCTAATAAATGAACAGGATGCTCCTGATGGCTAATCTGCAAGTGCAGAAACATCAGGTGAGATTCCCCGCACTAGCATGCACAGATGGAGTGTGATTTCACAGTATAAAATGTCACTGAGAAAATAAAAACTCCCCAAAAACACTACTTTCAAGTGGATTGTGTCCAAATGAACCAAATAAAAACAGAACTACTGACACGAGGCTTGTTCGTACTCATCCACTTTTGCTGGGAGATATTGAGAAAAATGTAATAATATATTTAAGTCAACCTTAATGCTTATATCTGCAAACACTCAATAGAATGTCAGTAACGAATTTTTAAAAGCTATTTTTGGAGGGGGGAGAAAGGAGGACTCACACTGCATTTTCCATTAAAAAATGGCTTAAAAAGTAGAACAGACAAGCTACTGTTGTTGGTTTTTTTTCCCCTTCATACTTCAAGTCAAATCCATTATCACTGGGCAGAGCTTGTGAAAGGGATATGGTCTTTAAAATCATATAAACTCAAGCCATCATAAAATGTCTGCTGAATTGATTGGAAGATGAAAACAAAAAAACTAATGGAAGTAACATGACCTCATTTAAATAATAATGTTAGAGTGGAGTTTTTTGTTGTTCTAAAAATCTTATGTCTGGGAAGAAGTATAAAGATAATTTCTACAAAGCAACTAATCTTAGTTTTCCAATTTTTTACCTGCTTTTTTAGAGAGTCTGCTATATTTTTTTTTGTAACTAATTGATTGTATTCCACAAGTAGTGAGAAAAAAAAAATCCAAGTAGGATTTTATCAACTGCAAATTGAATCAACTATCAACTCTTTTCAGAACATCAGTAATGTAACTACTGTTTTTGAAAAATGTGGAAATATTTCCAACTATCTGAATTGGTTTTCAGTGCATTGAGACACAGAAGTTTACAAGTAAGGCCATGCAGATACTTGGGCTCATGATTCAGTTTAAGTAAATGACAATACTGTGAAGCTAAAATGTTCTAAGAATATAAGCAAGATAAACTTTGTAAGGAGAAATCAGACTTTTTTATCAGACCAACTAATACACTTGGAAAAGTAGAGAGAAGCCTGAAGAAGGGGCTATGGCTTTAAGCACATATACTATCCTAGTAAAGTCAAACAAAGCTCCCACAAACCTTAAGTTAACCAGCGTAACCACTCTTAAGTGTTTGCAGATTTAGGGTTTCATTTTAAATTGTTAGTCTTTATAACTATTGATCACATTTTTTTCTTTAAAAAAAAAAATTGAAATACATTTTATTATGCATGTTCAGCTCTGACAATGAGTTTTCTGATTAGTTTGAAGGTTAAGTGAAACGAGCATGACTGAAGTTTTTGTGTCCTTTGCTGACTCTGCTTTTTAAAGTGATACTATTTTTCACAGCATTTACACTCTAAAATCTCTTTCAAACAAGAACTATGCTGACAAAATAGGAGATAAATTGAAAAAATTCTTATTCTCATTTGTTCCAAATAGATTTAACTTTAATTTTTGTCAAATATGATGTGTGTGACATGGGGAAGTAAAATGGCTGGTTTTTAAATCAAAGACTAGTAAGGGTAAAAGGTGTTTTTGTTTGTTTGGTGTGATGTTGTTTTTTTTAATTACCTGGAGGCATATTCTCAATTAGGCAAATCACAATTTGTACAACTGCTAGTTAGAATAGTGAAAATGGTCAAGGGCAACTAACATATGGGTGTAATTGAAACAAACCAGAAAAATACAATTTAAAAAATGGGGAGGGAAAGAAAAGAAAAAAAAAAAAAAAGGCTCTTCACCACAGGTAGACACATTCCATGCACTTGGCCTTTGATTTCATTCATACTGTGGTAATTGAACACACCCCAATTCAAAGAAAGAAAAAAGGGGAAAAAAAAAAAAGAGAGAAAGAGAGAAAAAGCAAGGTTCGCTTGGCAAAGCATCCAGTGTTTTTCTTGGGTTCTTACTTATATCAAAATACTGAAAAGTTTGCAAGTTACCATGTAAATTTTTTAAAACTTTTTCCTCCTTTGAGTATGCTAAAGCAGTAAGCATCCCCCTCAGATGCCACTAGCACAGATAGTCTATATTGCTGCTACTCTAGTTTAAAAAGCAAGTTCTTTCTAAAATCCTGTATAAGTATATGCATGCAGCACTGCTGATTTCAATGGAGTAGACCACATATAAGACTAGAATTTGGCCCACAGGGTTTAACATTTAAAAAATGTATTACTAACAAACATGACTAAGTATATTTAAAGAGCAGCTTCATGATTCTGCACAAGTGTTTTCTGAAATGGTCTAGAAGAAGGTCTAAAACTTACCACACAAGTCAGGTCTCTTGATACATCCACTAGTTGCTGTGCTACTTGCAAGTCCATTAAAGGCTGCTAAGCCATCAGAGCTGTAAGCCCTTAGGACTGACAACATGTTCATCTGCTTCTCCAGGACTTGTGGACCCTGAACTTCTTCAGGTTTCATCACTCCTTGTGCAGTTTCATGGGAGGATAGAAGATTCTGACTGTGCCACTGCTTCTCTGACGCTTGCGGCAGTGGTGATACGAGCCCTTGTGTTGCTTGTGAGGTGACTGCACTTTGTATATTGTTGCCTCCTTCACTGCTTTCTTTAGTTAGGGCAGACAACTGCTTATTCATAATATCTGGTTCTGTGTCAATGTCCTCATCTTCAATGTTTTCTTCCTTGGAAGATTCCATATCCTCAGATGAAGCTATGTCAGAAAGGTCATCAGTAGCACTTTTATTTACAGAGTCAGAGAGCAGAGTATTAGGGTCATCTTCGGATTGTGTTTTTATTTCAGATTCATTACTGGTGCAAGAATTTTGTGTTCCTGTGCCAATAACACCAGGATAAACACCAAACTGCTTATAGAAGTCTGTTGTAAAATTACAAAAAGTGGATTCCATGTGGCTGGGCCATGCAGTGCTCTTTTGCTCTCCCAGGCTCTCTTTATTTTGTCCTTGGGTCATTTTCTCAGAAGCTGAGTCCAGCTGGCTCAGCCTGTTTGAAACTACTGCCTCCTTGCTGGACTGCACAGAAGAGGGGAGCAAGCTCACTTTATTAACCGAGGCTGAAGCTTCTCTGGATTGGTCTTTGTTGTTCCCTATGATGTTGTCTTTACGTTTAGCCTTGCCCAAGTGATTGGCTTGGAGGTGCAGAGCCATTAGTTCCATAGATGAAGTTGTAAAGGAACAAAATAAGCAGCCATGCCAAGCAATGTTGTCTTGCACAGTAACAGATGAACCTGGGAGAGAGGGGGCATCTGGCCTTACAGATAAGTCAAGAGGTTCATATTGTGACTTTTCTGTTTTTCGCTGTGAGGACTTGCTATTTATCTTTTCCTCACCACCATCTGAGCCCAGAGATTTTGCTGAAAGTGGATCTGAAAGAGCTTTATCCTTCATTTCTTTTTCTTTCTTCAAAGAACTTAGGACAAAGCTGTCCATAAAAGCTTGCAAAGACCCTTGAAAGTTCACACCATTCCCAACCATGTTCTGGTAAGCACGGCCAAGTTCAGAGAAGTGTGCTCCTTTGGAAGATATGTCTGAACCCTTCATATTTTCTGAAGATACTTCAGATGACATGCCAACTGCTTGTCCTTGCTGATCTCCAGAAGACAGCATTCCTGATGTCCACTGCTGCGAGACCATGCCACTTCGGAAATCGATACCAGGAAGCCCCTTGAAGGCTCCTCTTAGTATATCTGGTCTAATAAACACAGAACTTTTACTTGATGCCTCATCTTTGTGTTCTTGACTTGCAGTCTGCCCAGAGAGTGGTCCTGATCCGTTCTGTCGCTCCCGATGGTGCCGTTCCAAATGGTATTTGAGGGATGCAGACTGAGTACCAGCGTAATCACAATGCGGACACTTGTAAGGCTTCTCACCTATAGGTATGGATAAAAATATGAAGAAAGACAGTTAACTGTACTTTGGTACAGGGATGAGTGAAGAAAAAAACCCAAAACAGTAGCTGCTTGAAAACAAGATGATCTTAGAGCTAATAATTAATTTTTAAAAAAGAAATGACTTTAATTGAAGACTAATTCATAAACTGAATATTTCTAAAACGGGTTTCCAGCATGTGGGGCTATTCAGGAATGACATGGTATCTACACACAATTAGCCATCTTTTTCTTAATCTAACACGTAGAAAACTGTTGTAGAATTAAAAGCTATGATTATGAAAATGAAGCATAACAATTTCAACCACAGTAATCATTAAAAGTACAAGTCTCTCTCTCTTAAAAAAAAAAAAAGAGAGAGACAAAGAATGTAACAAATGGATGGTTGCAATATTTTGTGTATACAATTGCTCTAAAATTTGTTTAAATTATACACATGGAAACCATTTTTAAACCTAAAAATTTTATGGCACTGTTACGCAAGACTGAAATGAATGATTTAAGTCTTGCTCTGCAGTAAATCATGGATATAATTAGCAAATGGCATACTGCACAAGTAATTTATCATTATTTGGAGGGCACCATTCCAGAAGGATTCAAAGATCTGCAGACCTACTGCATTGTTTCTAAATAAAGAACTATAAATACAGATTCTATAAAATATTAATATCATTACACTACATTATGATTGCAGCTTGTAAGAACATATAGTTAAAATAAAAAGTAGTCAATAAAATAAAAAAGAAATCGAGTAATAAAAAAGTACAAAATATATTTCTTTATTTGAAATTAACATTATCTACTGGTTTTTGCAGTCCTTTAAATTTGTATTAATGGCATTTCTAATGCTCAAGTAGTAAAACGTGTAATTTACCTACCATAAGCGCTTTTCTAGGATTAGCTTGAACAGAGTTTTAAAATATATAAGATTATCTTAATGAATTAAATATATATTTGAATCCCACATTAAACTTTTACTGTTCTTCCTATACTTGAAAAGGGGTAGCAGATATTACATATATAATAAATACCCACATACAATTATAAAGACATATCCAACAAGAATGTACATCTGAGCAAACATACATCAAATTTTTGCAGAGCACTTGTTAGAAATGCAGAGTTCCTTTTAAAGGAATAAGTGCAGAAATCCTCACTAAAAATGACAGGAATCTGAAAGACCTGTGAGCTGTCAATATTGGCAATTATTCCTATGATAAAGCTCAACAAGAAGAAGAAACTGTTTTCTCTACGTAGCTTTTTTTCTTAAGTGATACAAAAGATAAAGGCAAGCCTTCTCTCTAAATGGTATAATGGAAATATATGTTTTGAAAACGTCCTCCACAGTAAAAATGCTATATAATATTACGTGGTTCACCAAACCAGCTGGAAGTTACTTGCTTTCAAATAACGTCAAAACCCGCATAAAACAAAATCAAAAGGCTTTCAAACTTTTGTTATTTAAGCTACAGGCTCAACTGAAAGGTCGGTAAGTACTTGGGAAGCTGCTACTCTCGCTGATCGCAGGAATTTACTAATGAGATGCAACAGCAGAGCACTCAAATGACCACACAGCACTGCACGAGCAGCCTTACCAACCATGAACAGTAGCTGGATACATGCTGCAGTTCAGACGGGGCTGAAGTAAAGTACAAGCAGTGGAAATTCTAAATCCATAATGTAATCCTAAAGCTAAACGATGAGACATGAGAGCTTTACACCAACCACATTAATCGACCTTTTTAGAGGAGAAAAATGCAGCACCTCAAACAAGAGGCATTCAGCAGAGGAAGGAGTAATAACTAGTTTGGTCCATGCTTTGGGTCTGAGTCCAAACAGCTTAATAGAAGAAATCTGATTTAAACATTTCAGTGCAACTTCTGAGTCTTCCACAATCACCTAATTAAGTTCTTAGGCTCCACCAACAAGAAGTAGGTGCTGCATTTCAGCGGGAGTTGTGCAAAAGCAAATAGTTCCTGCTGATGTGCAAGAATCACTAACTGAGACACATCATACCTGTCTGGGCTTCCCTAGTCTCAGGTGAGAATCTGAGCACATGCACACCCATCGCAGGTGTTTTAGGGTAGGGACAAGGGGACAGAAGACACTGGCTGTCTGTTTGCATTTCTACAGGGCTGTTTGGGAGTGTGCAAACTCTGACAGTTGTGCTGCCAGTCAGAAAGTGGACAAATATTAAATACTAGTAATACTTTGTAGGTCTAAAATACCTTCAGTCTAAAGCACTGGGCACAACAACATACTCTTATTCTGAATTGCTAAGCCTTGAAGTCATTATGTTTTCCGCTTGAAGGCCTCTCCACGGAGTGTGCTTCCTTTCAGCAGAGGAGATCTGGACGCAGCTCGGCACCAACGCCATAAGCATTGGCCTGAAAGAAGACACTGACTGAGACAGTGTGATAAAATGTTCAAATCTCTACTAGCCTTGGTGCACTGCCTCTGTGGTGGTCCCACCTCTTGCATGGCTAGAAATGAGATCTAAAGCTGAAGGTCTGAAATTGGACTCAACATGTAGCAACACGCTGTGCCACCTTTACAATACAGGACTGGCCAAATAACATTGTTCAAAGGGAGCTATTCAAAACATCTCTCTTCTCTTTTAGATCCAAATATTGGCAGTGATTAGTTTACTTCAAAGCAATCTTAACTGCTGCTATTTTGAGGGCAGGCATTGGGAGAAAGGAGTAGGATGGACTAAATAATCTTTGAATCTTTTTGATTTAGTGTGTCAGTATTTCCTAAATCCAGTAATTGTGCATATATTTAGATGCTATTTAATCCATTTAAATGAATAACCAGTTATGCCTCATGTAAGTCCCTGTACAAATGACAAAACAGAGTTATAAGCTGCTGCGGGAAAAAGCCCAACCTAACCTCAACCAAACTAACCAAAATCCAGGCCAGTTTCAATGCAAAACCCAAAGGACTCCGAATTTCCACGACTCTATCAGCAACTGCAATAGTATATGTCTAAAGAATACTACAGGGCACAAGAGAGGTAAGCTATGATTCTTCTTAGAAGACAACCTGTTTGTATCTCATACTTTGAGGGAAGGTTTCAGAAAATTCATCCTAGTGTAATGACTACCCTGGTAATACTGCTAAGAGCAGTGTCTGGATGAGTTATTTAACACTTAATATCAGTTCACATAAATTAATGTTGCCATGTAGGAGTGAGGGAACATAACTTTTTCAAAATAATTTTCTGCATTTCATATCCAAAAATCATTTTTCATTGTTCACAAAAGCAAGGACCATCCTGATCTTAATAATTCTCTGGCCTTGTTTGCATCCCTGCAAACTTTTTCACAATGGAGTAGAAAGAGAGAATATTCCAGTGTGTACAATAAAATAAATAAAAACCTTATAGAGAATACCTTATCTAGGCAACATAATCACCATTCTGATCTATCTACTGCTCTGGTTTATAAGACACAAGACATCTCACAAGAGCTATTTTATATCAGCATACAGTAAAACAATAAAAATTCAATGCCGCTTGTAAAAACTGCACAAGAGCTTGGTAGATAACTGGAAACAGACATGGAACCCAGTAGAAACAGGTCTATTTGTATAGCAGGTTGTAGAAACAACACAGATGTATAATCTGTGCAAGCTATCCCCAGTCCTGCTCAGAACACAATCTGATCGTACTAGTCACAGGAATTATCTGCTACGGGCTGTGCAAGGAGACCACAGCCAGATTATAAATAGATTTACAGATTTTCAGGCCAGAAGCAACAGTTGTGATCATCTAGTCTGATCTGCTGTACAACACAGGCCAAAGACCCTCACATGATAATTTCTGCATCAAATCATAACTACAATTTGAAATAAAACTTGTTTTAGTTTAAACATATTCTGCTTCAACCACAGCAACGAAGAAGCATCCAACATGTCCCTAGGTAAACTGTTTGACTGGTTAAGTATTTTCACTACTCAAAATGTGTGCCTCATTTCTAGCTTGAATTTGTCCAGAGTTTGCTTCCTACTGAACTTTGCTACATTCTTCCCTGCTAGATTAAACAGGTTTTTAAAATTAAAAAAAAAAAAAAAAAAAAATCTATTCCCTAAGGAAGGTACTTGCAGACAGCAAATCAGTCACCTCTTCACCTTCTCTCACTCTTGAGTGGAACACTCTTCCCAAATTTTCAATGTCCTTTTAAATTACGGGTATCCACTAAAGCTTTGATAAAATTTCAACTTGATATTAATCTTCTACAGTCCAAGACTGTGTTTACATGCATAGCTATAGCAATCAACTAACAGCTCATATTCTGTTACTTTTCTGCCATAAACCTAGGCCCAGTTCATCAACGCCTCTAGTACTTGTTCCTTTACATTTTGCTGATTTAAAATTCGTATTGGTGAAAAAAGTCTGCTTGACTAAGTGAATAATCAGTGCCTCTCCATGATTTTTAGCATCTTACCATTTTTGTGTCATTGGTAAATTTTATCAACAATGATTTTATATGCTTTTCCAAATAATGATAAAAGACCAAATAGACGGAACTGAAACCATTGCTGTGGAACTGCCAATTTATAAACCACTTCATCTGTTTATACTTTGTTTTTTTGATGGGGGGGAATTGTCACATAGAGCAAAATACTTTCACAAGACTTGATAAAACTTACTTTCATAAAATAAAATTGAATTAACTATGCTACCAATTCCTAATTATTTAACAAATTCATTCTGTAATTTTACCCAAAGCTTGTGTCAGGGTAGTCCATTTATAAGGTCTTAATAGTCTTTCTTTTTGGAAATAGTAGAACAGCCAGAGTTTTTTTACTACTACAAGTGCTCTGGAACTTGCTCCATGTTCCAAGACTTGGTTTTTTAAATGAACTTTAATGATTTGGAGAGCTCTTCAGCCAGGGTTTTTAAGACTTTATCTATAAGTTATCCAGTCTCACTCATTCTAAAAAATATTAAAATGTAGTGGGCTACAGCATAACAGCCTCATTACTTAATGGCAGAACTGTATCATTGGAAAATACTTATAAAAACCATCATGCTTCTTTCTGAGAACAGAGCAGAAGAGTATTTAGTTTTCTATACCATGGTTGATGATTTCTTATCTATTCCTGTCCAGTATTAGCAAGATACCATTGCTAAACCTGCAAAATCTACAGAATTTTACCCTGTTCTCCATAAACCTAACAGCCCCATACATATTTTTACTATCACTTTTAGTTTCCTTTATCAAATCTCTGTACTTCTAAAATACCTATTTATATTTAGTACAGTGGGCTTCTTCATTCATTTTTCATACTTAACATGCAGTTTCTTCAAAATCTGTACTGCACCCTGCACTCCCTTTCCCCACTGAATGCTCCCCCCTCCTTTTAAATAAGATTTCTTTAGGGTTTCTTTGTGGAGTATGCCCCTCTGCTCCTCATAGTGCTGCTCCTCAGTACAATAAGGGCTGTGCATCAGTCCAAGAACCCAAACACCTACTGCCTTGGCAGCCAGTAGTGGGGTTTTGACCCCACTGCTCAGGGACAATACGAGTTGCAATTTGATCCCATACATTTCTAAACAAGCTATAGTTTTCTTTCATGCAAAGCAAATGAAATCAAACATCTTATAATTCCAGAGAATACTGCTTAATGAAAATATTGAAAACATTTTCCAGCATTTTTTATTTTACCATTGAAACAGTTATTGATAACCTATTTTATCCATTGTGCAGTGGATATTTTAGAAATGAATTGCTGTATGGTTTAATTAGTTCATTATTATGCCTATTCTTACATGGTAATTTCTTTTATCATTCTAATCATTCACTTCACACTTTTTAAACCAAATGGAATATCAAAGGTTCTGTAGGATTATTTTTGGATCCTGCACATGTTTCACCACACAATTAATCTGTTTGTCAGAAATACTAGTTAACTTCTTCTCTTTACTACTTTCCTTTACTAGTGATTTTTCTCTATTGTATAAGATGAAACTACCCCTAACCCTGTAAAAGGAGAGACTTTTGATGCTTTTAACTCAGTTTATTAAAGATTTTTCAATTGTGCACTAGGCATTACAATAAAATAATCTAATTTTTATAAAGTTTTATAATTGAATATTTTCCTTTATTTATATCTCATCTGCAATATTTATTTAGTCTTTCTACGTGTCTTTACTCAGTTAAAATGCAGAGATAAATATGGTTGTTACTTTGCAGGGAAGATTCAGTACATTAATATAAACTGTACACTAATTCCCCCAAAGCATATATATATGTTGTAAACCTGAAGACTTTTTACACAGCTGCTTATTGCTAAACAGTGCCTTGTCCAGAAGGGGACAATCTGTGTCTCTAATTGCTGTCACTGAAGCTGAGATTCATTATGTGACTTTCCCATTAAAATGTGAGCATTAATTTGTATAATGAAATATCACCCACTGCAGTGTTCATTAGCCATGCCCTACTGTATACTGCACATTGTTAGCTACCTAGAAACTGTAGTTAATTTCACTAATGGATATTTCCCTACTTAGTGTTTGGTAGGAAATTTATACTGTAACATTACCTCTTAAACTTTTAAGGAAATTTAAATTCAATCAATTATTTTCAACAAAAGTTTGGGATGTCATTAAGACAGGAGAAAAGGCATGCTGTACAATGTTAAGGATGGGAAATCTGGAGAAATCTAGAGAAATGAAAAGTCTTTTTAGTTCATCTTAGAAATGTAAGAATAAAGGATGTTCAATACCAAAATTGTCTCCTCTTGGAGCACACATACCCATTTTCCTTAATTATTCATACTGCTCATCCCACTACAAGCGCCTTCAGAGAATGGCAACAGGCAGTCTTTTTTTAGGAAGAAAATGTGAATTCAATTCATTTAAAACAGCACCATTTTTACTGTATTTCATCAGGTCACCTAAGCAAGATTTAAAATTGGCTAGTCATATTTCCAAGGTAAAACACAGTAACACTGTAAATTTATATACCTAACACATGTAAGATGTGTGTCATACATATCATAACACACTTTCAGACAAAGGACACAGCCCTGCCAAGTTTTCTCTTCCTATCCCTCGCTTTCTCAGGTTTCTCCTGTTTAGCACAACCCAAACCTTCTTCAGGGCTCTACTTTGCTCATGCACATTATTCTTTTTTCATTACTCAAGGGATTTAACTGTGCCACTCATACTGGGAATATACCTGAGCACCTAAAGACCACACAAACCCAAATTGGTCTACATCTGTAGCAGCTTCTGAATGCTAACACAAGGTGCAAAGAGGTGCTACAGCTAATCTGAAACTGGCCCCTACATAACACGTTGTTTGTCCAAGGTCAAACATAAGAAATTTTAATTTTTTAGTTAACTCTTTCTGTGAAGTCCAGGTATGTAAAGTAAAAAACACACCCATTTATTTTACTTCAGTAGCAATTGAGAGTGCTCAAGAACATAAACAAGGTCCTCAGGTCCCCGAATGAAGGAACTTTAAATTGCTGCCCTCAGAGGGGAAAAATTGAAATTCTGGAAGCAGCTGCACATGGTACATTATGGGCCTGAGATACTTTGGTCTGGGCAGGCACCTCTCTGCCTTCTTTGTTATAGCTTTCTCAGTTGTATGATATAATATTTTATAACTAGAAAGCTGAATCACAAAGTGGCCAGTCCACCAACATGGTGCATAATATGTGCTTTGTCCTTGTTTCTGCATTTCTTCACACAGTGAGTTTGTGTGAGTTGAAGTAGGTAGCTCTGAAGAAGCAGGACCATACAGCCCATCTCTATTCACTGGTCAACATAAAGAAGTCTAGGAGGGCTACAAGAGTTCTGGCTGTTATCTCTAAGCCCTGAGGCTCTGAAGCCTTTTGGTCTGAGGGTCCTTCCTTTCTTCTCTCAGGGTGATACTAAGGAACTGTCTTGTCCTTCAACTGTTTTTAAAGCAGGAAAGAGGAGAAACTGATTTCACAAAATTATGCCCTTTTCTTCTTATCATATGGGAACAATCAGAAATCATATCTTACTATCTTTCCCTGAAAGCTCTTCCTGGCTGAATATCATTGAATTAGATAAGAAGAAAAATCCTCTACAGTTGTGTTGTGTTGAGACTCAACTGAGCACACTAAATAAAACCTTGATTTTATTTTTTTTTCAGAAGCTTATATGATACCAAACTACACAGAAACTGAGACTCAGTGTGGAGAAGGCTGCAACCATTAAATATCCAACGGAAAAAAGAAGCAGCCCAAGCCACTGGCTATTTCTTTTAAAACAGAGCACAGCTTTCTCCTCTTGTGGAGGATTAAACGGCTTTAGCTTTTTTGGGCCAATTGCCACAGAAGCACCTCCTGGCTGGATCAGAGTTTGGGTCTTGCCTTGGCATGTGTACCAAACCAGCCTACTCGTGTGCCTCCAAACACACAGATGTTCGAAGGAACCTGACTTCTGCTGAACTGCTTGAGCTCATCTTTAACAAACAGGTGCTGTGAGCACAAGAACAGTAATTGAGTTAATGTAGTGGAGAAACACAGTAAAGTGTTTTTTATCAGTCAGTTATATGATCCAGGCATATAATAAAGATGGAGTGTGACATAAAAGGCAGGAAACTGTCCCTGATAAGTATGAGCTAACCAATATTTGTTTAATAACTGGTATCTATTACATCATTTCCATTTACTGCAAAGCAACTTAATTTTTATTTAATAACTCTAGTAATTTGGCAATTTACATTTTTATAATATTTATTAGGATTATTTCCAATATGTAAAACATTGCTCCATTCAAACATACTCTTGTCATTATTTACAAATACGGAAATTGATCCTTATCTATTTTAAAATTATAATGACTTTTAAATACATTGTAAATGTTGTTTCAACAGTCTGTATGGATTTTTTATTATTTTATACATGGTTTATTTTTTCTTGTTTTAATTTTGTTTAATCAGTTTTAATATGCAAGCTATGGAATATTACCATTGCAATTAATATTCTTTCCATTAGTTCTAAACCACAAATACCAAAAGTGTAATCACTGCCATCTTTAAAACAAGAACAAAATCACCACTAGATAGCAAAAGGGAGAGATGGGTATCCTCAGGTTATTTTAAATATTTTTTCTTTGCATGTCCAATAGTAAGAATGTCAAACTGTGTAAACAGTTAGAAAATTATTTCCCAATAACATAATGACCATTTATTTACTTTTACTACATTAGAGAGCACACAAATAGGATTTTCACTTTTTTTTTTTTTTTTTACAAAGTCCAACACTCAGAAAATAATATTCCTGCCCTAAATGGTTTGCAATCCAATCAGACAAATCTACATTAGGAGGCCAAATTTTAAAATTCAGATCAAATCAGCGTAGTATACTCTTACTCTGCAACCAAAAGAAAGGAGAATAAAAATACAGTGAACAAACTTTCTCATCCTGACCATGACTTTTTTTTTTTTCTTTAAATAATTTTCATTCTTCAATTACAGTTTTTCAGAATCGGGCCTCACATCTGCAAACATAACAATAAGTATTACCTCTGTGCATGCACATGGGAGAAACATGACTTTTGGGAAGGAAGGACAATACTGCCTATCTGGTACTTCAGTGAAATAAAAATTAAAAGTGAAATTTTCAAGTAGGAGGTACAATTGTGTTTCTTCATGCAATTTATTTTACCTATCAATTGGAAAAGCAGCAGTAAAATTCTGAAATTCATTTAAAATGGTTTAAAAAGAAAATTACTCCACAGTTAAAGCACCCACTATGTCTGTTTCCAAAGGGAAGTATCCTAAATCTCCAGTTTTGCATGCTCTCCTAAAGCCTATTACGATACCTACGACTTGGAAGAAAACAGTATCATATTGGCCATAAACAGAATTTCTAGTGATGTCAACAGGACCTGAGGATATCAACATTGCATGTCAGATTTTAAGAGTAAGTTATCTTAAACATACACTGTGTCTCTACATGACCCTTACCATGCACATATGCACTTTTAAGCAAAAAAGGTATTACAATTTAAATGGAAAGGCTATAGGTTACTAGTATCAAGACCAGTCCACCCAATGAGTGACATACCAAAATAAAGTGTGAATCCAGACCAGTAGCGAGTCTTTGTAAGGTAGAAATGCTATGATTGTTATTAAAGAAAAGATGGTAAGCTTAACCATAGTGCAAAACATGGCAAGTTTTACTACTTACAAGTAATAAGTGCAGTGAGTTCTACTGAAAAAAAATGCAGATCCATGAAGATGATGTATTCATACGAACAGTGAGAGGTTAAAAATGAGCATGCTAAATGGAACAAAAATAGTAACTCTGAGAAAAACATACAGAATCCCTAAGCAGATGCTAAGGAAGGCCTTTGAAGCAGTTAGTATAACTAAGTCTGAAACCAATAGGCTTATGCCTACTGAAAGACAAGGGTAATTGAAGGAAACAGTGATGAAGCAGGCAAGGAGACAAAAATAACCTCAACTGGGAAAAGATGATTCTATTAAAGTGGTCTTTATCCAACAACACATTCCTTGTGCTTTTATTTAAGACTGTCATATATCTTTCTCAAAAGACTTTCTCCAACTAATGAGTCCAAATCTACACTGGGAATTAAGGCTCCTAGCCACGTATTACGTTAACCCCCACACACACATGGCATGTGTCGACAGCGCTCCGCTCACTTGTTCCTCTCACCTGTATGTATTCTCAAGTGGACCTTTAAGTGATGTGATGTTCTGAAAGTTTTTCCACAATATGGGCAGTCTTTCATGGCAGAACCAAGGCTCCTGTCTCTCAGTAAAGCTGGCTGCTGGACTCCTACAGATCTCCCAGCTTCTTCTCCAATGTCTGCAACACAGAAATGTTCTCACATCACTTCAGCACATGTCAGAAGTTGTTCTCACTAAAACTGCTAACACAACACAAAGTTAAACATGTCAATACTACACCTGTCTATTTCATTCTTTAAATCTGACAGAATGCTGACAATTCACGTATTTTCTTGTTATTGTCTTAAATTATTTCATCTTTCCTATCATCATTTTAAGCAGCATATGGTACCTTTATATTGAACTGAATTATACAAGAAAAGAAACAGCTGTGTCAGCAGCTGGTTTGATTTCTTCTTTTGTTTAGTTCCTATTAATTTTTCCCCAAAAAGTTTTAGACTGTTGGTTTGTTGAATCTATTTAATTTATAAGTATTGTGAAAATCTGTAGGCTTTTAGAGGGAAAAACTTTGCATCAGTATATTAAAACCTCCCAAAACAACAGAATTGCAGTGATAAGGGGGACACCAATAGCAGTGGCAATGTCTACACACAAAGCTAATTAACTGCCTTCTGCAACATTTCAGCACTGGAGTTAACAACACATGACCTAGTGAGTGACCTAATATCACGGGAAAGGCAATGAAAAAAATTGGTCAGATGAGGGAGAATTCCTTCTTCCTCTCATCCGCAGCTCCTGAGTTTTCTCCCTCAGTGTTCCCAGCTACACTTATTCTTTGCATTGTAATACGATGGGTGAGACTCCAGGACATCTCTTCTCTCTCCTGATATAAAGAAACAGTCATTTTCAGCCATCTTGAATAAGCTGCTATTATCCAAGCAGGCTATGAACAAAATAATTTACAAAAGACTGACATAAAAATTGCAGAAATGTAGGGCATTTTTTTAAAAGTCATTATTCAAACCACACAAGACTTATCTATCATCCTGTACTTACAGGGCTATGAAGTATCACAAATACGTATCAATTCACAATTTCACCAAAAAGTACCATAGCAAATGTTGAAATTCTGAACTGGATTTACACTACTGGCACGCCACAGAGGTGCAATACATACGGACACATCATCACACCACTATGCAAAAGCTGAGCTTCTGGGTTATATTCAAGTGGGGAGCACACAGTTAAAATCTGCATGCAGTCTTGATTATTTCAACCATGAACTACTGACTAAAAATGTTCTGTCTTTACCCATTTGATACGTAACTAAAGCTGTCAGGAAACATAGTGCAGTTTACACAGCATTGCCTTTTAAATGGAAGTGATGGGACATAAGAAAGACTTAAACATTTATCTCTAATAAAAATTATTCACACAGTAGCAGAGACCCAAATACCACATTTCTGGAAAAGGTACCACTAACAGGCATTTCATTATTTATAAAATGGTCCCTCTAAACTATTTCACTTAAAGGTGAAAGAAGAGGATGATAGTGTGATAAAATATATAGAAATGCTTATCTTAGTCATGTATGTAATCAAGCTATTGCTAGTTTTCAAAAGGCAAAATCTGAGAGTTAAACATTATTGTTCAACATTTTCTGATTGTTCTTAGACTGCAGAGTTAAAGAACAATATTTAAGTTAGATGGCTAGTAACTGTCATTTTGAATTATTCACAAGTATGTAAAGTAGCATACTGCAGGAGTTTATTTAGTTTTTAGGAGTCCAGGAAAACATATATAGGTGCTAGTTTATAATTCCAATCTCCCCAAAGAGTTCAGATTTCCCCCTTTTTTTTCCTCCTCAAAAGTTGTATATAATCATGTCTTAAACTGCTTTGGGAAAAAAATGAATTCCTGAGTGCAAAAAGATTTTTCTGAAGTGCAAAATACAGAATGCATGATGATAAACTACAGAATTTTATTTTGCTTTTCAATAAATACTATATAAGCATTATAGATAAATATATAGATAAAGCTAACAAGCCACTCAGGAGGAATTTACCGACTAAGTCTACTAGTTATGTTTTGCTATATGTCACTCTAAATGATGGCCTGTTATCCATTTGCCTTTTATCTTTCTATCTAGAATATGTGTGGCCCAATAAAAAAGAATAAATTTGTAAGATAAACAGCTCGCTTTGCAGATTTAAGAGTCTAATTTTCACTTTACACAAAATTGATTTTTTTCAAGGCAGCGAGACGATAGAGTTTACTCTAGCACTAATCCCTCTGAAAAAGCAAACTGAAAACAACAATGAAGCAAAGATGTGGGTGGTCTGAAGAGTTTTCTTTTAGATTTAAGTAGACATACAGTAGATAGCTCCAAAGGCTTTGCTCCAACAGGGGCCTTACCTTGAAGAATTTTTCTTCCCACAGTGAAAGCATTCCTAAGACTTTAAAGCTGGGCTGAGGGGTTTTCTTTTGAATTCCTCTGCCTACAAAGCCCACCGAAGTGCTGGAGGCCATTGCTACCTGAATGAGCAGCTTTACATCTAAGTTCTTTTATTTCAAACAATGAAAAGATACGTTCAAGGCTGCCAACTCTCCCCATCAAATTCTACCCCAACTTCTTCCTAGGGCCCCATCTTGGCAAATTGTACCTATCTGTCAAGGCACTTAAGTTTAAAATGTGCTTAACTTTAAAACGCGTTTAAGTCTCACTGACTCTGCTACCAAGGTCTTTTTTATACTGAGTCTCTTAAAGCAATCTATGGAAAGTGAAGGAGGAAAAAAGTGTCAGGGAAAAAGGAGAAGAGATCAGTAAGGGTAAAGTTAAGAAGCGAACTGGTGAATACAGACTATGTCAACAACAGTGTATGTGGGGAATGAGAAACCTTCAGCTCTACCAATAATCATGTGTTCTACACCTCTGATGTCCCCTTTCTCCTGCTATTGAGATCCACATCATAAATAGAAACTCTCAGTTCTGGTAAATTGTGCAAAACTGTAGTAACGTTTTACAGACCTGCAGAACTAGGATTAGGCCCAGCAAATTAATTTCATTTATGATTTACTCGGGATTTGAGCTATGGTTTTTGGGCTGCTCAGTTCCGAGGATAAAGGCTCAGGAAGGAAAGAGAAGAGTTACTTATCTGACAGCCATTGTGGTTCACTGAGTTATGCGGTCTACATGATGCGCACTCGATGCACATGGGGTTAGACTGCTTTTTTTACTCTCTACTTCCATTACAGGCAGGTCTAAGTCCTGAATGTCTTCCTGCCCATCCCTACCTTTCCTGATTGGAGTGCAGGAAATAACAGAAGAGAGTATAAAATATTGTACGTGTCAGATGTAAGGCTTCCAAGCCTTGTCTCTGAACTCACTTTTGCTGAGTTTTCCTTTCACTTTGAAAGCATCTGTTCACAGCAAAAGTCATGGATAGAAGTGCAAAAAGCAACATCCAGTTCTATATATGAAACTGGTCTTTGTGTGAGCATAAGGAGAAAGCAACAGCTGTGAGACCTCCAGCCGCTACGTATGCTGTACCTCCTGGGCAGGCAGATATCGGTGCTCCAGTATTCAGCTACAAATCAGCTTTTGGGGTGGTATCACCTCAGCTACACTTAATAACTGACTGTGCACATGTTCTCATGGGGCAAATGCAAGGAAAGAAAGTTCACTTCAACATCTGTACCAGAAGGTAGCAATTAGCCACATAACCAAAGAGACAATTCACCCAAAACGTGAGTAAATCTATTTGCCACACAGACTGAAATTAAAATTAAGCAATTCATAAGATCAGAATTTGAAAGACTAGCCCTTCTTCAGACAGACAAAAAGCCACCACTAGCATGGAGATGACCCATGTAGTGCTGCAGGCTGCTTTCACATCCCCATGATATCCATGAAGGAAATTTCTACAGAGCCAGATAATCCCAATAAAGTTTTGAGCCAGGTGCACTTTTACAGTAGCAGGTTAAAAGAAAGTGAGAAATACATCAGTGAATCCCTTTTTACAGCAGATATCTTACTAGGTATCAGAAATTATCTCCCCAGAAATGAGCCTCTGCCACAGCTGGCAGTGCCCTCAGCAAACGGATAGAGATGCTACAGAGGCACAATATCAACTTGAGTGGATATTTCTAGAAAAGAGAAGACAAATGTAGGTGAATAGTGAATTTGTGTACTCAAAGCAGGAGCTATCTAGCCACTTATATGATGAGAAAAAAAAGAATTATTTGAAATTTCCATATATGTTCTGTACACCTGGTCTACCTGTTTGGGATGAGTATAAACATGATTAGAAAATGATTGATTGCTTTTGTAAAAAGAAACCTATTTTCAATTGGTCAGGTAGCAGCACTGACTTCAGTCATGTTAGCAGCCAGATTTTCAAAGGAGTATCTACATACATGTCCCACAAATTTTACCAGAGCATTCATTTGCTGAGTGTATGTGAAAGTGCAGGTATTCACAAAGAGGTACTTTCATGTTCAAAGGAGCTAAATTGGAGTCCTCATGCAGACTAAATTATCAATGAAGTCAGTTGGAATTTGTCGACACAAGGACTGCCAAATTAGCCAAAACCAGGCAATTGCATGGGAAAGGTAATCAACTTACAAAATAGGTAATCACACTTACAAGTATGTGTTTGCACATTTTTCAGATGTTATTAAAGAACCCTTTGAAAATATGGCCAGGAGCCTTTAAAGCTGCACATAATCCCAGGTTTTCATATATTTCTTGAAATTAAAAATATTTGTAGTCCTTTAGAAGTGCCTGTAAAAGTTAATGAAACATGGTGCAACGAGAAGTTGTAGCGACCACACTTATTTTTTTTATGACCTATAACCCACCCAGATTGGCCCATCTCGTGGCAGGGAAAATTATATCCAGAATCTAATGTCAAAAAGGGAGTTAGAAGATACTCAGTGTGTTAATCCTGTCACTGCTTGCCACCTTTATGCAAGTGTGCCTGGACCAACCCCCTAATTCCCTGGGAAGCAGGATAAGGATACACAAATTTTCTGGGAAAACATGCTTTACCTTTCTTGCCTATTCCTTAGAGAAAGCTTTAATAATACTGAAAAGAGTGGAAAATAGAAATATAATTAGAGATATAATTAACTATATTTTTCTAGCTACCTGAAGTAGCTTCAATTAGTATGCTGCGATGTAAATGAGAACAGAATCTGGCCCAGTGCTCATAATTTGAAATTAGAATCCTATTAGCAGATGTCACTGCACTTTTTTGCTAGTGAAGTTCATGGCTTAAAATGAAAGAGTCTAATATTACTAAACATTACAGTTATATTTTAGGCCTCCGGAAAGAGTTACTAATGTCTTAGGTCAGGAACAACTCGCTGTCTCTATTGTTTCATCAAGGATTTAGGTTTTATAATGACCATATATGGGAATCTTAAACTGTTAGGCATTAATATGGATTGGCAGAGAATTTGTTTAAACAGAGAGCTATTTTAGAAGAGAATTGGAAAGAAGGCCTACTAGTGAGAAAGCAGCATTCACATTGTTTTTATTATTAGAAATAAAGATTATAGCAAAGGTTCCACTGGTAAATAAAAAGATACCACTCTGACATCAGACTTCCCACTTAGCTCTCTGAACCACACAGGCAAACAACAGGCACAAACTGCACTGCTTCTGCTCCCAATTAGTGCACCAGCAGATTTGAAATTAAAATACAATCTAAATTAAACTGAAGTACAATGCCTATAACTGTTTATATGAAGTAAAACTTGCAACATTTAGAAGTGGGTAAATGGCAGCCATAGCCAATGCCTTGGGCTACAGGGGAGCTATCTAGGTGTTACTTCAAGCACCAGAGGAAGGGAGCCAAAATATTCTAAACAATTTCTTAGTAACTGATAGGCTGGAGACTCAGGGCAGCACACACTCCTTAAGCACATGACACACCTGAAGACTGGTGGTTTTCACACTACATGGCTGCAAAATACTTTGAATGACAATACTGCATGTATGTAAATATAAGTTCTATCATAATGCTTTTCACTGTGGTGTGGATTCTAAGAAACATGGAAGAGGCTGTATATAAAGCACTAAGAGACTTCAACAGACACTTAACCAAAGTTAAGCTCTTGTTAATCACAAAATGTTTCTTATCCTCTTTTTTAATTTTAATCAGATTCTCTATGGAGTTTTTGTTTTGGGGTTCTTAGAAGTCTTATTTTTCACATTGCTTTAAAACTTTAAAAACTTTTAAGATAATCAAAGCTCAAACACAGTTTCTGAGTAGATCATTTTAGGTGCTGATTTGTTTGAAGAACTGTGTGACCAAAAGACAGAGAAAATCAGACGTAGTACTTTAAAAACAGGGTTGGTTGCTTGCCATTAACTTACAGAGTTCAGTTTGCACTGAAAGTTAAGCATATTGAAAACAATAGTTTTTTGGAGAGAATATTTTTTGCATGCAATCTTTCTAACGGTATCTTTTTTTTTTAAAGACATCTTAAGCACCTTACAATATCCTTCATTTAACAGTTGGCAGAAGGAAACTCCCAGATGAACATTGGCCTGTGTCTTTTCTAACCAGCTGAGTGATCCAAGCTTTTAATAAAGCTGTTCCAATTATTGTAAAAGTCATCCAGTACCTTATAGCCACAAATATTGACAGTTTATTGCACAATGCATTCATGACATTTGAAGGTCACATCATACATAATACATACACTTTTATAAAAGTGTCTGGAACAAAGAGATACATGATCAGCAATTACATCTTACCATTTGAGGGTATGATTTCATACTTACTCAAAACGAAATACTATATGAAATGCAAATTGTTAATAAAACACAAAATAGTTCATTTTCCATATTTATTGTTTTATTAATCAGTGATACTGAGTTCAGTTGTACAAAATCAATGGAATGCAGTCCATGCTCCAAGAAGATTACAGTTAAATTATCCTGCAAACCATCACACATATTCTTAGCTCAGCAGAAGAAAGTAAGCTTAAAACTTTAATCTCACTACTGTGTAACTCTCCAGCCCTGCTGAATTCAATGAAACTTCAACAGATTTGAATCAGGACCTTAGCATATTATTGAAATATTAGTTTTCATAAAACTGAATCAAAGTGAAACTGAAAAGAGTACTGAAGAATTGTTTTGTTTTGTTTTGTTTTTTAATATATGCACATGCAGGCATGCAAAACTTCATCCTCTTCCAGTGCTCATGACCTTTAAAGCCATTCTAAATCACACGCACATGCACAATTGGTATAATTAAAAAGTGTAAGCTGCAATTTATGCAGTCAGACCTGTGCACAGTCCTTCAGTGAAGTCAACAAACATCAGAAATACACAGAGTATAGCCATGAGAGTGCTTGTCTTTGGCCAAATAGCCTTCACTTTCTATGGTATCACCACTAGATCCTGGAACCTCCAGCTACCTAACAAGAGCTGAGATTGCAGCAAATGACCACGGATCACTACATTATTTCCTCTATCACCATTTTTGTTTCAAAATCCTGCTCTCAACTTTCCTAAGCTCTTCACATGCAAGACTCTTCCACCATCCAAGTCCTTCACTGGCTTTTCAGTTCTGCTACTCCAAAATTATGGCTTTGAAATCCCACTTCCTTAATTTGACTGTATAGATCAAAGCTCTTCAGGTCCCAAATCACCATGTTTGCCAGATGAGGTTCATTAAATTCCACTAGACTTGTATAATATATCCACAGGAAAAGTGGATGCTTTAGAAGAGGATGTACTTTGTCATTTATCAGAACGATGGGTCTGTTTGCTATCTTGAATGTAACGCTAGTTCCTCTCAGTGATGAGTTTCTGGTTGTTCTTGCTTTCCTCTGAAGTGCACATCTGAGCTGCCAGAACACCTTATTGTACTTCTCTGTCCAGAACACGTATCTTCACAACCAAAGCAGATACTTACTCTTTGGATCAGCAATGCTGGGCTTAAATACGTACTCATGGATCCTTCCTCAGTATTTTCCCCAATGTTCTTTATCGTCTACCCTCAAAATTTACTTTGGTGCTCATTTACACCTCTGAGAGCAATGTTAGCTTCCAAACCTTCACTACAACATACTGACATACTTTCCACGGTTTTGTCCTCCTTTTCTTAAATCAAGCTTGGAATATTCTGGATTTTTACCATTTGTTCATGCCAACAGCGGTCTGCGATTCTCATGTAAATCTGTCTCATTAGTTTTCTTACCCAAACCCTTTACTCACCTCTGTTATCTTTGATCCTGTCACCTAAATTTTAAATAGGCACTTGATTACTGACCAGAGAAGACAAGATCTTTCCACACTTCATACAGTTTGTTCACTGCTTTTGGAGAAAATTCCAGTGGGGAATCTAAGCAGAGAAGCTATCCAACTGGACCACCTTTTGGATTTGTACGTGTTATTTGTAGGCAGGTGTTCAGGTACCAGATGGCCTTAAAGCCCATACTACTCAGGCTATAGCAGCTTCTACAGGCTGTCTGCATCATATTCCCATCTCTGAGATTTGCAGAGTGGCTACATGGAGCTTGATAAACACTTTTACCTAGCATTGCTCTCCTGATGCCAAGGCTAGATCAGATACCCAATTTGGGAGAGTTGCCTTACAGTCCCTCTTTAATTAAGTACTCCTGATCTCCCACTCCTGGGATGGATTGCTACTGCTGATTAAGCTCCAGAAGTAAGGATCTGTGGAGGCAATTTCATGAGGGAGAAAACTAATCAACTAAAATAACCATTAACTGGACTTCTGTGAATGAACATATTGCTTTCTTCTTGCTTCCACACTTACCCTGTTTCTTCCACACGCTAGCGTCTCTACATACCTATAAACCAAAAAGGTAAGGTGTGATTCATTAGGACCTCTATCTTGTTCCTAAACTACTTGTGGGACAAACAGAACCATTTGGTACAGTGCACAGGCTACACTATGAAGAAAATCCAAGATGGTGTCATGTCAGTAAACTGTAGGAAAGATGGTGAACCTGGATGGAAGAGAGTGGTATTGAGTCTATTTTCTCTAGACTTTTTCCCCAGGTGCTCAACAATGCAGAGTCTGTGAGATTTTAAAAGGCACAAATTAACACCCAACTCTACATAGTTTTCAAAATGCATTAATATCTCTAAAATCTTTTAAGTACTTGTATGGAAATATTTAATAACTACAGTAGCCAAGTTTCACCCTGAGTTGCTGGGCTTAAACAAATCCAAAAAACAAACAAATTTTTTCAAGTCAGAACCACAGACTTGCCTGTGTTATAAGTAGCTCTCAGGGCATCAGGTATCATTGGAGAAGTTTTTCCATACTATTGATTAAGAAAACCCCTTTTCACTATTATTATCTTATCACAGGGTGGCAAAATCAGAAAAGTGCCAGTACAAAATTCATTCTAATAAAGAAAAATATAAATTATTTAAAATGTCATAGGAACATCTTTCTGTAGACACCAGTAAGAAAGAAACCAACAACAGATCAGTCACATAAAAACAACTGTACAGGTGGCTAAATTACTAATTTCCCCCTCAACAAGATAAGAAAGAATTAAAGACTGCCATTGCATTTACAGATTACTGATTACAGAGGTGTTGACAGTCTACAAAAAGTGAATAATGTCATGGTGTGTTACAACATTTGGGTAGACCATGATAGTAAAGACTTTTCCAGTATCTGTATTTTCTCAATTTTTACTTTTCTGTGCTGCCTTCAAACTAAATGGCTGCTTTGAAATAATATAAATACCTCTGTAAATAATTTTTCTCCTATTCAACTTCTTTGGTACATGCCATTTCAGTATAATTTCCAACTTCTTTCCCCATTCCACAAAAAATGAGCTGTACTTGAAGAAATACTTTTGAGCAAGTCTGAACTGCTGAATCTATTTTACTAGCACCCTTTTTCTATAAATAAAATATGTTAATTACACGAGTTTTGCTGTAAGAGAAAAATATTGATTAAATTCATTACTTCTAATCTTGAGAAGGGATTCTTTAACTGTTTGGTATTTTTTTCCTCATTGGTTTAACAGCATATTGTGGGCATACTGAGACCACAATGTCTTTAAACATTATATTATATGAATGAGCTCATTAATTTTTTTGTACTAATGATATATCTCAAAAAGCACATTACTAGGTCAACCTGTATCCATATGTTGTAAAATAGCCTTAAAGTACACTGATACTATAACATGCTATTTGTGGGCTATAAAAATATGAAACACTGCCTATGGAGCCAATATATCAATAATACAGTTTCCCTTTTCTACTACAAAAATATAAAATTTTTCATTTGAACTATCCTAGTAAAAAAAAAAAGAGAAAAAATACTATTTTGAATGCTTTCTTCTGATTTAGCTGAGCTTGTGGCAATAACTGGTTTAGGCATAGGCTTCAGTATGCTGGAATGATCCTGAAACTAATTTTGCATGTGTTGGAGTTGGATAGTAGCCATGCACGTCAGTATGCTGGAACAGAGTTATCTAAATCCTGAGCCTTATTTTACATGTGCTGGTGTTGGACTGTGGCCCTGCAATCTTTTAGGTCTCCATCTGTAGCTATCACAGCCAGGGTGTGCCCAGCCACTTGCTACTGCTCACTGCTTTCCTTCCACAGGAAAGCTACAGGCTCGCAACAACCCTCCCACACACTGGTGTGACCGGGAGCTCTTCAGAGGCCTGGCAGGTCTCATCAACCTTCCTCTAAAGCCTCTTTGCTGCCATGGCTAGCCTTTTGCAGTGTATCACACTTCTTATATCACTATAATCCTGGATAGTTATCAAGTCTCACATCAGTGATGAGAAGTATCAACCTCTTGGACAGATGTTCCCTCAGATGCAGTGAGTTAATTTATCTTTCAATACCAGGTAAAACAGCTCACTCCTTTTTAAACAAGCTATGGAGATCACAGCTCCCAGACTGCTGGAAGGCCCCTCCGAGTTTCCCAGCCTGACAGTGCTTTCCCTGCAACCATCAGCCAAGGGGATTTGAAGTCCAGACGGTCTAGTCAGAAGCTAGCAGTTGTTTTCTTCTGGAGAAGGGAACAGGAAAAGATGAGGCATTTGGAAGCCACATTCCTCCAAAAATACAAGAAACGCTGGTTGTGCACAAATCTGGAACACCAACACAGAGGCAGTAATGGGAACTGAGCAAAGCAAACATAGTTGTACAAAGTACTTATTCGCTCCCCTGAGATGAACTGGTAAACTCAAGGGACATACAGGCTGATGGTAACTCAGTACAAACTTTTTGCAAGCTTTCTTCTACTTGTTTACAGTTCTTACACATTAATCCACCAGCACATATGTATTTCAACCCATCAGGAGCATCTATAGAATTAGGAGATAATCTGGACTGAAGTATGTGCAATCACATTTCTCTGCCAGAAA
Source organism: Caprimulgus europaeus (assembly GCA_907165065.1). Next base: position 12,823,462 of record OU015536.1, read on the forward strand.
TCTCTATGCCTCTATGGAGCCTACCAAACTGAGGAAACTTCACACTAAGATCAAAATTAGACATTCAAATTAAGATCTTGCATTCTTCTGTGACTGGACAGACTCAAGTTAGCTTACTGTCTGCCTCAGAGACAGAGGAAGACTTATTTTAGAAAGAGGAAGGTTGTTCCATCTCTTAACTTATTAGCAATGCACTTTCTTCAAACTCCAACAGTAAACAAAAAAAAATCAAAACTCAGGTAGTCTGCATGCACAGAAGCACCTTTTGTTTAATAAATAATTCAACCATGTATTCCTTTTTAATTTAAAAATGGTGTGACTGAACAGTCAACAGTGAACTAAAGTTGGCAAAACACATCGTTGAAAAATTAAAAAGTATATTCAAGGCCATATTCATTTGCTTCACATATACTGGAGACAGGCTGTGCTGAAGTTCTAGCTTTTTTCTTTTTCTTTTAAATTATACGCATACAGTCACATGATGCTCACTTGATTTTGAAAGCTGCCTTGCCCTGGAATTAGTCTGTCTGTCTTTCTGTTACCAGCAGAACAGCTACTGCTCCTGTACATCTCCAGAAATTCAGTCAAAATGTTCTCATGAGCTCCTTTGCCAAGCCTGTGAGGGCCAGACTTAACTATCGAGCATGCTGGAAAACAGGGATACTGTAAAACATTCTGGAAATATTCAGACCATCATCTCAAGGATGGTCCCATATATTAATAAGTGTATGGTAAGGTACAGGAAACACATCTGGCTGCAAAAATCTGCAGATAATGATGCAATGAAATCCATCCTGGGACTGAATTTGTAACGCACTATTACGAATGCATACAAATACTTGGAACCAGTCGAGTGCATTTGGTACTGACTGATCCTCTGGAAGATAGTTAAAAGCACATATCACCATCTTAAGTAAGAATTCACAGGTTCAGTTTCTGTAAAACAGAATTGTTAGCAGTAAGCAGCTGAGAATAGGAATCAAAAAAGCAGAGGCAATTCTTACACTTAGACTTCTGTGCCACAAAGTTTAAAATAATCTCTTGAATCTTAGAGCAGACAGTAGAGAAAAAGTAAAGCTGTGGTAAAACCTCCTTATTTCAGATTCCTGGTGATATACCTATTTCTCCCACACATCCCAATGCATGCCTTCCTAACAAAGCATCACCTTTTAGTCTCCATCCTACTGAGCGATTCTCACCAAAGTGAATGGCTTTACAACATTTTGCACCCTTTCTGATCAGCATCTTCTGAACCAGTGACCACCCTGTAACCATCATGCAACATCCACCAACATAAAATTACCATCTTGATGATGCTCATGTGACATTAAATGCTAACAGATGAAATCCTATCTCAGAAAGGTAAGATATGCAGGAAAGATCTTTACAGAGAAGAACAGGATAAACCCAACCCTTACAAAGTAACACTGACTTAAAAAAAAAAAAAAAAATTACTCAGCAATATCATATCCTTCAAAGTGGACATACTTAGTTAAAATGCATCATCTTAGACCCACAGGGTGACAGACATGAGTTAAATTTGGAAGAAACAGAAGTTTCACAAGTACATATTGAATAATTCCACAGCATATATGTTGTAAATCATTGAAATGGCTTAGGCCCCTTGGCATAAATCAGAGAGAATTAGCAGAGATCTTCAGTAGGCCTCTTCTCCTTGAGAACTTTAGACAAAACAATTCTAATCAAGCTGGGAAAGAAGGGAGTATCCTGTTTTTGCCCTTTGAAGTTCAACTGAACAAACACCACCTGTTGTAACGAGGAGAGAGTTCTCAGGAGAATGAATAAGCCAATCAGTGTGGATTTATAAGAACGTATGTGGGCTTGGTTAACAGATTGTATATAAGAGGCATGTGTGTGATCAATAAAGGGGAAGTCTGATGATTCTCATATTGAGCGTCCAGATTTTTTCCCCCCGTCGCGACACATATAGAGGAAGATCACCAAATTTTCACTAATCTGAACAGTAGTAAAATTACCTGCAGTATCAGCATTCCTCTCATAACAAGCTCTACAGTGAAACTAAAATGCAGCTTTTCTAACTGCTAAGAAGGAAATTCACTCTATCTTAGCAAAACCAGGACAAAAACACTAACTAGATCAGATAAACACTTTGTACAGACAGGAAACTTTCAACACCTTGACAAAGCAGCCTCTGAATAATATGTACAAAATAAATCTCTGAATCTGAGAAAATCTGAAGAAATGCAGCAGGATAGCTATAGAGATTGTTTAGATCCAAACTCCTACCCTGCAAGTCAGAGACTCTAAAGATTCTAATTTTGACCAATTGTTAGCTTACACTGAGACACTATGCAGTAAGTACCACCTCAGTGAACAGACCAAATTAAACTCTGAGAATGAAGGCTACTGCATTTTTGGAGACACATGTTTCCATGCCTTTTCAGGATGGTACCAGTGGGAGTCACTCCAATAGCCTGGCAAACCCACACAGAATTTGGTACATAACAAACTGGCCTGCAACTGATTACATCTGAAAGCTGTCTGCAGTGGGACTGGCCAACTTACCAAAGTAATGTATGGAGTTCAGAAAAGATGAAAAGCAGTGTAAATTGGTCAAATGAAACTTAAATAATTTCAACAATTTTACTAGTATTGTTTCTTTTCTGGCTGCAGATTCTCTGATATCTCACTACAGATATGTGTCCAGTCACAAGAGTCATAAGTATTGTTTCAAAAAAGGGATCCTGTTGACTACTGGGCAGTGGAGCTTGCTGATACATGCTGGAATATTTTAATAAAGGGTGGACAACCAAAATCTGTCACTGCTTAACAGTCAGTAACTCTATACTGCTGTCACACCAAGTTTTATCATAAAGCTGCAGGAGAGTAGCATTGTGTATTTAAAATAAACACTGATGCAACTTAGGAAAGGCAGCTCGGATACTAGACAGGATGCTGATGAGTGTTTTCGATCAGTGGAATCGCATTCTGGAAAATAATTGTTGGGTAGATCATCACCTGCAGTAATGCTCCGGTGAGTGCTGTTCCCCAAACGACAACGTACTTCCTTCTCTGTATTCCAGGGTTATTTTCCATTAATGTTTGTTTTAGTTACATTGAATCACTGCTCAGCTTCCAAGATATTATTTGATTATATTTTTTTAAGAAGTTCCTTTCTTCTTGGATATCCTTTCACTACAATTTTTTTGAAGTACGAGAGTAAACATAAAGTCCCTATGATAGGCAATTTCCATTCACAGATTGACAACTAAATACTGCAGTGCTACTTGAAACCCCTGCCTCCTATCTTTCATTTTTTTCTTTATGGAAAAACAGCACAGAAATATATGCTGTCATTTATTTGAAAAGGTGCAGATATAATTCACCTATGATGATTGCAATTTTTGGAATTAAGACTGTGATCCAAAACAGCATATGATCTACATTTTTACCACAGCTATTACAACAAATGAAACCAAACAGTCATTCTCCACACATTTATCTTAACTCTGATAATGCTTTGCAAGACTTCTGGCTGAGAATGCTTTACATCAGTAAGCATTATTGAAAATATTCCCTGAAAAATATGCATCATAAGACCATAGTCAAAGCAGAATTATAGATAGGAGATGGTGTGCAACCAGATCTTTCTTTGCTTTTCATCTATAGTGCAGAAGTTGCTAGGGATCAAATGTTTTAAATATCTGAGGATCTTCTGATGGCAGACAAACAGCAACATAAAATCAGTTAGTAGTAGCTGACTGCCAGCATGATAGGCAAACTCACTGCCTCTGGCATTATCAGGGACATTGGTCGTCATGGTCTTTTGAGGGAACAATGGCAAACCAACGTTTCCCACCAGGACAGGGTGTAGTAGGGACATGGCTGAAGCACACTGACAGTATGGGAATTGATGGCAGTCATGCTGGTTTCCTCCAAGGGACCAGTCCCTTCGCATCCTCCTATGGAGGGTACTGTACGTCACCAGCAGTTTTAGCAGTTTCAGTCTCTCTCTCTTCACTCCAACACACGCACAAAGGCACCAAAACTTTATCTC
>OU015536.1:12832500-12855000 GCA_907165065.1 Caprimulgus europaeus
GATTATATGAGCATATTCTGCCAAAGGATATCTTTGTTTTATAAACTTATCCTTATAATTTCTGCCTGTAATATTTTCTTTTCAGATTTAGTGATAATACCTTCACATAGAATGTAATCATTTGTTTGCAGAGCATACTTGTCTTGACAAATCAAGTTCTGAGCTGTTGCCGACCACTACTATAACAAAATGAAAATCCACAAGTAATGAGGAAGATGGAACTGAATATTTAACCATTTCAGCTAAGGAGCACTTTCAAAATACCTTTTCATATTGTTCACAGCTCCAATCAAAACATGCATTACCTGCATCAGTTTGGACAAATTAATCCTGGAGATGAACGTCTCTTGTTCTGGTTGTGTTACTCACCAGATTTCTTTTCTATTATTTACAGAGAGAGTTTAGGCCAGGAATCAGGGAAAAATTCAAAACCATGAAATCTATGTACATCTTGAAATATGCTCCTGGCCCTTCAGTCTTAACTTTCTACCTGCTGCAACTCTAAGAGGTCCAGGGATCTGTTCCAGCACCATAAAACAAGTACAGTCATTCAAGGTAAGTCCACACTATATTACTCATTGATTTCTAAGTATAAAGAAACATCTCCTGACACTGTCTTCACACATCCATGGCCTTGTTGCTCCCTCCATGGCTCCTTTGTAGCTTGTGGCATGAAGAGGCTTTTCTGGGGTGAGAAATTGGAACTGAAATAACAAAGACAGTCTTTCATCATCCAGCTATAGCTGAACTAGACCTGTGTACCACTCAGCACAAGACACTTTAGTTTATAATAAGATCTGTAACATCACAGTCAAATAAAATCCTTGTCATTGATAATGGTGGCAAAACGGTAGCTTATTCATTTTTACTTCACGGAGTATCTGTGTAGAAAGCAATCCCAATACTATGAAGATAATAAAATATTTCCAAAATTATTAATTTGGGAGCCCCCTTTTCATTTTAGTAGGCCACAACTTCAAATCCAAACTTGAAATAGACTCTTTCATTGAGCTCTTTAATCAAATTCATTTGTAAATTAAGCTACAAACAACCTGTCAAAATCCATTAAGAAACTCAAACAAAACTCTTCTGGAGTATGCACTGTACACCACCATGCAGTACAGCACGTCAGGCCTCAGATCTACATTGCTCTGTAGCATTCTGCAAGACAGTTGGATGCAAACATTGTTTTTCAGTGTCCTACATCAAACACAATTTCCTGTTCGCATACCAAGATGGAAATACTAACTTAAGAATGCCAAAGCATCTAGCTAAAAATGATTTTTCTGCATCCACCAAGCTAACAGCCACCTTGCGAATTTTCATTACGTATTCCTTATGAGTTTTACTTCTTACAGCCTTAGGAATATACCCCGTATGGGGAAAAAAGTGGCATCTATCTTATCAGTCATCTATCTCACACCACAAAAAAGGTTACTTCCGATGAAGAAGCGCGTATTTGTCAGTTTTGCAAATAGAAAGCAACCTACTAACAACCCATTAAGAATCAAACCCTATGTATTTAAATAGCACTTAAGTTGCGACAAAAATTTGAAGAAAAATCATAGCTGATGCTGAAGCCCTGCAGCCTTGACCTCCAGCAATAAAGAACAAGTCTGAGATTAATTGCCAAATCGGTTCTTTCTCTTGCAGGGCTGTTGGGAGTTTAACTTCTTACAGACAGATTCAGGAAGAGCACCAGACAGCTCATTCGCAACCTGGGCTACTGGACACAGAAAATCCTTCCAGTACTTCAAAGTTACTATCCCATCTCCACCAGCTCCTCATTTCAAAACTGTCTAAGCTCAGAAACTTAACACCATTGCTCAGCACAGTACCAGAATGGGAAGGGAACAAAGTTTTCTCTCTCGAATGCTAAGAGCGGGATGGTGCTTTTCATGGTCCAGCCACAACCCAGCACGGTGTTTAAGCTGCATTTTTGCTTAGAGTTCAGCGAAACCAGGATTTGGTTTTGGGAAACTTATGTGCTTCATGAGTTGTGAAAGAGTCCCTGGGTTAAACACAGTGGGGTTTTCACAACATAGAAGCTGGGAATGGAAGTAACGTGGAAATTTTGGACTCTTTGGGGAAACATGTACAAGGCATGCCTCACTAATAACACACTATGAAAAAGGGCAAAATGTTCCTCTGTGTCAGTAATGATATCTTCTCAGTTTGGCCTTTTAATGCTGCTGTCAATAGTAGCCCCATCCAATTTTAAAAGTAGAATGTTTCAGTACTTTTCACTGCAATTCTCTGCTATATTTTATCGTAATAATGCTCTTACAGCTATGATGATCTAAGGACATAAGCACAGCAGAATCCGCAAGAAGTTACAGCTTATATTAAAAATTAACTAATATTAAAACAGCTAATATAACCTGAAAATGCAGGAATGCTTTTCAGGCACAAATTCTTTTTCAGGACCAGAGCAAGCAACAAATTTCAAGCGCAATTACTGAAGTTAAACTCAAAGCAATTGTTCCCAGTCTACACTTATCTCATTTAATACTGTTGTTTGATTTGGTTTTGTGGTTTGTTTTTTTTCTTTTTAAAAACAACTTTAATATTTATTTTTAGGAAAAAAATGCTAAGGAAATAAATTATTTGTTTACTTTTCAAGATATCCATTACAGCAAACACAGAAGCACTGAACACAATGTACCTGTAAAGTAATTCTGCCATGAACAGCACTGTTCTATTGTGGTGAAGGACAGACCTGTAAACAAACACAAGTCTGTCTTGAACCTTACAAATGTCATGATAAAAGGCAAGTTTATTATAAAGGTCACTTTCAGAGGCTAATAGTTTGTGGGTTTTTTGTGGGAATCTAACCATTTGCCACTGATGACTCAACTCCCAACAGTCAACTTTTAAAAAATCCTAACTATGCATTTCTAAATATGTTTTTATGCAACATACCTTCCAGTGCTGGAGGATACAGTTAGTATCTGAAGAATACAGTTAGTATTTGAAGAATATGGAGAATTTTGCTAAGTACAGAAACTATCATGTTTATTTTAGTGATATTTCTGGGGATTTCTCGACAGTTGGGTGAAAAAATATTTTTGACCACATCTTCTAATTCATAACTAAATAAAAATCCCCTCAATTTTAAAGGAGAATACATTAGAATTGGTTTAGGTCAGTAAAAATAAAAACCTTATTTTTTCTATCCAAAGACCAAAATGAATCCTGAAAAGTTTGCATACTCAAATCTTCTGATAACTGTTCATGAGAAAGAAAAAAATTGTACAAAACATATTATTCCTAGTATGAACATACTGTTAATTGAAGTTTTGGGAACTGATGATAAAGTGTGAACAACTTCATTTGCCACAATCTCAGAGAATACTATCTGGATGCAGTTTGTAATGGAAATCATCAACTATCCTGTTTAAATATTAAAAAACTAGAGGGGTGTGGCTCAGCTCAGTTCCACTAAGCTCAGCACACCACAAACCACTGCAACACCACCATTTAGCTTTTGTGCACAAATGTTTATCCACAAATCTCAATGCATTCAACAAAGAAAGCTCATCTGTATTTTAGAACAGCAGAAGCTGGAGCATATAAAGACAAAATTACTTGGCTAGGCTCACAGACAAGTGTGAGGAAGAAAGAAGCTCATTTCACTTTACTCCCAATCCTAGCCCATCTCCATGACATCAACAACAACCTTGAAGTAGTCTAGAGTAAACCTAAATATTTAAAGGTGCATGTTCAACTCATTTCAGCACAGATGGCCTGACAGACTAAAAGACAAATATCACAGGTAGAAGCTATCAGACAAATCAATGCTACTGTGTCACTCCATATATAGATTGTTATAAGAAATGCACATTGCAAGACACTCACAAAGTTACACTGAATGAAATATTTATAATTGCAGAGTGGACTTGACACAAATAAACAACTTATTTTAAAATTAAAAAATACAGTCCTTATTCACAGTTTGTTGTGCAGGTACAAACTGATGGACTTCTGTATGACCTTGTTTTCTAAGCTGTCCATTTGCTTGCTTTTATCAAGTACCTCTTTGTTCCCAAACACTTCTCGAAGAACCGTTATTGCAGCAATTCCCAGTGCGGGCAAGCTCCATCCATTGCCAATGATCTTCTGCATTGTTCAGTAAGAGCCCCACAAAACACTGCTGTTGCATCACAGACCAAGAAAAGATATTTACAACTATTTCACTGCAAGTCCTAGAAAACAGGAATCTGTAACAAAAATTTAGAGATACCTTTAAACATAGAGACTACTAGGCAGAACAAGTACAATCTACCAAAAGAGGAAAGTTTCTCATATCCTAAATTTGGGTTGGGATGACAGAAGATGGAGAGCTTTTGAGTGTATCTTCAGAGAAATTTCACAAAGGGCTTAATATTTATCATATAAATGCAAACACTTTTATCTTAATAGAATGCAAAGTTCAACTGAGGTTGTAGCAGGTATGCTTCCACAGGCACCTCTTCACCTGTCATAGGGACAGAAGGCAACATTTAAACTATCTGAAACAACAGACAGTTTGAAAACAGAGTAAGGAAATGGGTATCAAATTGAAACTGCATGGACAATTTAAGTTTAAAGAATGTAATTACACAAACTAAATTAAGGAAAATTTTCCTTCTGAGAAAGGTAGGGCATGGTCTTTAGTCTGACAAGTGGCCAACCATGTTCCTTAGCCTGCTCAAAAAATTCCTGTAGCACCTGTGTCCCATAGCACTGGAGCAATCCCCAAGGAACTGGAATCCAGACTGTAAAACACAACACACCTGAGCGTGGTTCCCAACACTGATGCTCTACATAAGAGGATGCCTTTTGTTTCTTTGATCAAGAATCAAGACATTTATTCTGGATCCAACAGTGTAGTGAGATAAGCCTAAGACTTTAGGCAGGATGGTTAAGAGCGACTGACTTTCCGAAGCAGCTAGCAGCTGCTGCTTTTTCAATTGACAGTAAGATTCTTAGTTGCTTTCCTTTCAGCTGCTCATCTGTACAATGTATCTAATAATATATATAATGTGTTTTGTGGGAAATGTATTATAAATCTACAATTAATACAAGTGTGAAAGTATATAAAATATATCACCTGTTGAGTAATACTCTCCACTAACGGTCTTGGACCTTCACTTCCCATTTAATAATGTGATAAACCCCCTGGATTTTGTAGGGTAGTGCTAGGACATCTTGAAGTTGTATATCATTTAGATGCCTTGATGAATTAAGTTCAGTAGCACTAGTACCAAGCTTTTGTAGCACATAAATTAATTTTGTCATCTTTCAGTCAGTCTCACTCAATGTGACCCCTTATACACCGACCTGGGAGCCTCCTCATCCATTTGCTGTACCTCCATCTACTCAAGGGCCTTCTTAGTCAGCCTGAGGGAGAACATGCTGCAGCCATCTACTCTGCACGGCATGAATGCACTCTCTGGTGCAAGTATCTCAATTCTGGGAAATGAGAAGGCTGAAGGCAGCAAAAGCTTTCCTTATGGTTATTTTTTGACAGAGAAACTAACAGGGAAAGACCTGAGAGCATGTTCTGCTTTCAAAGTTAGGGAGCAAGGAGCAGAAGCACACTGGAGAAGTTAAGGAAATTTTCTGTCCAACTCCTCTTTACAAAATCTCCCATCTATCATCTTTGACTGAACTGGAGCCAGCTTGACAGCTCTGTCTCTTTCTCTCAAAAAAAATAGTGACTTTGGATACTCAGAAGAGGTCTCAGATATAAAGCTGGGTGCTATTAACATGTTGTTTATTTTTCAACTGTGTTGCACAAAAATATTCTGAACTTGGTTTTCTCCTATCTGGAGATCTGATGTTGCTGTTCCTATGCAAGAAAAGTCCTACATTAAAATTAGTCATGTTCCCTACTTTTTGTGCTTTATTATGACCAAAATACATATTTATACCATTACATAAAACTCATAGAATATGTAAAACCATATAACTTCAAATGCAGTAAAACATGGACAAGACAGGACCTCAATGCTATTATGCTAGCGAGCAGGGTTATTTTTGGTTTTTGGTTGGGGGTTTGGGGGGGGGGGGGTTTGTTTTTTTCAGAAAAGAGGTTTCACAATGAGTTGTCTTTGTCCCTTAATTGAGACAATTTTAATGCAGTAGTTTGCTAGGCTCTCAGTTCTTGTGTAAAGGTTCTAACAAAGCATACAATTAATTTTCCTCATGGATTTTAGTGGAAAGCCTTAAGGAAATTTTCTTAAATGTGCTGCTTACCTCTTTCCCCAAAAGGATATATTTCTCTTTAAAGTTTTTTGGTGTTTTTTTGTTGTTGTTGGTTTTGGTTTTTTTTTAAAGGCAGCTATATTACTGGTAACAAAGGTTTTAGCATCCACTAAAATGTCAGCTAAAGTTGCCAAATAAATACTTACATGCTGCTGATGACTGTTTGTTTAGGAAAAGGAGATTTAGCTGCTCACATGTTCATTAGCACACACAGAGAAATGGATGAAAAATTCTTTTGGTGCTTAAAACTGATGCCACGGCCACTGCCTACAAGTATTTCTAATACACAGTGGGTAAAAAAGTGAATAATGACCAGATTAAGATATTTAAGGAAAGCAATGATTGAACTTTTTTTTTTTTTTTTTTTTAAATAAGCAGCCAACAAAAATGCCCCTTCTTTTTTCCTGGTTGCTCTATAAACCCAAAATGCTTTAAGCAGATTGCCTGTTATGTTAGCAAAATATGGTGATTTCTGAGCGTTCCTCTGCTTTTACGTATTTGAGTTTTGCAATGATTCAGGCATTATTGCTCTGTAATAGGTGTGGCTGCCTTTGAAATGTAAGCTCACAGCTTCTGTAGTCAGTGAACCATTGCTGATAGGGCTGACTAGTCAGAAGCAAAACTGGCTAGTTATGAAACTACTATAGTATATCCTTTATCTCATACACATTTAAAGGATTTACCTATCTATCCCACTGCAGACCTACTCATTGAGTAGGAGCCAACAGCATATGATTGTGTTAATTAATCTGCTATTGTGAGTAAAGGAACAGCTGCAGTGGTCTCGTGGATACGTTGTCAAAGGAAAACAATGTAATGTTAAGCTTCTGACTGCATATTCTGTTACAAAGGAGGTTTACGAGAAGTTAAATTCATAAATCACAGATCATTTTTATAATAATAATAAATATAATCTGACCTTTAAAGGAAAGGTTTTAGCATTCTTAATTTCAGTTTGAAATATGTTCTGAAATATGATACTTAAGCTTTAACCCAATTCTTTGTTTTGAAAACAAACATTCCCCAGAAATGATAGGAAATGGTAGTAGCTATAGAAATGACCTCTGACTGTACTAGATACATGCCATTGTAGTTTTAACAAAGATCAGAGCCCAAAATATCAAGTTAAAAGAAAAAATTGTTGGCTTCCATCCAATGTCTCTTCTAATAAAAACACAATTTCCAATATTATACAGAAATGCAGAATGAAAGGAACATTCATTACAGGAAAAACACTTATTATTTACATAGGATTTTATCTTTTTTATGTGGAAAATGGTGCAAAAAAGACTTTTTCCTAAGTAAAATAACAATCACTTTTGTGATTTGAATCTATCCCCTACTAAATCTTTTTGGACGGTATATACATCGATGCTTTCATAAACACCCAAGTGGTGACTAACCAAAAAGAGAGAACAAACAGAAATTTTTTATGGTTGGCACCTAGAACATAACCATAGAAAATTATGTTAGAAAGGAAAAGTTTCATAATTCAAAGATGCCTTGATTCAATAGCAACCTTGTTCTGTGTCCGACATGATTTTATGAAAACACTCTGAGAGACTTTTAATTCAGAAGTGGATTGCTTATTGAAATAAAGAGAGGAGCATCCAACACAACCATTATTTTAAATAACAGGAACCAGATTCTCAGTGGGTACAATCAGCAACTCTACACTGGTATTCATATTTTTATGCCACTTTATACCAGCACAAGAGCTGGTCTAAAAAGTACTATCTGTCAAGCAAACATGTCAAATTACAGAATTCTTGCTTTGTTTTATTTATTTCCTTTGACAGGTGTAGTTGGCTTTATTGGCATATATGGTTTTGATTAGATAAGCTGCTATTTTATTTCTCTTAAATCTTTTATGCCTGTAATCCTTTTATCTTTAAAAATAAATAAATAATAATAAAAAATCTGTTAAATTTCTGAAACCAAAGACCCAATCCAGAGCTCTGGTACACTGGAATATCTGATGATTTCAGAGGAGCTATGCCAATTTAAATCTCTACAATGTCCTGGCAGCAAAGGAGATGTTTCATTTCAACTGGAGTGGAACATATAAGAAAGCCTGAAGTAGCTTTGTTCATAATTTTAAGTGTGATTTAAAACAAAGAAAAAGAAAGGAGGATAATTTTAGATATGAATCACCAGCATACAACTTGATAACCCAGCAGTAACTGTATGGCACCAAACCACAGATTTCAATCCAACAGCAGGCTCCAAGGAAAGAGAGCAATGCCAGAAATTAGGACTCCAGTGTTTTAAACCCACGTAAGTGATATCTTCCAAATTAAAGGGTTGTTCATAATAAGAATCATTTTCTGGCTCACAAACTGCAATATGAGCTTTGGACACCCAAATAAATAAATTAATCTCATAATATCAGTGGATGTTCTTTGCGTTTAGAGGATGCTGCTCTTCTTCAAAGCAAATTCTGATATCCATACACCCAGTATCCCCCAGAAATAATACATGAGCTCTTGAGAATTGCCATCTGTATTCGAGCTTATACACACTACTATTTAACAGATCTGACTATGCTTTATTAAAATATCAGCATGGATCTACTTCCTGAAATATTCACACAATATTCACCTCAACTGTGTAGAATTGCCACTTGCTTGCATAAGGTCATTAAAACAACACTTTGTAACTTTAATCAGATTCTGTGAATTCATGAGCATCATTAGTCACTGGGCTGATGACTTCAGTAAGGTTGATTGGGTTGGGCCTTCATTACTACTTAGTATTATGTTTCTTTTTCCAAGTCAAAATTCTCAAATAAAACAATTTCTTGGACTTCTAAAAGCCTGATTAAAACAGTACTATGGGCTGAGCCTTAGTTTGATGGTATCCACTATTTTCATTTGAAAAACATGCCATAATTTTGAAGAAAATCAGATATATATTTAAATAGGAAATTACAGGTTTGATTACAGTACAGTTCCTTTCAGGCTATGAAAAGAAGGATGCATGGAGAGAAGCAAATTCCCTAAGTTTCCATAATGGAAATCTAAAAAGTTCCCAGAAAATAACTGAAATTAAAAGGTACATTGGAATAAATATTAAATTCTATCCTGCTTATAACTGGAAGGCCACCCATGCAGCCTCAGCATCAGATATAATAAAGTTTTTTACTGATGTTCTCTTTCCTTTGAGATTAAATTAATCTATTCTGACAATTAACAACTGATTTTTATCTCTGTGATCCAGTTTCTCCTGGATGTTAGCACAAGTTGGTTAAATTGATGCACTTTCCTCTGCAACTAGTCAGCCAGCTGGCAGAGACCTTGTACAAGGTGAAAGAGTATTTTACGATCCCTCAGATGGCTAGAAGAGCAAGTGATCTGGAGGCAACATTAGGGAAGAGCACTTCAACTGCCCATTTGGTTGTAAGGATTGTTAAATGTCTCTCCAAAACATAGAACATCCTAAATGAAAATAAACTTACCACCAGCAACTCTGAGAAATGTCTACCCTTTAATTAATGGAAACCTGAAGAGTCCTCTAGCTATTTGGGAGATTGCTGGTGGTTATACATCAGTCATTGTACCAAACTGAAACAATTCTAGCCTATTCCATCAATTGTATGAGTTGAACAACTAGTACTGCCCAAGTCATTACAGCTTAGCAGTTGTTGTTTTTTAAAGCTGCCTGGTTAAAAACTCACACTAATTTCTATTGTAATTGCATCTGTTTCAATGTATTGGACATTTCCTGTTGTGTGACAGAAAAAAAAGTCTCAGTCAGTCCAAGAAGAATAATGTAAATATAGAGTTATCAACCTACTTGATATCTGATACAATAATACTTTTACTTTGGACCTACTCATGATGAACACTGGCTGCAGAAAGATTGGCAATTTTCTAAAAAAGGAACTATGGAATCCAACTACAGAAACTCAGTGTATGCTAGCATATAAATCACTAGACAAACTCAGAGGAGATGCTCCACTGACTCTTCCACTGGAATACTGAATGACCTCAGGCAAATTCTTTTGCCTTTCTTGCTTGTTTTGCAACATATAGAATGGAATTAGCAATATTTTATGTCTTCTCAATTTTTTGAGATTTATCAACAAAAAATATTGTGTAAATGCTACCTGTTTATCTAAATCTTTTTATTTTCAGAATAGTTGAAACAATGTGTTAATATAAACAGATCTGCCCATTCTGGAATAAAACATAGATCTCTACAGCAAACATCAAAAGAGAAGGCAAAAACAGACTCCATCAAAACAAGGGAGCATATAGCACCCTGCGATAAGAAGTGGACATCGTCTACAAAGAAGCACACATGCAGAGAAATCTTTAAAGCTTATGAATCAATACTACCCCAGATAGTCAAAGAGACTTTCCCCAGACATTGTCTTATAAAAGCAGAGACAGCAAAGTACTTGACACACTCAGTAGAATAAAGATGCATACATTTCTAATGGCTGACTTTATACAGGTATTCTGGCATTTGAGCAATTAACTAAATTTGTCAAGACTTGTACTTACTATATTTACTGTTTACAGTCCTTATTCATAAAGCCTAAGACCTGATCACAGCATCAGCTAATACTTCTCCAAGAGTAACTACTGGGAAATACTTCCTGCCCAAAGGCTCTCTCAGCAATAGGACACATGATTAACTTCACAGTCGATGTGGCTTTTGCCAGTATACTAGGGACAAAAATATATTTAAAAGTAAATCAAAAGAATTATGAATCAACACAGTAGGAGATCTCAGTCAGGAGACAGAACATTTACACAGATAGCAGTATGTAGCATAAACAGTACACAGACGTACAAAGGTAAGCAACAATAATATGCTCTAAAACGAAAGTAAGAAGAAAGATCTTTCCAAAGCCCACTCCCAACTAAACAAGACGGCAGGAACTGCTACTATCCTACAGAATATTCCACCTAAAGATTCATGGTTATACATGGTAGGAGAAGACAGCCATTACCACCTGAAAGTTGGTGGGTAGGTATAAGAGTACACTGGCTTGATGGTATGTGGAAGCTGTGAACTGCTTCTGCTGTGGCAACAAATAAAAATACAAACTCAATGGCTTTCAATCCAAAAGTCTCTCTTCAGTACTAAAATAAATAAATAAGCAAAACAAACAAGTAAGAGAGAAATGGTTTTAGACTCTAGTATTTCATACCCCACCCCAAATTAAGACAATAGCTAGAGACTACCAACAGGACCAGAAGAGGACAGGATAACCTGTCTGCAGCCCCAGTCCTAGAACATCCTTGGATCCTAAGTGAATCAGGAATTTTTGAACTGTGGGTTGAAGTTATTGGAAAATTCGACATCACTGAAAATTCAGTTTCTCACCAGAACTTGGAGCTTTCCTTGGATGCAGAACGGTACTGGAAAGCACGCCTGAGAAGGACTAAGCATTCCAGAAAAAACATCTGATCAGGACATTGGACAATCTGATCTTCAGTCAGTGAAGACATCAGGCAATAGCTGAATATCACATAGAACTACAAGGGAACAGTAAAAGACCTAAGAAAATCCTCTAAGGGGAAGTTAAAAACCTTCCCAGATTTTGAACTGAAAACATGGAAGACAGAAGCATAAACAGTGTTTCCTTCTGAGAATGCAAACAATGAGTGACAGCAAGACAGACACCAGGCAGAACGCAGTTTCATTTCTGACAATACAAGATTAAAAACGTTTACTGTTTTTATCAGTTTTCAGTTAACTCTGGCAATGAAAGTCATCAATGAAACTGTATTAAATATGGAGTGCATGATCAAAAACTGTCAGCATCTCAGAAATAAACAGATTTAGGAGGTTAATGCTGACCAAAGCTTAAACTCTGTAAACCCTGGTAACCTCCATTAACCAGGTAAACTCTGTTAACCCTGGTTAATGGCAGAAATCTTGGGCATCATCTTCAACAAAGCTGGATTTCCATAGCCAAGACCTCTATTTTTATATGGTGCAAGCAGTTTCATAGGAAAAGCAAATATTTTACACACACACAAAAAAAGGTATGGTCTTTTACATTCTTAATATTACTGTATGTGAGCTATACTAACAATACTTGACTTTGATTAAGTTACAAAATTTAATTTCAAATTCATTCACCAGCTTCATTGCTTTTTGAGTATTTTCACCATTGCATTATTAAAACCTGTAATAATATCTTTTTTTTTTTTAGGGTATTCTCAACATATGCATGGTAGTCATTTGCAACAGAACACTCAGTGTCTAGATCTGTTATTCCTGGGAAAATAAGAAATAGGTGGAAAAAAACTTCCTTATTTTATTATAGCTCTTTGTTCTTTTGCTTACTTACTAAGGGAAAAAAAGAATCACATCAAACGTAACAAAGTTGTCATATTGGGTTAGAAGACAGAAAGGCAGATTCTGCCATGGGGGCATGCACAGATCTAGAACCTGCAGATACATAACCATACATTTTAAATGAGTAGTGAAAAGATTATGTGGAAATGAAGTATGGCTTTTTCCATTCCATATCTATTGCTACAGAGAAATCCTTCTGTGTATAGCATTGTCTTGTCTCTTGAAAAAAATGTATTTACAAAACACTTCCAACTGTAATTTCTCACAGTAATTGTATATATTCTAAATTTTTTAATCTATTTCTAAAGCAAAATATTTCTAATGAACTGTGGAAGAAAAAGATCTAAAAAGAATTTTAAATTAACAAATTATAGCAATGTTATTTTTCCATTATTTTTTTTAAATATTGGTGAGTAAAGGAAGGAATATTCCTATTCTTAGCTTCATTTGGTACCATGATAAAGTACAAGCACTGAAGAGTGGTAATCGCAAGAGTCATTTTAACCGCACACTATAATATGCTGGAAGTGACTTACAATGGAATCATTACACAAAGTCTATTATATTTGTCAAAGCCTTTTCAGTAACAGCAATGGAAACAGTGAGAAGAATAGCAATATGGGCCTTCAGATGAAAAAAGAATCATATTCTATGGAAAAATATTTGCACACCTTTTTTTGAATCCTCTCATAACAGCTTTAATTATAGTGCTTCTATGAGGAAACAAACAACTGTACTGATTATATGGGTCAAGACTTATTTTTGAAGACATAACACCTCACCCTATGAAATTACAAATTTTTAAGACAGTACAGAACTACCTAAGTGGCTATGCTTAGAAAACAAGATTCTTATCAAACATTTCTTGGTACCTTATGAAGTCAAAGGACACCAAGAATCACAGAAGAAAGACTGTTTAAACACAGGACACCTAACCACTCATCTGGATTATACTATTCGGAGTCATTAACCAAGTGGAAAAGCATGTCTATTTTTTAAATAGCATTAGTACACAATAATTGTTTTATGGCATCAACCAGAAAAACTATTCAGGTTTACCAATCACACAACTTTCTATCTCAACTTAGTAGCTCTGCAAACCCATATCCCAACACAGTGTCACCAGAAATACTCATCCAACTGATGAAAATTTGTACAAAAATGTCTTACATGGATGGTATCTTAATATCTCTACCTTACCAGTGTTTACTATGAACAAATACACAGAACATAAATAGTACTGTGATCAATTAAGCAGGAAATTCAGGATAAGAGAGTTCTTTGAGATCTCTGCATTAAAGACACTTAGAAGAACTGGGTATCATTCTTTCTGGAATGTGTTTTTAAGGAGACACAATTACAAGGAGAACAAAATGAATCACATTGTAAAATCCTTTGGAAATACAATAGGTTTCAGAGGGAAAAGAAAAAAAAAAAAGGGCAGCATTCTCATAGTATTGTGATAAGCAACATGAAGAGGGTTACAATCCCCCTCAATTTAAACCTTTTAAAGTCATGCCCCCAGTCCTAGATGCACAGGTGTGTGCCTACCTTCTGCATTTCATTACAACTTCGAGTCTCCCAAACAATAAGTTTGAAGCCAATATGTCAATAACCAAAGGAGTTCCAGTCATATGCACACATAAAATGGCAGGAAAAGTTTAAGAAGTGTATTCCCTAAACTTTTAAAGTCAAGCCCCCCAGAAACTCATTTTCCACTGCAATTTATTTAACATATTAGTCCCTCTCTTCTCTTCTAGCATTCGCCTGCACTCAAAAAGGTGTTTTTTTAAAAGATAAAAATCTTTTTCCCATACTTAACCATGTTTCTTGTTGAATTTAAATAAAGAGTAAAATTAAACATTTTCTTAATGAAAAAACTATTGTATATATGCACTACAAATATCAACAGCTACTAAAGGCATCTACTAGATTGCATGGCCCAGTGGTCTGATCCAGAATACTCATTTGTATAATGTACAATGTAAGCAAACTGAAACTGCACTGTAGACATCTGAAATGCCATCTCAACAGTCCTTAATTTACCTTTTAAGACCCAAAGCAGAGGCTGAGGTCTGTGCTCACACCATCTTTTGGGTATGGCAGACTCCAGTCATGGAAACTCCACTGTGTCAGAATCAAGAATTTCTGCAGTTAATATAAACTAACGTGAATTAAATATCTCTGATCTTCTTTTCCCTTATATCTGGCACTCCTGAAAAGCTATATCAAAATTTGCATTCAAGATGCTGACCAATAATGTACGTTTTAACTTACTGTGGCAAATAAAACTTTGTGCCATATGGCTGATTAGAGATATTCTCTCTTTTTCTTCTTCTCTAAACAGCTGGGTGAGTAACAACAAGGAAAAGACAGTCAGCAGCTGCATACTGTTATCATTACTTTGATACTGCTTGAAGGAATCTAAGCCTTCCACAGGTATGCACCTGAGATTAGAGGCAAAGAATTTTCCTCTCTAAATATGAGAGGAAACAGCTATGGGAGTTATAATTATGTTTTACAGGTGTCATCAGAACAATACTTCCAAATTTTACCCAGAACAAACATACTCTTTTTCTATTTTGTGATCAAATTTTTCAAAGGCCTTCAGGGAAAAGATATTATTGTACAAAGGCAACAACAGTGAGTAAATAAGTATAAAGGCAAACACTTCTACTGCACACTTCCCAACTTTATCTATTTCACCCATGCAACTTTAGTAGTTATCCAATAGGATCTACAAACAGAGCATTAACTATTTGAGCTCTGTATTTGATTACTGTGTAACAGGGATTCCCGCGCTGGAATTTCACTGCACCAGCACGGCTGGCAGAGCCCTTGTTGGTAATCGGAGGAGAATTAACAAGCCACACAGCTCTGGCTCCTCGTAAGTCAAAAGGTATTTGTAAAGGGTAATGGCTGTAGGAGCTTCACCTAATGGTACTGCCTACACAACCAGTGCTTTGGTGGCCACAGGAATGCCTGATCTGGAAGAGCGTCAGCTGCAGCTGGGGCTAAGTGGGAAGAAGGAACTTGAAGCAACAAGTAGAACATGCTGCATAAGCAAGGAAGACTATGGACACCCCTCTGGGCCACGCAGCTCTTGCACTTGCCTCACTTCCCCATCCCATCTGAAGGGGAATGCAATCCATACTTCTGAAGGATAATGTATTTTAAGTCTTTCTTTGCTGCTTTATTATAAGTAAAAAAAGCCACAAGCTACTGTGATCATTAAATTGTTTATGAGACAACAACTGCAGCCGTGTTAGCTCCTCCCCCTGTGAGGTAAGTGACCCCACCTGAGGGTTGAAGGAAGGCAAACACACTTTTTTCAATTTCTCTGTTCAGAGATTATTGGGAGAATTTTTGCAGCTTCTTTGGATGCCTGTGTTCTTCCTCTACATTAAATAAGTGCATGGGAGGAATATTTCACACAACAATACAATTAAAGAGAACAATACAATGTCTTTAAGAAAAGTTAAATTTTAGTTTGCACGATCAAACATTTACAAAGACTTTTAAGATTTTTCTCATCCAGTCATCATACTGAAACTCACCACCAGAGCTATGCAGCCAGCCACAGGAATAAGAATTTTCAAAGTTCATAATAAATTACTTTTAAAACAGCACACACTGAAGGACAAATTTCACAAACAACTATACTGAGAGCTTTTCTCATGTAACTCTTGAACATGAAAAAAAAAATCTATTGAGTATATAAGGTTTCCAACTAATCAGGGAACAGCAATTACAGTACAGCACTAATTGTGGTCTTTGTGAATATTGAAGGTCTTTTTCTATGCACACACATATATTTTCAAGACAGAAACCACCCTTTTATTGTTGGAAAGCACCTAGAAATCTCTGGACACTACTCTACCAGCAGCTGTGTTATTTTTCTTTAAGTTTAAATTATTGTACATGGCTATCGTTGCTAGGTAGGACTTGGCTTCCAGCATTGTAGCAGCGATGGCTGAAGTCTGGGCTGGACTAAGAAACAAGCAAAAATTCAGAGGTGAAAATTACCTCTGTGGGGGTGGTTTGTATTTGTTAATGCCTTTTTAAAATTATCTTGGATATTTGCTTGAGAAAGGTATTGCCAGTCTCTGCTCTCCAGGCATCCTAGCACTTGTACTCTTGTTGCTTTCAAGTTCAGTGTCACCAAGATACTTTCAGGCAACAGATCATCTAATGAAGAACAATATGATGTCAGTGTGTAATGACTTCTTGAGAAAAAGAGTGATGTTATTCAGCAATACAAAGAGACAGTCTCACTTTCTTCTCAAATAAACAACTTGGTAATGAAAGACTGTTTAG
Source organism: Caprimulgus europaeus (assembly GCA_907165065.1). Next base: position 12,849,385 of record OU015536.1, read on the forward strand.
AGGTAAAGAACAACTGAAATAAATTTAAAGGGCCATAGCAACTAGGGTGCTGAAAATGCCCAAACACCCACATTTTAAATATTAATAACAGAGCCACTGATTCAATTTCTATTGACAGGAAATTAAAAGATAAACACATAAAAATTCAGATGAGGATCTAAAAAAATATTTTCCAGTGACATGCACTGAGGAAAGGAGTATCTCTCAGAACACAACGTTTACAGAAGAGTAGTAAATATTATCACTATGCTCACATTTGGCTCCAAATCACTGTACTCAACTCATACCTGATGTAACTGCTTAACATATAGTAGATACCACTGGTATATCAGACTTTGGCTTTGTGAACCATGCGGCATTAGAAGTTTCAAACTGACCATGCTACAAGGGTGTACTTCAATACTTACGCAATGCACAGCAGTCAGCCTTGAAGTGTACTTGCATTATATTTCTTTCTATACTTTAAGTCCAGTACACTGCCAAACAGTGCTAAATATCTGTACTGTAAATGCAAATCAAGCCCAAATCCCTGAAAATCTGTGTATTTTTTAATTCACTAATGCCACCAGCACTCTGCATGCAGTGAAAAGATGGTCATTACAGAAAGAAGCCATGGGCCATTTTTAAATAGAATTCATTTACATTTACCAGAATCTTATTGCCAGTCTTGGTTTTGGGGTTTTTTTTAATAGTGCTAAATAGTCACTTGGGAAAGCCTGTTATGTACAAACAGTCCACACACAAGCTTAATTCCTCAGCAACTTCAAACAGAAGTGTAAAACGCAAGCTGGAGTCCAAAGGCAAGGAGGTAGAGCTCTAGTAAATCTGATGCAAAGCCTAAGCTGTCTTTTGTCTGTACAATCTGTGGAATATCTGAAAGGGAAGCAAACATGCCAGCAAACATTGCATGTTATTTGTCTCAAGGGAAGTTCTGAATTTTTGTTCACCCACTCAGACACAGATAATCAAAAGGAAGACCTTATAAGCCAAGTACTTCAGGGTAGGTCATCTATTTCTATATCTCTCTCCCTACACATAGGCTGCATTCAGATTATCAGAAGAATGTACTATAAATGGTAAGAGTCTAAGAAAATAGTAGATGCAATACTTATGTCAGCAAAAACTATTTGTAATGCTACTTCTGTGCACACTCCGTTTCAGAACGCAGTGGAGTAGTCGGATGGCTTTCGCAGTTTCCTACCGGTCTGAAGTGCAGTGCCTTCTTCCTGGTGTACAATCTTACAAGTTTTAAAAGAAGTGACATTACTGTTGTTGGCACTGTCACAGGCAGACAAACCTGGATAGCTCAGTGTTAACTGCCTACTGAGTTTGATCATTGGTGTGAGACGGGGTCGCACTGACAAAATACCAACCACGAACCTGGAAGACTGCTAGTTCACACTGCTGTCCTTCTAATTTATACTTCAAAATATTATATTAACTGGTATTAGAACAGATAATTACTCTATTCTTACTTCACAACTATTCTATTACCATATCCTTAACCATTACAAAAATAAAATAAAAAATGAACGATAAAGCCAGATAGCAAAATAAAATGTATAAAAGAAACATCTACAGAATAACCACTACATGCTCAACAGCTCACTCATCCTTCCACAGTAGAAATGTCAATGGATGTTCATATTATCCCTTAGAGAAGGAGTCTGCCTGTCCCACATTTTTTTCACACAGGAGTCAGATTAGAAGGATACTAATTTTCTGGTGGAATTTTGAAAGTAAAAACCATTATGCTTTCAAGGTTTTGAGTACAGCCACAACCTATTTCCTTTAATCCTTGATCTTCACTATGGTTCCACATTTGCAGCTGAAACTCAGCTCTATGAATTTGATTAAATATAGTTAAAGATGCAACTAAAGAAGCTGCTTTCTGTCCATAATATAAGGAAATTACATAAAACAATCAGCTCAAATATATTTTTTAGAAATTTTCATTCAAGAGTTAATGGAACTATTTTATATTGATTGGATGACTTTCACATTGTTTCTATTATACTACCTACTCATCAGTGACTGTTTTGAAAATTACAAAATGAAACCCAGTATCTGGAATGATCACTATTAAAGAGTCTAACCTTTTTTTTTTTTTTTTTTTTAAACAGACCTTTTCTATATTTATTCTTAATACAGCAATCTTAATTCTCTTTTTGGTTTGTTTCCTATGGACCTTTCTGTGAATACAGCAACAATGAAAACAGACAGTTCTGAAACACTGCCTTCTATGTTTGCCAAAATTTACTCTACAATTTAAGAAAGCCCTCTGCTACTTAATGTCTGGTATTTTCTTTGGCCAAGAAATCTTTTGAAATTCTGACTAGAGCTGTGAAAACCCAGACGATGAAGCAGCACAGTAGTGCAGTGTGTAGAGGATTAAACTACAAATAACTTATAATGTTTTCTGGGCTCACTAGCCTCATCAAGCTAAATTCAAGTCAGTGGTGTTTTTAAATACCTATCGGGAGGTAAAAAATACAAAAAATGTTTAATCAATCAGAATTCTTTCAACAGAAGGTGTAGGAGATTAATGCCAGTCAAGGGCAGAAAATAACTAAAAGCCTGGTAAAACAACATCACTAGATAAGGTCATGCTCACCTACCTTCTAACTGTGGTACCTGAACATACAGCTGGACATAGTTCTTTCACTGTAAAAAATGACACTTTGCTATACTCAGTTCTGCTCAAGTTTGGCTGACAAAAGTTCACTTTTGGGGAGAAATAAGATAAAAACAGTGCCCTACACACTCAGGTTCTCCTCTGCCTTGCACAATCATTTATGTTTTTGCAAAACACGTGTAAACTAGCACAAAGGCTACTCTTCTAATGTGTCTTTATTTCCCACCCCCTGTGCAGAAGTGTAAATGATGACACACTGTGCATGGGAGTAGTGAATCAGGCCCCACATTGTTTGAAGATACATTAGCATGGGTTCCTATGAAACGAAAAGCAAGGACACTAAAACCACTGAGGAAAAGAACAATAATGTTTTCATTGATAATGCTATACATGTTCTTAGTAATGAGTCTCTCTCTCAACTCACTCTAAGTAAAGCAATTGGCATGTTCTTTAGATAGAGCAACAGTACAAATACAGCTGTGTATATCTGACACACAAGCGTTTGATTTTGGACTTGCTGAATGTTCACATAGTTGATGAGATCACGTCAGTGTTGCTGCACATAAAAAACAAGGTATCTGCAGCATGCCTAATTCTGATATTAATCACTCTCCCCTATATATTAAGAACCTGCACCAGGGACACTACTGTGCATTTTTTCTTGCCCTAAGATAAGTTTGCAAAAAATTGCTATTCACCATGGGGGAGCTGGGAGGAGAATGCCTGGGAATTGATGGGCACAAATTGTACCCACAGCTGTGAGTTCTTCAGTTCTGGCTGCTGCAAACATAGTTTCAGGTCTTTTCACAGTTCTTTCAGTGCAAAAGAAACGGGGACTATTCCTTGGTGTTATTTCAGCAGTCTCACTGGCTTCAGTTTCTCTCCCCATATTCAGACAGCACTGAACCTGTCACCCATATGAAGACTGAGTGTAGAGCAAGGTAACACAATCCTACCATCAGATGCTCTCTCCAATACAGACCAACTTGCTGTGTTGAGGTTTAACATAAAAGGTAATAACATACAATGCTTTGCTAGATGAGTAACAAACATGGATTCCCTTGTACAACAGTTAATTTTCATACCTTTCCTTTGGCTGCCATTCACAGCTAACACTGTACTATCACATTGCTCAAGTGGTATGCCCTTGTCCTTTCAGTGTCAACGGAAGTGAGTTTGGTTTTCATTGCATTTTGGTTTTCATCGTCTCATTATGTACAACTGTAAGACTTAAAAGAAAAAGCCAAAGAAACAGTAATATAAAATGTTCTGTATTTGTCCTCTACTACTGCTTGTTCTTTTCAGTAATGTCCACTTTCATTTCTTAACACTCCTGCAAAAGAAGTTCATTATAATTATTCTATATTGGTCACCATCACAAAGTCAACATTTACACATAGCTACCAGATAGGAGCATCTGAACAACCACAGTATTATTTCTACACAGAATAGGAAATAATTGTGGTGACCCTGATACCATTGTGTGGTAAATGTGGTTGCATGTTGACTTAATGTTCTTCACTGTTCAGGCATCATAATTATTTTAAGAAAACAAATAAAATTATAGAATAATAGAATACTTGATAGACAAACTCCTCCCCTTTAGAACTGACTGCCTACTTTTTCAATGGCAGAAAAACATGGAAAATATTAATCATAACAGATATTTACTTGATCAAAGAGATATGCAGACATACAAACCCACACATTGATGTCCATAAGATTAAAATAAAGGCACTGAAATATATAAAAGAACAATAACTGTCAACTTCCACTGCTGTAATTTTTCCTCTTTACATGTATGGCATTCTTATATGCCCATCTATTTCCAGTTAATAGACAAAATCAAAGATCTTCTGTTCTTTCCCTGAATTCTCTCCAAATGATGAAAAATGGCTGATTGCTTTTATTTTGTTCACAGAAATCTCTGAATCACCTTTTGGTCTCGGATCATACCTGGTATTCAATAAATCTCCCAGGAAAGTGTGAAGTATTTAAGAGGGATGCTTAAGAAATGTCAGAAAGTCTTTTCAGATTTGCTTCTGTCCCCCTCTGAATAGTTTTGTCAGATCATTAAAAGGGAATAGACTACTTCCCTGCCTCAGTGTTAGGTAAGATGTAAGTCGATCAGTTTTCAATTATATTTGCCTATGATATATATGGTAAGACATTCCTAAAATCCTAATGAAAGGGATACCTAAAGAGACACATGAGGAAAACACAGCTAGAACTCAAGACAGAGATGAGCAGGAATCACAGGTGGCAGAAGTACAATTACATAAATCTCACATTCATCCTGACAAAGCACATTTGAAAAACAAGTAGCAGTAACCCTACTGTACATTTTGTACATTTGCTAACTAGGGAGATACCCAATGTTAACACTGCAGTATGTCTGTTGCCCCAGGAAGATGAGAAATGAGCTCAAAAACCCTGACACGGCCCAGAAGTCCTGTCCCTACTTCCGCCTCCTACTCTTTAACTTAGTATTTAAACACGGCCCAAAATATGGCTACTCCACTGTGCTCTCCCAAAGTCTCTGTTCATGTTCGATGACAATTAAAGTTTAAGGTATAAAAAAATCTGTGAACAAGTGGAAAATAGTCTAGAAATACTGAGTGTGTTTTATAGCGGGAGAAAACAGAGCGTCAATGAGGGATGAACACTGCCACAGTGAGAGGAAGGAACGGGGGAGGAGAAGCCTGCGGAGGCCATGCTGGCACTGTGGGACAGCTGTGCTCCCCCCTGCTCACCCCACCATGGCTTCTCTCCATCCAGCAAGCATGCCATGCCTTCCTTCCCTCCTTCCCTGGGGCACAGGAGGCAGGTGGGGAGGGTCCGGGACCCTGCCAGAGCTCACACCTACAAATGCCCAAGCTTGGCTGCATGCCTCAGATGACCTGTGGTATCTGAGGCATTTTGGTTCTTCAGAGACTTATGCTGTCCATGACTGAGTTCCTAGGAATGTCACACTCCACACT
>OU015536.1:12860000-12905000 GCA_907165065.1 Caprimulgus europaeus
GGGTTTATTTTTCACAGGGAGTGATGAAAGACACACTTCATAATGATGAAAAGTTCCAACAGCAACATGCCAATAAAATTTAATTTTAAAGTACTAAAGAATACTTAGTTTTCATTCTGATAAAATGCAATAACCTCTTTCTTTCATCTGATTAAGAAGTTATAAAAACTTGCACACTTTCTGTGACAGGATGTATGACACCGAGAGCCTTCCTAGATTTACTAGTAATGGACTAAATGAGACAATCAGATATTAATATAAAAGCTCTGGTTTTCTTCAATATAAATGAATGTGCTTCTAGCAACTGTTACTGCACATATTTTGCTTTCATTTTTACATCCTTTGATATAAATGCATCAGGTGTGAAAATAAACATTTTAAATACATTGCAGTTTATGTGAAAAGTAATTTTAAATTATTATAACACTACTGTGTTATCTTTTACTTCTGAAGATAGGAGAAACTTCCCACAACAATACATTTAACGAACCAGAACACTTGGAATTAAAGTTTTCAGGGCATTCAAAACACCAACTTTCACATGCATTGTTTTGAATCCTCTTCAATCTATCAATTCAACCTCACTCAGAAGACTCTGGGGCTCTTTTTTTTTTTTTCCTCCAACTTTTCCAGACAGCGCTGGAAGGCTTTGGACAGAATTTAAACGATTTCAGGATCTTTTACTCCTGATGGTGTTACGGCATTGCAAAACAAAAGTGGTGCTTTCTATATTGGTGGGAGAAGTATCCCCCACCAATGTGTAGGATTTTTAAAAATGAAAGTTAGAAAAATAATCTTGATTTTGACATATTTTCAATCCTCTTAAAACAATCTCAACTATACTCAGTATGAAATTAGCTCTCGCCTGTTACTTTTGTTCCTACACAGAATTTTCTAATGTGTCTCACCAGTAATAAATTGTAAACAAGGCTATGACTCTAAGAGTAGACAGTGTGTTTCATGGGTATTTAAACAACAGCATTAAGTACTATAGGAATCTGTGGAATGTGGAGTGTAGATTTATGTGTCTTAACAATTTCTTTACTGGTTTGTAATAAGCCAGCAAACTAACACTTTATTTTTATATTAATTTGGCCTCAGAAGCAGAGTATACTGGAGCATGACAAGAACAACAAAAATAAACTGGCATATACTTAATAACTGTAACAGTGAATTGCCTCCAATAGTAAAATATTTATCGAAATTGGGGGGAAAAAAACCTAAAAAGAATTACCCTCAACAGCCTGCTACCAGCTCTTTAACAGTGGGCAATGTAATGCCTTAAGGTACCTCAAACTGTCTTTCATTTTCTAGACTTAATGGCTGATTGCAGAAATCAATGTTGCCATTAGTAACAGAGTATTTGTTATGGCATGATTTCCTCTGTTGTTAGGCTTGCAGAATGATTACAGTATTAGTGAGGTGCTTTCTTTATAAAGGGCTGAAGATATAACTTTCAATTTACTATCCATTAGTAAGTGACTTTGGAAATATAGATGAGGCCAGAAATCTTACCTGTTATTACTTGGAGATTTTATTTCAGCAGTCATAGGCTAGTAACTTTAAAAATTGTACCAGGAAGCTCAATATTTTAAAGACATCTCCAACAAAATATTATCTGCTTTGCTGTTTTATACACAGCAAGTTAACATGACATACAATGCAATTAAAATGTTTCAGTCCAATTTCTATTTTTCTTGTACTTTCAAATAGATGTGAATTAAGCAGAAGGCTTCGTACACGTTAAAATGTGCACATAAGTTAAAAGACTGTCAAAAAGTTAACAATTTGTATTTTTGAATCTCTTTTTAATCAGTCCAGGGGCCAGGTACAAGTACATATCTCAGCTAAGTAATTGGTATGGTTGTGGGAATAAGGGCAATCAGAGAGGTTAGCCAACATGCTGTTTATTAATCCTATTTCTTTGAACTATAGCTCACAGAAGGCATCTTTCCTCACCCTTTTACATGGAGGACGTAGACAGATCTGCAAGGGAGACACCATTAATAGAAGAGGAGGAAAACCAAACACCTTCCAAAACCTGGAGGGAGAGGCCCTGGAAGCGACATTGCCATTGGTGACTCTACAGAGCCTGCACGCTGCTGCTGGTGGGGTGGCGGTGGTGACAGCTGAGAGGCTAGGAAACCTGCCCTTGGAGGGGAGAAAAGGGTGAGCCGAGAATTAACCTCAGAGGCATTGCGGGAACCCAAACACAGATGTTCTGGCATGTAACACCACGTCCCTGTGGACTGCTAGGAAACGACCTAACAAGAGAATGCATAAACTACGTTGCTGCTGTGCTTTCAAATATTGCTATGAAGCTTTCAGTGCAGAGAGGGAAGGAGAAGTTATCATACCTGAAGAGGAGGGTGAGGAAGGATGTGGGCTGTCCTCCTGGGCACTCCCCGTCTGCGAGAGACCCCCACCTACTCCGCTTTCTTCAGTGACGTTAGAGGAACCTGGTGTTGTCGACCTGCTGACAGACTGAGACTCTTGATCACTTCCAGACCCACGTCGCTCATCAAGACTACCTTGAATTATTTCATCTTCTCCTTTCCTATCTCTTTTGTGGACCCTGGAGTGAACGACCACTTGGTGGTATGTTCTAAAAACCCTTCCACAGTCCGGGCATTCAGTTGGCTTTTCTTTTACATTTCCATGACTTTGTAAGTTGTAATCGAGTCCCTGGTTCATACCATGTGACAAAAAATCTCTACTGCCTTCTAAAGGGTCTAGTTTGTTTGGCAAGTCTCTCTGATTGCCCATTTTAGTGCTGTGAACCAAATCAGCAGGCATTTTCTGCTTAGAGCCATCTGCTCCTACTAACACATACTCCCGCTTCTCCTTATCAAACATAACTCCAGCATTTGCCAAAGTGTCTTCGTGGCTGCGCTGTATCTGCTGCTCTTTAGACAAAAAGCCATGTTCCATGGCCATTCCCCTTGCCATGAGCTGCCAGGCCTGATAGCTGTTTACTGGATCCATCTCTGCCGCTTTGGCGGCAGCTTGTAACCTTTCTATGCAGCTGGATTTCAGAGGAGGCACCAGATTGAGACAGCCCAATAAAGAATGTTTATCCCCTTCAGCAATACTGTGGCCAATGCCAGAAATGGGTGAAAGGAGCTTCCCCAAGACTTCCTTCTCTTTCATGGGCATATCTCCTTTGTTATAGATTTGATTTTGTTCATTTAAACTCGCTTTGTCGGGAGGAAGAAACCCACTCTGCAAACATGACAGATATCTCGAATACAAGTTTGCATGAGCTTCCTGGGACATGCTGCTGATGGAGACAGGTACTTCGGGGTCATTAGGAGATTTGTTCTTTACAGATAACTTATTCAGGTGAACTTTCATGTGATTTTTAAGAAACCAAGGCTCTTTGAATCGCCTCCCACAGATCTGACAGCAGTGTTCAAAGGAATCCTTGTGCTTTCTCATGTGGCCTTTCAGGAACCAGGCTTGGCTAAACACTTGGCCACACACCTCGCAACGAAACTCATTGGTGGATTGCTCCCCATTCCCATTGGAGCCCTGGCCCTGTGCTGACTCTGCAGTTATGTGAGCCTTCTCCACGTGGCTAATCAGCTCCTCCTCCTGCGAGGCAGCAAAGTCACACAGGGTGCACTTGTAAGGCTTGTGTAGGATCCGTATGTGCCTGTCCAGCTCTTCTCGTTTCTTAAACTTGCCTTTGCAAAATGTGCATCTGAACCCAGCTGTCTGAGCGACAACTTCTTCCTGGACACTGACTGGCTTTGGAGAAGGAACAGGGTTTGAAATATCAGGTGTGCTGTGATTAGCTGGCACAGACAAGTTACAGTTTGCGAGAGGCATTGGCTGGGTGTGCTGCTGTGCTTTCACATCAGGTCGTGGCTGCAAGAGGCTGCTCTTCATCTGTTTGTCCCGAAGAATTGCTCTCTCTTCCAGCTCATGTAAAAGCCTGTTTTCTTCTCGGACTCTTCCACGACCTTTGCCAAGGTTTCCAAGCTTGTGAGTACGCAGGTGTATCTTCAGGTTGCCTTTTTGAGCTGCTCTGTGGTCACAGTATGGACACTTAAATGGTTTCTCTCCAGTATGAGTTCGCATATGTAGCGACAGGATGCTGTTAAATCGAAAGCGTTTCCCACAGAGGGGACACGGGTATTTTCTGTTTTTCCTGGCATCATCCTCTATATCACTCATCTGAGACATAATCCCTAGGTTTTGTCCATTTAAGAACTGCTGCAGATCCACGCGCCCATTCAAACTGGTATCAACCTCTCTATTGAGCTGGTTTGCCAACAGTGCCATCTGACTGCTGATAGGCTGGTTTGCTAGGGACATGTGGCTTTTGTCTTCTAGCGATGCTGATGCCTTCTCCTCTGGATTCTGCCTGTTCTGGAGCTCCGGGAAAGCATGGCTGAGCTGGGATGTGATCTGGTGCAGCTTCTGGCTCATTGAATACTGCCCATTGAGTATGGTGCTGTTGAGATGGGCATCAGCTTCTGGCACAGCTGAAGAAACACCAAGGCACAAACTAGCTTCCTCCATCTCTGAAAATCAGAAGATATTTTAGATTCAGACTGTGAAAGAGTTATAAGCATTGAATCACTGATGTACAATTTGTATTTCATGTTTTACCTACTCATAAAGATACAAAAGAATTAGTATAAAAACAAAAAAAAGTGTATTAAATGCCAACGGTACTACACAATTTTGATCATACGTGTGCTTTCATCATTCTACATGTTTACCAATAAACATTAATTACTGTTTTAAAACACATTACAAATTCAAAATCTAATTATTATGGAAGGGGCAAAGGCTTTTACCACCATCCTTGTCTTTCTTCTTGTGAAATTGCACCTGTTTACATTTCTAAATCTATAGAAAAATAAATGTCATGCATCTCTCCCATCTCCATTAGAAAAGCCAGGGAAAAAAAAAAAAAAAGAAATCCATTTGTAACTTTCAGTTCCATTAACCATATTCAATATATTACACATTCTACAATGAGAAAGATAGTTTTATGGTTTGACAAAAAAATGATGGTATGATATTTACTGGTGTACAATAAAACAAGATAATGTTTTGGGAAAAAATAAAGTAAAGGACAAGCTTTAGAACAATAAAAGGGATTTTGCTTTAGTCAACAAAAAGTGCAGTAATATCTCATTAAGCTGATTAGTATGCTGCTTAGAAACAGTACTAGGTGCTGTAACACATGATTATAATCATAAAAATCCTTCAGTGTTTGCAAGTAAGCATTAACGAGGTATATTAAATTTTAAGGAGACTGCGACTAGCAGCTTTGTAAACCTCTAAGATTAAGATTTAACCCTTCAGTTACAAAACATTGTTATTTTGTCATTTTGAAACTGAGCCCATCAAAAGGCACATAAATTATCTTCTGTCAAGTCTTTTAATTCATCACTGAGAATCTTCAGATTTCAGTTCTTAGGAAAACTTGCCAGATTATAGAGGGAATATCTCTGTCCTTCGATGGGTAAGACATGTGATTTAAGGCACTTTGATTTGTTTTAAAGAGCTCTCTTATGGAACTAGATAAAACCAATTAAAATCTGGGGAAGGTGTTGCTGAAAGCTTCAACAAGTTTAAGAATTTTAATAACTTTCCTAATACAGATTAATGACTACAAATTGTACCTACAGTATGTATATTGCAGAATATTAGAATTCAAAGCTGTTTGTTAAACCCAAGTGCTCTGCATAATTGTCCACAATAATCTGCTATCCTTGCCACTTCTCTACTCTATACAGAAATAATGTATCTATAAAATTCTATTTAAAATACAAAGTTTTACATTAATAACTCTCAAACTATATGATGCTATAAGGTTATATTAAAACATAAGATTTGTATTGTTCAGTGAAGTGATTTGACATTTTATTCACTAATAAAATTACTGAATTCTATACGTTACTGAATAATTAATTTGGTCAACTTTTTGTTTGGCTTTAGCCAAAAGCATTTACTTGCTATGCCTTCTACAAAGGCTACAGGCACGCTCCAGGTGGACACCATTCCTCACACAGCTTCATAGTGGCCACTTGCTAGACAATTTGAGGCCCAAATCTGGCACATACTTCTAATGCATGTAATTGTGCTCACAGGAGTAGTCCAATAGACTTCAAAGGGTGACTCTTGAAAGTAAAGATCCACACATGCTTAAATATTTGCAGGATCACGGCCTAAAAAAAAGCATGGGTGGTCTCCAAGAGGAAACCTATTTGGTCCTCGACAGGATGATTGAGGTTGTGATACAATGCAGATCTTGTAAGAAGTAAAGAGGGAAGTGTATATTTATGTGTATTAAAGATGAACATGAGCTATGAAATTTCGCTCAGATGTAAAGCAGATCTTTTTCAAAGTTTAACTGTGCCCAGATTCAGGTTTCATGTTGGGGACCCATTACTTACATGCTGTCAATTTTGTTATTTATAAACTTATTAATGAGATCAAGTATATAAAAGGAAAATTCTTATACCTCTAAGCTATAGGACTGCACTTAAATTTAGCTTGCAAAATCTGATTTCCAAAGGTAGGGGAATATAGTCAAGCCAGGTGTTCACCCAAGCTGATGTAAAATTCTTGGTTTCCATGCAAGCTTTCTGTGCAATAGACCACAAGCATTCAAAATGTGGGTACACATTTTTAATTTTTTTTTTTAAGTTTGCTTAGCTTTTGAAACAAATCAAATGTCATGTTCAAAAAGATTAGCTAAACACCTGAGATTTATAGGCCTGCCATTGCCTGAAGTTGACTGGTATTTTGAATGTCTGCCTATGCACTTCTTAAAAAAACAATCCAAATAACCCCCCAAAAACACCACGAGAAACTCCTAAACTAAGAATCTACTTTCTGTCGGGATTCCACATACCACAGGAGTTATTTCATCTCACCACAGTTAAACAGGGCACATTGGCAAACAAGAACAGAAAAATTAAAGAAATGCATTGTGTATACAGACACGCATATATATTGAAGAGGGTATAGAAAAGTCTTTGTGAATTATCATTATCCTATATCAGCTTGAGAAATGCAGTCTAACTTTCATTTATTCAGTTGACCTCAATGGGAACTGGTGCCTTTACATGCTCAAGAAGATTTGGGTAGTTAATTTTAGCATTTTATGCTCTATCAAAGTTTAGAAATGCTGACAGATCCCAATGGAGTTTATTAATTCTGATGTTTAACCCTAAGCATCAGTTCAAATGTATGGTTATTTGGATTGGGGAGAGGAGAGAGACTTGTGGTTGAGACTCTCAGTGTTTCTGTGGCTCTTTTTCAAAGATAACTTTAATAAAGTAACAGCAGTCATAGTTGTAACATGGTCATTTTTTCTAATTTTTTTTTTTTCTTTTCTCTGTCTCCCATAAACACACAGACACATGTAATATAGCACATAGATAGATATGATGTCAAAAAAAAAAAAAAAAGAGAAGGAGGACAAACCCATATTTCTCATTTAAAATCTAATAATTTTGGATCAAGTCTGGGGAGCTGGACCCACACACTCTAATCTTTTGGCATCAGAAATTTTATATATTTTTTGACAAATATGCAGAAATGTAAGCAAAGCTTTTGCTCAGTAAGAAGTAACCACCTCTGCAACATACTCTGAAGTAACATACTCTGATCAGTTTGTAGGATCCAGCAATCTCAAGATGCCACAGTTCTTCACTTAAACTGTATTCCCACCCAAACCTGCCAGGGCTTCTTGTAGTCCTGATCCTGCCTCTGGCTCTGAATTGTCTCTTCTTTTCCTCACTCTTACCTGGTTTCATTGCAAAGTATAACCATGGCATTCAAAGTACTGCCACATGAAATTCAACCTCCTGCAATTCACAGTTACTTCATTTAGGAGCACAGAGACCCTACCATTGTTCAACTCTCAGGTAAATCACACTCTCTGTATTTCTCAGCTCATTCACAGCAAAACCTACCAAAATCTCATCCAGTATCCACATGCAAGACAGAAATAAAACTCCTCCTCATCCATCATTCCACTATGAATTAGATAACCCAATCTAATTTGCCTAATTTCTCTAAAAAAATTAGCAATTTCATTCTCTCCCTCTTTATCCATCATCCCTGTCTAGATCTATGACCAGTCAGGGTTACACCAGCTGGGGGTAAGGGACTTCCATTCCCCAGTGAGCCTCTTTCTTCAGTCCCTGCTGTTCAAGGTCCTCACCTTAGTGTCATGGTGGTCATCACACAGCCTCTTCCCATGGGCAAGGACCCTCTCTCAGGGTCTGGCTTCTCTTCTCAGCACCCAAGAGGTACAGGGGTGCTTCTGCATCACAGACATGCCCACAGCCTTGCAGTCCTTCTGCCACCACACAGACCTCCCTTTAGGCACAACCATCATCCTCAGACTGGTCTGAAGTGCAATTTTACTGTATCCATTCCACCCAAACAACCAAATGCTAAAAACACTAAAAAACTCCACCCGAATGGGCTTCATTGACATTTACCTTTTAACAGATAACCATTTTGCAATTTCAAGTGCTTTGACAAAATAAGTAGTTTTCACAACATCTTTCTTCATTATGACCTGCCCTTCCTGCCTCCCCAAACCAAAGCCTCATATATTCAAAAATAAAGTCTGGAAATGTCAATTTATAAGTACTGCTGTGATGCTTCATGGGAGGGAAAATGTCTAGCTTCCAATTTTTAAATATATAGTCTATTACATTATTTTCATGATTCTGAACTCTCTTATAAGGAAAACACAGAATGTTTTGCCATCACTTGCACGGGGAACAGAAGCACAATGTTCTCTGTAGTTAACATATGTTTACAAAATCAACTGCAAATCAAATTTGAGATTGTTAAGAAATTCAAAATATGTTCGTTGAAATTTATGTAGTAAATTCTTGACCTTTAATTATCTCAAATGTTTTGTAAAGACAGCATCCCCCAAGACGTGGCACCATACAGAGCACACTGGTATCAGGAGTTGCTCACAGGCTGCCCTTCCTAACCTAAACAAACTCTCTGCTCTCGCCCAAGAGAGCCGCTCTGGCAGAAAGCCCCATCCTCACCCTGCCACATGTGCACAGGCTACAGACCAGCTTGGTTCACACTGCACAGGGCAGGAGCGGTCCCTCGTAGGAAGCAAACCAGCCATCAGAGGACAGCCAGTTACTGTGCTGGGTGTGCTGCTCCCCATCTCTGTGAGGAGGGTACTCAGCTTATGAAATGCACAACTGGATACATACATTATAAAAATACTCTCTCATCTCCCACATGAAGGTGCAGTCAGACATTCAGGTCCCTTTGATGATACTAATAGTTATTTTGATTTCACTCACATTTTTGCCCTCAGGACTATTTCCTGTGATATCAATAACGAAAGTTCTGACTTTAGCCATTTCAACTGAACACACAGATTTTATTTAGCTATTTGAAATGGATTACTGGAATTTAAAACCAATTATGACACCAGAAATGCCTGTCATCACAACTACATTAATGTAATATGAGAAGCTCGGCTTCCTTTTGCTGGAAACAGAGGAAAAAGAAAGATGGCAAGTAGAATAAAGAAGTTCAAATATAAATATATGCCGACATATGCATGTAAACATATGCAGACACAGACATACCTGTACACATACACATATGTGCATACACACACCTGTTATCTTTTTAAACAGACCAAATTCAGCTCTTATTTACACCTGTTCATTCTTGCTGGACACACACTAAAGCATTTCCCTCTTCACTGCTGTAGAGAAAACAGTCATTTTAAAAACACTGTTGTGCTGTTATTATAGCTTAGATTAGGTTAGTTAAAAGATTTACAGTTCAGTAAGCAAAGTAATGCTTTACAAGCTCACGTGTTTAAACGACAAGCTCGCTCTGGCCCTGATCCTCTGAGCAGTTAGAGTTACGCACATTGTTACTTATGCTTTCAGAATATAGACCTGGTATTTATCTTTCCAGCTAGAAAAATTCACATATATCTACATTATCCTGTGGCCCATTTACAAATTCTAACTACTCCAATACAGACTGCCTCAGTTCTTAGCAACTCATAAACAGGTATCGCTAAGAAACTTCAGAATATATATTGAATTTTTATTAAATATTGTTCTTACTGTTGTAGCTGAAACAGTTTAACTAATGCTGTTATAAGCATAATACACTCCTGTTAAGAAATACAGAACACCAGACTACTGAACCCTTTCAGGGTCATTAAACAGCTGTAAACATTATTACAAAAATAAACCAGAGATTTCATGCTTACATTTTAGCCCAGAGCTTGGTGTGCTGAGCAAGTACATTTTTTTCATCTCTTACAATCAACGCTGGTGACATTTGGGCATCCAAACAAATTACATCACAAATATTACTGAGGTGGGTAGGATACTGAGCGGTTTATTTGCCAGATGATTAATATATAAACAGTAGGGCAGGATAGATGACCTACTCTTCTTTGACTGATTTGTAGGCAATACTAAGAGACATAGATGTAAATAGTTAAATTTTAACAAAAACATATGTGCACAGAAGGGGAGGGGAGAGATCAGCTGTATTTAATGCCACCAGGACAGCATTATCCAATCTGATAAAATGAAATAAACATTAGACCAGATTCTATTCTCATTTTACTTATGTAAAATAGAGTAACTGCATCGAGTTCATTGGAGGGGTTTTTTTTTGTTTGGTTTGGGTTTTTTTGTTGTTGTTGCTTAATTAGGTGTCCTGCTCCTTGGGGTATAATATAATTATATTAAGGAAATGTATGGTTTCTGGAGTGTAACAGAATGTCTTTTTTTAAAAAAAAAAAAAAGTTAGCCTACAGGTAATGCATCCTATCTATTTGTTTTTATTTAAATATTATTAAGGCCAGCTTGGCAATTTGTTATTACTATTAGTCACTTTACCACATTTAAGCTTTGTAGTCCTTGCGAAGCATAAGTAGCTTCTAAGAATTAAAAACTGGGGTGCAGCACCCCTCGAACACGGTACACACAAAGTACTGGGAGACGCTGTGCTGAGCAGCTCCCGCAGTCCCAGCCGGGCACCCCAGGCTGGGCTGGAGCCTCATGCGAACACCCATCTTCCAGCACCCAGCAGCCGCGAGACCACGCAGCGGGGAGCAGGGAAGGCATCTGACAAAACTGAAGCTGCTTTGTAGTGCTGATATTTAAACAAGCCGCTTATTGATTCCAAAACAAAGTACTCCTTTAGTAAAAACAGAGCCAACTCATTCCACAACAGTTTTTGTGTCTTAAAGAAGGGTTAGCAGAGGGATTTTGAAGTTTCAAAAGTCATTAGCAGACAGAAAATTGTTTGCTGAGGCTGTACTGCTTTCGCTCTGGACTGGGAAGACGGTTGCTTTCTAAAATACCTGTTACATCTGCAGGGTACTTTCTAGCCAGCACAGCATTTTGGACTGATAACTGATCAGTAGAAGATAAATCACCAGAACAGTCTTTGGTTGGTAGCACCCATGGAGTGGAGGACTGTGAACTGTTTGTGATCACAATCTAGGAAGACGAGCAGAGAGGAGAGGTCATTTATAAATCTCACTCACAGATTAGAATAGAAAGATTAGAAGAATGCAGACAAGCTGTTTGATTTATTGCTACTTTGCATGTGACTTAGCAAAATCTGGTTTCCTTCTTATTTATTCTATTTCACTTGCATATACTTAGGAAGTCAGATGCAAAGGAGAGAATGATAAATAATTGGTACTGAAAGTTCAGTAGATTAAAAAAAAAATCCTGCTTTTTTTTTTCCAGGCACTGGTTGCATCTGGGATCATTATTTTTTAGCTTATAAGCATTGATTCTCATTTTACTTTTTTTTTTTTCCTAGTGTTCTCCTAGTGACAAAAGTAAAGATAAGAGTGATATCAAAATTCAAGTGGGAGCCTGATGTATGGAATACTTCATTAAGCTAAAGCTTCTGTTACTTTAGAAACAGCATTTTTAAAAGTAAATTTGTTATTTTCATATAATTTGGAATGTATACAACTGGTTAAACTCTCTCCAATTTGATCAATCTCCTGTAGCTCCTATCTGATCATTCACTTTCATTAATCTACCTGGAATCCATGTCAGATTGAAGAAACCTTAAAATTAAGCTTTTAATGATCTGCTTTTGTATGATGCAGTACAGATAAAATAATAAAATTCCTGGAAGATTTAGCAAAGTATATTTATGATTTCATTTTTTTGTCATTTGTAAAGTATGAAATGGGCTCTGAATCTTCCATTCTTACCTCAGGACACTGTACTGCACTGGAAGTCTGTAATACTCTAACTCATTATATAATATTAAAATATACATAATGTTGACCCTGTTAATCCTGCATTCCTCACACAGGCAAGTTCCAAATAAAAGGCAGCGCATTCCAGCTGGGCAAGGACAGGAGGATCAGGCCCTCTGTACCAATTACAAAGAGATCAAGCAAGAGTTAAGGCTACAGAACTCAAATCATAGTTTGCAACAATTTAAATCCAGAACTGTAATGCTGGGTGGATGATTTTATTTTCATTTCAGAAAGGCTTAGACTTAGATTTGGTGCACAACTAAATATAATGTCAAATGCACATATGTCCCAAAGATCAAAGTATGATTGATTGCGAAATATTCATATGCAGAAGCCCAGTGAGATTTTGTTCACAAGGGCACCTGTCAGAAGCATAGGCTTGGATACAAATCATCAAATAAGTTTGTAAAATCATTACTAAAATCCAGGCATGCAAGCAGATAGTCAGTTCTCTGAATCTGCTGGACTGTAGCCAGCACAGCAGCTCAACAGACTAACACTTTGGTCTTTGCAGATCCTCAGGGCCCTAGTTCAGTTCCTCCTCCCACTGGTCAGGTCAACCCTCTGTACCTAGTGTTGACTTTCCTGGCACTTAATGCCAGGAGTAAAGAAAAAAAAAAAAAAAAACCCTACAAAAACCGAGTCCATAAGTTCCCTTTGACCTGAGCCACAGAAACATCTGCTGGTTGAGTCACGAACTGCTTGTTGGCCAAGTTTAACAGTAACCGATCCTGTTGCGGATCAGCTCTCTCAGCAGTAGGTGTCACTGCAATAAATAGATGGATTTCAAGGGACAAAGACACACATTCCCAATGAGAATGCATAAACAGAACATCCCTGAACAAAGAGAGTTTCAAAAAGAAGTATATGGTCCAATTAGACTTTTTCTTTAACTTGATGCAAAATGCCGGAAATCTGGTTTGGGAAGAAATGAAATTGCACAAGTGGGACTGCCAACAACAGCAACAACAAAGTAATTCTGTGCTTTAGTCCTATGTCACAGAGATCCTTTAATTCACATTAATCACCTCCCTGCAATCTATTAGGTAAAGACTGTTACAGTTAAACCTTTTTTTTTTTTTTTTTTTTTTAAAAAAAAAAAAGCTCTCTAACAAATGAAGTAATTTTCTCTAGTGGAACAAAAGACCTAGTTATATGGAAAGACACTGCACACTCAACTTTAGTTTTAGGACTTAACAAAGACCACAAGGTTAGCCTATTTTCTGTTAAATTAGAGAGTCCATACCCAACCCTATCTGCACATAGAACAAGGAAAAAGAAAATACTTATAACAGCTTGGGGCAGGGGGGGGCAGAAATGTCTCAAATATAGATTTAATTAATAGAGCACATATTTTGAAAAAGCAGTAACCAGTTTATATTTGAAACAGAAATATGTGGTATGCCAAATGATATCACAGAGATGCCAGCCAAGCCTACACCATATTTGGTTTCATTATCACAAAATGGTTTGTAGGATAATTAAGGATGCTCCAAATTGCATACTATTGAGTTAGACAGTAGACAAAACAATGCATCACTAAACATACGGGCTACCTGTGATTACATCAACACAGAAACTGTGTTCCTAAGTAAATGTTTTAATGTTGGTCAAAAGGAAAAAGAAAGATTAATACACTATACCTTGTATAACTTGTTGCACATGAAAGAGAGCATATGTGACAGTACCTACAACTGCATTTATTTTACCTCTAATGACACTGAACTAGGAACAAATTAGAGGAAAAAATGTAGAGATGATGAAAAGATAATTACTCCATTCTTCAAGGTCAGTATATTTAAGAGAAACCAATATTTAAAAAAAAAGTCCCTCCACAAATGAAAAGCATAAAGGGCCACCCTACATATCTGGGAAGAGTGAAGCTCCTCCTTTTACCCCAGGACGCTGATGAAATGTCCCCAGCAGTAACTCCCACCAGCTCATACCCCCGTATTCTGTAAAGCTCCCCAGCATCGTGTGTCATCAAAGCATACTGTGATCAACACAACGGGAGAGGAGGGGAAGACACTTTCTGCATGTTCCTTTGGTGGGCACAGAAATAGCCAACATCCTAATAGAATGTAAACGCAAACAGTTAGAAACTCAGAAGTAACTTTCCCAACTTCAGTGCACCCAAACAGCTTCCAAGGCCAGAAAGGGATCAAATTTTTCAGAATTTCAGCACTGAGGAAATGAGTATCCCTAACTGATCATTTACACATCTCATTTAGGAAAAAGTTTGCCATGTATCTTGACTTAAATAGATGGCTTGTGCTCTGTAAAGAAGCCAGGGACAGAGTCCAGAACTCCTGACTCCCATTGCTTGGTCCAGTATGCCAGATAGCTTTCTTTTATCAAACATAACTGACTGCTGAAAAGACTGGGGTTTTTTAACTCATGACAGACCTGTCAGCATAAAATTTTTTGGTTAAAATATTATGGAGAGTTATTTTTGTTTTTAATAACTGAGATTCTTGGCTGTTAATCCTTTCTCCCTCAAATTTCTGTCTTCTCTCCTTTCTTCCCTCAACCCGACTGATTTATTCCTCTCCCTATAACACATGGACTTAGTGGCAAGAAGAAAAGAAATAATTTAGAGGGTCATACTGATTCTTAGATACAAGTGGCTTCAATGAGTTATTTTTAATACTAATTTCCAGAAAAAGGATAATGTTGAGAAAGCCTTAGTTTCAGTAGAATTAAAGACAGAGCTGAAAGAGGTAGGGATGCTGGAAGGCAGGTGGATGCAGGAAAAATAAACAGACATTGCTCAGAATGCTCCCTGTGTTTGCTGGTCTCCAGAAAAGCAGAAACAGTAAACTCCTTGCAGAATTAAGGGGAAAAAGAGAGATGAGGAAACACAACACAGACTAAGGATAGAAAAAAACCAAACTTAATTATCATTGAAGAAAAATGAAACACTAAAAAAACCCACAAATCTGCTTTATCCTTTGGTGTTCTGGTTATTGCACACTTTTACTGATATGATATATTACTGCTGTTGTCATTTAACTTTATTAATTGATCACTGTCATGAACAGAAGAGCAGAGCTGGTAACTCTAGAAGCTACCTCATACCTCCTATGATGCTTTCACACTGAGATAAGTGGTTTAGACTTAAAAGGGTGTGGTTAGCAGTCACTGTGCACAGCTAAGACACCGACAGCTTGATTTTGCAACTGCTATAATCATATCTATCCCAAGGTCAGAAAATATTCAGAAAATGTTATTTTTCAGACTGTCATTTTAGAGAAGCAAAAATACATCTATCTGCAGTACTGCTAATCACATGGTTCTTTTGGATGGCTTCTTAAGCAGGAAGACAACCCCAAACAGGAATGTCTTTACTAAAAGTAACCAAATTGAGAGTATTTCCCTGTATTTCCCCACCTGCTTTTAAATTATCTTTACTTGTCAGAGTGAGATCGTCCTGCTTCACAATAACCCTGCCTTTTCCTCTGAATGATAGGGCAAAACAGTCATAACAGTTCTATGATTAAGCAAAAAAAACCCCACAATGATGTCACAGGTCTGACCACAAAAAAGGGTCACATCTTTGCAGTCCCCTTGAATGTAGGGAGGTACAACTCGTGAAATGAACAGAGAAATCTCCTCCCACCACTGCACTGCAAGATCCAGTACAGGAAAGGGAACGACTAGGTAGTGCATACATTGAAGGGAGCACAGATGCAAGCACTGACTATGGTAACATAGTATGTAAGTTTAAATACAATGGCAGCATGACCTTTAGGATCCAAACAAATTGAGCACTGACTGCTGGTTGGGCACCCCTGCTTTATTGGGGCACAACAGCTTTGATCATTAATAAACAGGACACTGAAAACTTGGCAGACACAGCAGATAAATGAATGTGGGGGAGGAAGAATTCTATAAAAATACAATAACATATTTCAAAGCTATCTGCGGGATAAAAATCCTTTAAATAATTTTGATGCTAATTGCACCATTCCAGGCCCTTGGCTGAAAAGACTACCTATCGTGGTTGGTAGGTGAGTGGCAACAAAGCTGACAGAGAAAGTCTGATAAATGCAATCACAGGATGACAGACCCTGGCAAGTTCAATTACGGTTGCAAAGTCAGTTGGGAGATGGACTCTGCTAACATTAATATATCCTTAACAGCCAGCTCTGGCCAACATACAGCTCTGACCAAACTCCTTTGAGTGACTGACATGTTCCCTAGAGGCTTCAGTCCCATGGCAGGCTGAGAGCAGCCGAGAGTTGTTATTAGAGGACCAGGGACTAACAAGCAGTGCTTTACTGAAAGAGTTCTTGATACAACATTCAGATAAACATAACTAACTCTCAGTGAAACTATTTCAAGTCTCTTGAATAGTCTGTGCAAATGAGTAGCTTGTGTTTGCTTTCTCCAGCTAATGTAAAACTTGAATCAATGGTAATTTACCTTGCTGCAAACCGGTGTGAATCTAGGTGATTTCAGCAAAACACAAAGCCAGACAAAAGGAGGGGGAAAGACTTGGTGGTTCAGTTTCAAGGACGCAGCCATGGGAGGCAGTGAGTGGGCTCCCACTACTTGCAACCGGACATCAAAGTGTTCCTCATTGTACAGGACCAAACACCAAAAGCTCCAAAGCAGACAGCGTTCAGGAGTTTCCATGTGAAACCTCTGTACCGCTTCAGTTGCCCAAGCAGAAACTAATTTTCCTGTTGTACTGATTTCCAGCAACTCACACCTACGCTTACAAATACAGAGACGGATATATCTCTCTTTCTAATTATAAAGATTTTCATCTCCTTCACTTTTTACTTCTGAATAGACCAGCTATTCTTATTTGATGTGTGAAAGCAAGAAGGGGATGTATATAACAAATTTTGTGGCTTCTCATACTTCAGTGCTAAATTATCTAAGAATTTAAGTCATATTTAATCAAAGTATCAGGCTTCCTTGTAGTTTCCTTTTCTTTCTTTCTTTCTTTTTTTTTTAACTCACAAAAATAAGTCCTTTCTCAATTTTTGGTTGTTGACTTTTATTTTCCTAGTGACTTTTTTTACAAAAAATCCTAAAACACTATGTTTCTAAAGGGCTTCTTTGTTCTCTTTCTGGATTTTCCAAAAATACTGTAAAATGACAATGGTATAAAAATTATACTGTAAAAAAATGTAAGTACTATGAATGAGCAGAGTTATTCATTTATATCCCTAGCTTATGAAATGCCTGTATCATGTGTCCTTTCTCCAACAGCAGACTCTTTTAGCTTCAATCACAAGAGCTAACAATATGTTATTGATATGATTTCAGGAAACTGTCAGCAGGCAGCTTAACTTTCAGCTCCTCAGCTACGGTGAGCGTATGCACGGAACGTACCTGTACCTCTCCTGCATGAAAGCTGGCAGCGATGCGCACATTCCTGTCAGCTGTCACAGCAGAATAAAGAGAAATGTAAACAGGTCTTCCTCACTAAATGCAGCCTCGTACTCCTTACACAGTGAAAACCTGCTACTGGTTTCACTGGGAATTTTAACTGGCACCACTGAGGTGCCGCTGATTACTCCCTGCAAGAAGTTGGGGTAAGGAGCAGCTGGGCAGGTAACCAAAGGCCCTGCTGTGGGTCCTCATCCTTCCTGCCCCTTGCCCACCTCCTCCCCAGCAGCAAGCCCTCCTCCAGCAGTTGGCCTTTCACACTGCCCTGAACAAGCTCCAAGCTTCCACCTATGCCCTCCAGTTATTTTCAACACAAAATCAATAGGAATACTACTGAACAGGGAGGCTAACGAGGCCACCACCCTGCCGAGAAACAGAGCAGGTTAAATGATGCCTGCAGGTTGGTACACCTCAAGCCAGGTCTCCAGAAGCAGTAGGAGCCTGACTCCTACCAACTGGGGTGAAAATTGAGACTTCCAATGCATTTGTGCATCTGGCCCTCTCTGCTCACCTAGGGGAATGGGTGCAATCATGACAAGAGACAGACGAGGCTTTTCTGTAAAGATACAAAACTTTCCAACCACTTCTGCTCGAAGGAAAAATAAAAGTTAGCACATAAATAAGTCCAATATTTTCAAGTTCTATATTTATTCATATTACCTTTTCAAGAGCTGAAGAAGAATCACGAATGTGAGAAGCCAGAACAGGTAAGCTAAAAGTGCATCTCTCCCCACTCTAGGAAACCAGTGGTTTTTAAAACTAGTTTTCATATTGGTTTACAAGCTTTAGTAATAAGAGAGTATGTTGTACTCTTAGTGTTGGTCATTTCTTCTGTCTGACAAAGAGAAATAACAGGCTGCTGCAGGAGTTAGCACAGTTTTGGTAGGGTTTTTTTCCTCCAAATGATCAGAGAAAGTACCGTACTTTAAGGATGTGCCTCACTTGCTCTTAAAAGGGTAAAACAAAATATTCTTCTAGCTATTCTAAGCCTGCCATATAAGTATTATGCTGTTACAGATTTCAAAAGGTTAGCTTCAATGAACCTGACATCAGTATAACCCAAAATAACCCATTCAAGAGAAAAGTAAGAAATAATTGCTGTTTTCTCTTTTTTTTTCCTCAGCTATATTGCTATAATGATTTTGCATAACAGATTGAACAAAGTGCTGTTGTGACAGGTGGTAGAATTCAGCTAGTAAGCACAGAGACAGGGTTCAATTTAGTTTGTGAATCCTTTAATTGTTGTGCAGCTAATTAAAGAAGGTTCTTTACACTCGCAAGTGTTTACCGTTGCTAGTATGCATACATGAAAAATTAAATTGTGCCTTCAAGGGCTGAGAACTATAGAAAAATCATAGCTGATTCTGCAACATGCTTACCAGCTCAAAATAGCTGCTTTTCACAATTGGAATTTGTAAAACTTTTTGCTAAGCAAATATAGAGCTAATTAGAAGTGTTCGTTGGACCAATTAACATTTAAATAAATAAGCCATATTGCACATTTCACAGTCTTTATTTAATGATGCTTCTTAACTCTTTGGAAAGATTCCTTTAAGTACAAATAAGTTGTCATAAAAATGAAAGACAAAAATAACACCATAACAGTATATTCTATGCTTTTTTCTTTTTGCCTTGAAGTCTTTTCTAAAACTCTATACCTGTTACTGGGGAAGGGGGGGATACACAAATCTGGTTCCTTCTTTCATCTTGTCAAGTTACCTTTCCACCCTTTTGAATGCAAACAGAAAAACATATTTGATTACTATTTAAAGTGTTATGATAGCTCTGTTTGTTTTGCCCCATGGAACAGAATCTGTTTTAGGAAAAAAATCTTACTTTTATCTCTTAAAATGGCCATTCCAGTCAAAAAGAAGAGTGTTCTCAGAAGAGATTGCTCTTAGAGTAACAAAAGCAGCAGTTTCAAAGTTTCATATGCAGCAGTGAAGTAAAAAAATTTGGTTTTCAGGTCTACTATTTGCAATCTCATACCCAAACCAGTGTTGTTGTTATACCTAACCCCAAGGCCACAATTGCCTGTCTCTTCAGGGTCAAGTGATATTTCGCTTTCAAAACAACTGTCTTTTAATTTAACAGTCCCTTTCAATCAATAAGACCCTTCAGTCTGCACTGAACATACATTTTCTCTCTCTCCTTCAACCTCCAAACCTCTACCTAACACAAAGGTTACATTAAAAACAGGGGGAAGGCTTCATGCTACTTTTTTCCAAGATGCATTACACTACCTTGTAATCACACTAAGAGCTATCGTGGAAGGACTCATTGTTGACCTTGGCTTTCAGCACAGAAAACCAAATTAACAAGGACCAATTAACATTTAAATAAATAAGGAAGATTAACAAAGAATACTCGGCATACCAAGAGGGTAAAATAAACTAAGGGAAAGAGTACAGTATCTCCCTCAATCAGCATGAATGAAATTCTCCAGGCAGGACGTGAGCCCGTCGGTGCATGGAGGCGCAGACTGCTCTTTCCTGTACTGGCAGGGCTGCCGAGCACCAAAGCGGATGCAGCCGCACGTGAAAGCAGGCGACGCTCTGGCAAACCCTTGGGAAAACGTGCAGAGACCCCGCAGCCCTGCATATTGTGCTTCCAGAAGGAAAGGTGCTGCCCATACCTCTGGCCTCCGCCCTGCCCCTTCCACACGAGGCTGTTGGTGTTTGTGATTGCCTATGTCTGACTGCTGAGCATCGAGAAGCATGTGGCTTTGAGCTCACAGCTGATAAGCAGCAGGCCAAGACTAGAGACCTCCTGCACAGACTTCCAGCACATGCTACTTCTGATTAATTTTTAGTGGGAAAGGTGTGTTTGAAGGTTTTTTTAGATCCAGTA
Organism: Caprimulgus europaeus; assembly: GCA_907165065.1. Next base: position 12,880,540 of record OU015536.1, read on the forward strand.
AATTTTGGTTAAAGTTAAAGAGAAGAAAAAGTGCCCAAAAAACATCCAGCAGTCCAAGAGGAATGTATTTGGGAAGTCCCTGGACACTGGGAAATTAGTATTTTAAAATGTCCATTCCATTCAACCTGGAGAGTCCAACCTGAATTTTCATGCTCACTAAGTAGTTGCTCTGACTACCAAGCTACAAAACATACTGGTATGAAGTTCTCAAAACATTCATGGTTCAGGGAAACAGTGTCTCTGCTCAACTTTAATTTCATTTACTTTGACTTTTTTTTGGCAGGTGTGAGGGGCACGGGGCACACAGGTACCTAAAGGTGTAATCTGGAGGTAGCTGTAGGCACTCCCTGTATGATCAGATGATGCTACACTAGGCAGGATAAAGGGAAACAGTCCAACCACGTTTCATCTTCCCTGCCTCTCACTCTTCGCTCAGGTAGATCTCCAAAGAGGACTTTCAGTTGGCAAAGTTTCTCCACCATCCTTGGATGTCATTATCCCAACAGAACAATTAAATCCTCCACTTACTAATCACCTATAAAGCTTATCTTTTAAAAAGAAACTCCTCCTACACAAAGGTTATGAATAATTTTCAGGAGGTTACAATATGATCTATCATTTTAAGTATTTGGATCTAGAGAGCTGGTTCAGGCCTCTAACTGACAGCCACCTTTATGAATAGTTAAGAGTTCACAGAGATGATTACCATGTACTATTTAAATATGTATAAAGGACAAAGATAATAACAATACTTTGCACTTTAATAGAAGCTTCTGTCTGAAATTCTCAAAGGAGAGATGAAGTCCTCATGAATGCACGCTCACAGCTCCTCTGACCTGCACAGTTGGTCACTGCTATTATTCTCGGGAATCTGGTAGGCTGTTATTGTTAGATTTCTCAAAAATGATAATGTCTGGCTTCATTTATAGAGCAACTGAAGCTTTACCAAATGGGTTGCCCAAAGTGAATCACCACTGCAGGAATACCAACCAGCGTTGCACTGGGGCAGAAAGCAGTGCGGGACGCTGCAAGGCGCTCTGCAGATCCTCAACCCCCGTCCTCCTGGCCAAGGAGGAGAATCCTCCACATTCCCAGGCTGGGACACGACTGAGTGGTCAGCACGCTGTGCAGCTGGAAGGAAAGCATCTCCTGCTACTGTTCAGGAATAAGCCTTTCTGTAGCTTCAATTTTTTGTTTTTTCCTCCAGTACTAAAAAAAATTCCAAAACAAACAAACAAAAAAAATTCAAAAGTGGACTCTCACTTGCATGAAAAGCACTTTAGCACTTCTCTGCACTTTGGTAGGATTACAGCAGTTTTCTATTAAAAAAAAAAAAAGTCACCTATTACTAAATGCCCTACTTGGATGAAGTCACTCTCCTGTCTTCTGATCGAGAGGCTGGAAGAAAGCAACTCTCTCTACTATCCTATAAAATACAGAATTTTAATCACAGAAAGATTTGATCATGCTTCATCTTTCACAGAAACAATGAACAGAGCTAATAATTTCAAACAGAAATGTAAAAACTAGGGACCCCAAATATCAGCTCCAATCCAATGCAACTATAAAGTTTGAAAAGCTGCTAAAAAGTTGGTTGGGTTTGAAAACTGGACCTGGACAATTTGAACTATGCAAATAGCATTTGTACAGCAGTGAAACCAAAGGTTCTCCTGTCCTTAAGGCCATATTTACAAGGGTCAACTGATCTTGAATAATTCTGGCAATGTATTAGGAAAACATGCTTTACTTCCTACATTACTGATATGTGTCTTTTATTATACAATTTCATTTCTTAAACAAGTAAATTCCTTAACCAAGAATAAAAAAAAACACTTATGTCCCAAAGTAGACAAGTTTTTATGCTTCCTTTTACAATACCAATTTTTCTTCAACATCTTTAAAAAATTTTCACGAGTGTCAAAGAAGCACTGACCACTTTCAGATGTCTTACAAAACTTGTAACGAATATAACAGTTACAAAGTTTTTGAGAACAGAGAAATATTAAAAAAATCTATTTTAATGTGATTGCTTTCAAATACCTGAACTAACTGGGAACAAGCTGGTATCATGAAATTCACAACTGAACATAACTTTTCTGGAGACAAAATGCAACGATGTAGAGAAGAGGACCAGTTTTGTCCACTGGACACTTTGTCCTGTAAGACTGTCTGTATTCCCCACCTCTTTCATCTCTAAAAACCAGGTTATCACAATTTCTCTACTAGCACTGTTGTCAGTCTCAACTTTTTTTTTAAAAAAAAAAAAACCCACAATTTTTTAAATCAGAATGATGAAGTTACTGAAATAACACCACAAGCCTCTGGCTGCACTACTGCTAGCACAGTGGAGCTCTGATCTCAGTCAAGGTCCTATAGCTAATAACAAACAGCAAGAGACTGAGTTCCTTCACCTCAAATATAACCATCTAAAGTCAACTTAAATTCACCATAACATTCACAGATATAGAAGATCAGAAAATTGGTTTGCAACAACTTATCACAGAGTAACATGTTAGCACAAGTTAACTGATTCACAGTAATTTTTAGTGTACATGCTCCTGGCAAATGTGATGTAAACTTAGTACAGCTTTCAGTGAGAGACACATTTCACTCGTTTCATTAGGGCTAAACTAACACATTGCTTCTCACGTGCTGCGAGGCAGGAGCTACTACAGAGACAGATACAGCAGCTGACAATTGGTAACCTGGGGGTGGGATCAGTATTTATTACTAGGTTCTGTGGTCTTTTGCCAGAGTTCCAAAAATCAGATATTTCAAACTGCAATTTGTTTTGCCAAATTTTCAGTAAAACACCTGTGTTAAATTTTTCATGGAAAGCTACAAGACTTTTCCCCAGGTTCTACTGTGGAAGCACCAAACGTGCAACAGGATATGGGCTGGCAAAAATAAATAATAAAAGACATAAAGCAACCAAGCTCCATTATAGGCAGAGATACCAAGACTTAAAACAGTGGGAGATAGATATGTTAAAAATACACATGATAGACCAAATCCAAAACCAACTTGGTGACAGTCATTCCAATAACCTTCCTGAATTTTGGTCCAAACCCATGCTGAATGAGTGACAAACATTCACACCAGTATATGGATCTTAGGGTGGAACTTGAATCCATAGATACATGGAACTTATTGATGCAAAATGACAGCCACATAACAGAAAAGATTGAATTTACCCTTACCCTTTATCTTTCATTTCAGTCTTTAACACTGAATCCAAAAATCAAGGTGGGCAATTATAGTTAAACCTCTCTTCCCTGCAAAATTACTTTCAATACCTGAAAACAGTCTGAACTAAAACCAAACATTGTACTGTAACCTATGACTTACAAAACGTTTTAAAGAAAACATTCACCCATGTGTAAGTTCACTAGAAGCCACACACTGTTTAACTACAGCAACACACTGTTCTACACTTTCTCTTTCTTAGTCTAACAAATTGGCAAGGTTTTCACCTTTCTTCCTGCTCAAAAAAAGTTCTTTCTAGTACTACTGAGTGGCAATGGAGCGCAAAGTTGGAATACAGAGAGGATGTGGAGTCCTAACTTACACATTACAGACTGTCTCTATAAGGTTTCAAGAGTGAAAATAAAAATAAAAGTGGAAAAAAATATGCCCAGGGCTTTCCAGTTCTTCATGCATTATTTCACTGACAGTGGAAGTCTCTTCCACCGGTGGCACTGCCACCATCCATTCAATGCATTTTGGGATACAGCAATGCAATAGAAAGGAACTGATTAGAGGACACAGTGACACAAGACAGGGAAAACACAGTAACAAAAAAATAATGCACTGTAATTACTCCTAATTGTAATTATTTTCAAAATTTTTTTAGAGACTAAAACTAATATTGAAAAAAATCTTTGTTTTATCTGTGCTTTGCTATATACAGCACGCCAAGATTCAGACTGACAAATGCTTTCTGTTGTAGGTAAGCACACACCTCGTCAAACAGGGGCAGGGAGCAGATACAACGCACTGTGCGCACAGAGGGGACACACACACGATAGAATCTTTGCAGAGGAAGTGCACTGGTTACAAAACATACATCTACACATACCAGTGAAAAACTGGTGTGGGTAATTTAAAGTCTTCCAGCCTTGACATACCAAAGGTGCTAAATACTTTTGTTCAGCTGTAGCTATGTCTACTCAAGTCACAAACTATATAATAACGAGGAGTAACATACCTGCAAAATGAACATAAACCACATTTATTTTATCACTCAGTCTGCAGTCAGGTCTGTGTGTTCCCTAAATGAAGGAAAAATATATGGGAAGCTTAGATCCAAAGCTTACAATACAATCAACAACAACGACCTTTGGCAAAATGTTTATAAACAAAACTTACGCATTTTTCCTTTTTGCCAATTGTTAGTTTAATGACGCAACTACAATGATCACAATCAAAAGTAAGCACACACTTTTCCTCAAAAAGTTCCCATAACAATTCCTATCATCCACTTTCAACATTATCATCCTACTTATTGTGTCCCATGTCAATCAGTTGACAGTTCCTATGTATTCTGAATAACATTTTCCCTCATGGGCACTATACACCTTTGGGATATTTAAGGGGCTCTTTCAAAGGTCAAGAGGTATCAATTCATTTGGAAGACTTCCTACACAGGAAGGAAGACAGTTTAATCAGTATTGACAATGAAAACTTTTTGGAATAACCAAGCAGAATGCACACCATGGCCACATTAACACTGCTACTATACCCTTACTGGATACTCATTGGCTTCCACTCTGCAGCTTTGTGTGAAATTTATGAACTTGTCTAAATTTAGGCACAGGCTGAAATACCTTCTTAAATTAAGGCTGCAAAACACAAGGACTGATTGTCAGAGTCATCACTAACCAGAAATGTTGCGGGGTTTTTTCTACCATATCTAATGTATCTATGAGGCAGAGCACCAGTGGTCATTGGTATGTTATAAACTGTTAATTGCAACAGGAAAGTTTCAGCAGCTAAAGAGGGAATCAAAGTGAATTTTCAATCAGGAAACAGACAAGTTTGTTCAATACTCTTCAAATATCAAGCAGATGCAGAGTCACTTTGCAGGTACAGAACAACAGATGAGGAAAATGTAATTTGTAAACAAATACTGCTAGTATTGGCTGAAACCATTTCTCTGCCAGACTACGATATGGTCTGGCACATGATATGACTTGCACTTTCTGTTTTTATTCTAGTCTTTTTTTAGGACAGGATCTATCTCACTTATTTACAGACATTCCAGCATCTCTTCTACCCAAATTAGACACCTGTCTTTAAAGAGAATTAAATCATCTCAAGATTCTGATGCCTTTTCTGGGAGAAGCAAACACAGATAATCTAACTTTCAGACAGTATTCCCTTACCTTGTGCAGGAAAAATAGTATTCTATAATCCAAACTATACTGAGTGTTTCACCAAAGGGCAGATACTATTTCCACTGCTTCACCATGAGCACTTTTTCAAAATCATATTTTACAGGAATCAAGATTGTAATTGTTACTTACAAGGTTCATTTTGTAAAGACATTAATTAATGGACTGCATGTGGAAGTGAAGTGGGGAATATTGTGCATTATTCTGTTGGCAAGTACATCATTTTAGTAATTAATGTTGACATCATCTTTTAAAAATGCATTAAGCAATATAGACAACATATACTCTGCCCAACATTCCCTTTTCTTTTTTTCCTTTTTCTTTTTTTTTTTTTTTTTGGGGGGGTGTGGGGAGGAGCCGGGTTGTGGGGAAACAGAGAGGGCGTCTCTTCTGTCTGAGCACTAATACTTGCAGTGGGGTCCTCCACTGCCCAGTAAGGTCCTAGTCTGTCTTGGTAACAGGTACACTTTAGGAACAGTTCTGGACTTGAAGACATTTTTGAGAATCTAGCATTCTCACTGACTGCCAGAGCTGTAGAGATCCAAACTCAGTAGCATTTTTAGTGAACCACTCCTTTAAGAACCCCCATTAATGGAGCCCTTTCCTTCCTTACAGATTCCAGGCAGAAAAGCAACTCATGGAAAGATTTCACTTCAGCCTCTGTGTTCAGACAGACTCCTGTTCCCTTTCTCTTCCTCCCTCCTTCTCAAACCTAACCTATCAAATATCTTTCTTCTCCTGTTTCCCAAATAAAACTGCATCCCTCTTTCCATAGGAAATTAAAGATATGAAAAAAGAAGGAGGTACTAGTTTACCTCAGTGATGTAAACCCATGAACTTTTTTTCATCAGCCTGGTCAGCAGGAACTGAGAAGCTGTGAAATACCCCAGAAACACCAGTTATGCCTTTGAAAAATAAATTCTGAGCACTGCTATCATTTTAACAAGGTAATCTCTAAGCACCTTAATTCTAAGGTTCTAGATATGCAGGAAGTTAGTGCCCTTCATGACTCGAACCTATGGCATTTTTTTAGTTGTTTATTGACCTGTTTATTATTATCTGTTTATTGAGCTGTTTTCCATGAATCTGTCTAATCCCTTTCTGAGCCTGATGATGCTGTCTGCCTCTACAAATTCTTTTGGCAGCAAGTTCCACAAGTTCACTACTTACTGTGTTGGGAATTATTTATTTTTATCTGTTTTAAACTGATCTCCTGCTACTTCCACTGAGTATTCTAGTTACAGTTTTGTGGGATCTGGTGAAGAAAAGTGTTGAGGGTTGTGGAAATTATTTTGATGGTATTTTGTGTTTGCAGGTATCCAGTTTTGCCCAGTGAAAAATAAAATTGTCCAAAAAAAGCTACAACACAATTCAGAATGTAAGATCCCAACATGACAGCATCAGATGTAACGAGTGCCCTTGCTAATATAGATTGGCTAACAGAGTCTGATGAATTTTATAATCTAGTTCTTGATGAAGAAAAGACAATCCACTTTACAGTGTCAAAGACCTCTTCCATAAGCTAATAATCAACCCTTGTATACAGTTATTCTGAATGAGACCATTTGAGGATTGATAGTCTTGTCACAACTGAAATGGTGCATCTTTCATGACTGATGTTCATTCAGGTACAGAAAAAAACCCCAAACATTCTTACCATTTTGACTAAGAGGAAGAAAGAGAAGAAAATGTCAGAATGAAGACTTCATTACAGCTCTTTTTCAGAAATACCCACCCAAATTTGAGTTTGAAGTCTACACAGACATTCCATCCAAAGCCAATTTAACTGAGAGCCCAAGGAAAATACTTCCCCATCTGGCAGGGACTGTTGTTCCAAGTTGTGTCCAGATGATTCCCTCTACACTCACCCTCCAAAACCAGAACCACTATAAAAAAAATAACCATTCTTTTAACTTAGCTTAAAAAAAAAAAAAATCTCCCGACCATGGTTGAAGCCAAATGGCCCTTCAGGCTACTACTGAAGAATCAATTACATTAGCTGTAAGCCTAAGAGAGTCCTGGGGACAATCAGTCAGAGCCATAATAGCTGTGAGGGAATTGTTAAGCAAATTGAGGGATTCTTTAGGTAATTGGGATTGGACAACCAGGTCATACTTAATTTGAAGCATCCATTCCATACAAGTGCTTCAGAGGTATAGTAGGAACTACAGACAGTAAAGTCTAATTGTGCTGTTACTAACCCAGTGCTTTTAAAGGGACCTCCTTCCCTTCCCCCTCGCACCACCCTTTCCCCCCACCCCCCATATTCTTATGCAGAATATTTAATAGGATTGTGCTCACTTTCAGCAGAGGAGAATTCAAGCAGCTACTGCAGGGTCACATCAGGGAGCTGAGAGCCAAGGCTCTGCAGCCTTCTGGGAGAACCTGTAGTACTTATTCACAGCTGGAGCCAGGGACACTAAATGCTCAGGGTTTCCTACCAAATCTGAGGAGAAAAATGGACAGTTCATTGCTTTCTTTAAGACAGTCCAAAGATAGAAAGGAGGTACATTTTTCTTTTTCTGTTGTTGACTGTCTTTAGCATACTAAATGTACTCTTAACTATGAATTCTGGTCTTCCCAAGAGACTGCAAAAATTCACAACTTCTGCTTCAAGCTCTGAAGTGAGGTTTAGGGGGAACAAACCTTAGAGGCAAGAAAATCATCAGCTCTGGGAGGTCGCTCTGAGGGGGCTGTGCAGGGATCTCAGATCAAATTGGATTTTCCCCCATGGTTAAACAGGGAATTATTCCAAAAGCAAAAAGGGCATCATTTCCTTTGTTCACTGAAGCAACTTTCAGGGAAAAAGAGGTACATCCAAAGTTCATCCTCATGTCCAGTTTGCATTTGGGGAAACCTGTTGCAAGTAGCTAGTATTTCTGGCTTCTCCAGAAAGAAGCACGCCATTTGGGTTGATACAACAGGGATTGCAGTCCCAAGAGAAGCTAATTCTTTGTTGGACTGCCCTAAAGTTTCACAAGGTAGACAAAATGAGCCAGCAAACATGGCCCTAAGAGTGCCAACACCAAAGCTGACAAATCCATCCTCTTGTCTCCCTTTCCTCAGATTCTTTTCTGGAACTAATTTGGAAAAAACCTAATTCTGGGTCTTCTGGCAAAAAGTGCCTAAAATAATTGCCCAGAATGGAAGATTCTGCTAGTGCCACATTTCTTTGGCAAGGCAAAAGAAAAATTGGGAAGAGAGGGATAAAGAACAGAACCTGGATGACTGAAGGGTGCCAAAGCAAGAGCTTTGCGCCAGTTGCCATTCTGCTTGAAATCTGCACTGAGGAGCCCAGTGGTCTCTGCTCCCAGCAAGCTGGCCATGGCTTAGAAGAGTTGGCTACAGCAGACCCTGGCAGCACAGCTGATGACAGCAAAACCTCGGAGTAGCAGACGGGCCAATAGCCCATTGGTAGAGGTCAGGAATATCTGATCATGCACAGTTCTGCCATTACAGAGCTCTCACTGAGTAGAAATCCAGCCTATTTCATGCTCCTGTTTTGGGGGATGTTTTAACTGCTTATCAAATCAGTTAGCATTTTTCTAGCCTCGACAGAACAAGAGCCAACAACAGACACCGGATGCAATTCTACCCCTAATGTTGAGAGTTGTGACATGATCTATTCAGCCAGGCCATGGCTTTCTAAAGTTACCCAGCAGCATGCCAGCAGTCACCCAGCAACAGCAGCTTCTAAACAGGGAAACCATGTAAAACAAACAAACAAAAAATTTAAAATCCCTGGTCTGGAACGTACTGCCTTAACTGAAGGGAGTCTTGCCACTCCACACGCTACACTAACACCAATTTAGGTGAGTGAGCAGGCAAACAGACTCCCATGAGACTGCTTAAACAGGCTATGGTATACCAGCTCAATTGCCTGGACAACATCAGGAGTCAAAGCCTGGGGAGCACTTGAAGAGCACAGCAAATAACCCATCTACAAAAATAATCATCATCAAAAACAGTCATCCACAAAATTTTTGCCAATCAGTACTTTGAAAAATGAGCCATCACTTTTTGTGAAGATAATGGACGGGAATTCAATCTATGTCACAGCTATGGAAAAAAAATGCCCATTGCTTTGGGCTACAGGGATTGCTGAGAGCACAAAATTTGGACTTAGTGCGTTGCAGTGTAGAAATAGTCATGGTTAGGGAATGGTTCTCTTTTGACCGGGGTGCTTCAAAGAAATATATTTTGCATGTAGGAAGAAAGCCTAGATTAAAAAGTTGTTCCAGCAGCATCTCTGAGAGACTTTACTTGTTGCAACTCAGGTGAAACTTCAGGAACAGTGAAGACAGTCAAATGCATACCCACAAGTAGAATAAAACATTTACAAGATAAGTGACGATGACCTAGCCTCTTACAAGTCCCAGATCAACACAGGAAGCAATGTGATACTGTTCAGAGGTGCTTTTGCTAACAAACACACTCAGCAACAAAATAATTGGAAAAAAATAATAAAGTCATTCATACAATTTTGTATGTTTACAACAGACTATGCTTCTTTAGCATTTACTAAAGAATTCTGAAGCAGAAGTTTGGAAGTCCCATACACTACACTGGCTTTCTACTGCTGCATCCCCACAGTCACTAGTCATAGTATTATAAATTATGGGTGTATGCAGTAGTTGTGCCCAACAGAGGCTACTTACAAAAAAATATGGGGAGGCTACACAGTAGACTGCCAATATTATAAACATTATGTATCTGAATGCTGTCTCTATATTAGTGATAAAAAAGGGCATTAGTGCTAAAAAAGGCTTCAGCCTCTTTAGCTGGAGAGGACTGCAGTGTAGAGTATCTATGTACAATGGAATGCTTCACATCCGTGCAATCTTCGTTCAAGCAGATGAATTAAAAACAAAATTCCAGATTCTTTGCTCAGGGCAGCAGTACTGTTTGAAACTCTGACTTAATGTGTGCTGTGCCTTTCAATCTTGTATTTTATGAACGCTGCTTTCCTTTAGAATAAGGTATGTTCAAAAACTGAAATGCCACTCGTGAGAAGCTTAGTTCAAGCCACAAGATGGGTCCTTTTTGCACATCAGAAAAACAGACAGTATGGAGAACAAATATGCCAATTTCAAACACAGCTGATGATATCAGGACACACATGGAGTTAATTGCTATAGGCACTGGGAGATCCCAACTGCTCCCATTCTGCTCCATTTCTGATACCAGCGGACTACCACAATACATGACTGTACTTTAGGGTTAGACTACAGCTGCCCTCCATGTCCAGACCCAGTGGGCAGGGAGAAGAGGGAGATTTGCTTTGACACCCAGGAATAACTGCTTCACCTTGGGAGACTGCATTTAAAGTTTTGCTTTTGATTATCATTATGATTATTTGGTGATGATCACCACCCCCTCTAGTTTAATTTAACATGCTTCTGAGCTGAAGAGGTGACTGACTGGAATTATCTGGGAAGAGCTGGAGTGATGGGGCAAGGACATAAAAGAACTTTTGTTCTTTCAATTCTTGTAGTTGGCAAAAACATTAAGAAAACGTTGCCAATTAATTTTCCTCACAGTGGTAACCTTTGCAATTGTAACCTGTAACCAGTTATAACCATAATTTTGCTTGTTTCATACTAATTGCTGACTGTTGTGACCAAACTGTGATGTTATAACTTTTGATATACGGAAAGGGGGAGAAACATGGCACTGTTTGAGCTGACCACAGGTCACTGCTTTTCATATATGATGGTCTTTTACATTTTACATGGCATAACTGCCAAGTGATATTGGGACCTCAGTGCTGGGCCACCTGTCAGATACATACATTCAGGGTTACAGTTCAGTATCCAGTGAGAAGAAGGAATCAAAACAAATTGAAGGAAAGTAAATTCTATTTGGAAGACAACAGCACTGGAGAGAAGATAAGTGAATGTTAGGGTCTCACATTCCCCACTGACCCTCTCATGTAGATTTTGATTTCCACAGAATATAGTGTGATTACTTTTAAAAAGCATGCTAGTTACAAAATCAAAAGTAGAAAGAAACTTCACATACTTGTCCAGAGCTGAGGTCAGAGTTCAGCAGTGTCCTGCTCACACCATGCACAAAGCACCTCTCAGGCAGCATCAGGAATGCTGCTGCTGCTGCTCGCGTGGGGCTTCCACACTGCCCTCCACTACCATGGCTGAGAAAAGCCTGGATAATCCAGAATGAATCATGAAGGCAAAATGTCTTCTGATTAATGAATGCATTGAAATTTCACAGCCCAAAACACATCTTCATTGCTGGCTCTTCCCCAGATGGTACTGATATCTCATCTCATGATACTCTGCTACAGACATCTCTCTAATGAAAAGTACAGTGGAATCTCTAAAGTAGCGCCTGAACCCCAGTTCAGCCATGCCGGACAGAGAGAACGTCTGGCTTGATGTCTTCTTTCATCACTTTCATTTACCCCAGTTTACTAGCTTTCAAGAAGATGGCTGTCTTTATCTTTCCCTGAATGAGACAGATTATTCAAGAACAGGAAATAAAACTGACCAGCAAGAAAGGAGCAGCTTCTATAACCAAACTGATGACGACAGTGCAACCAAAGACAACTAAGAGATCCCTATTACCTGCTATCTACCCATTGTCTCAGATATTCAGTGTATGTTAAGTGCACAAGCTTAATTTGAAAAGCATCATGAAAGCAAATCTAAGTAAAGACCACTATGGAGATGAATCTTCAAGTGCAATCAACTACTTGATCTACCAAAAATGTGCTAGGCCATAAACCCAGCACAGATGATTTAATCTAAAAAGATATGTTAGATTCTTTTTCCACAGCCCCTTAGTCTTAAAAATATTCTTTATGCATATAAGTAATCCAATGGTGTTTACAAGAATAATGGTTTGCAGCACTGGGCAATAAAGGCTGAGATTCTCTTTGCAAATAGATAAATATTTGCACACTGGCCATCTACCCAAATATTATCTGTGTGCATGTAGAACAGAGCACATTTTGCCAGTTGCTTTATTTCACCAGTTGCTGGAACTATAATATCTGTTTCCTTGTCTTCCTTTCGAAGCTCTACTAGTCCATAAAAGCAAAAACCACAGTCTGTACAGATATTGAAGATACATAAGTGATGCATTGGGACTTAATACTACTAAACACTTATACAGCACTTTATATATTCAGTGTTGTACAAACATTAACAAATAAATCCTCACAGTAACTTTCAGTGTACCCAAGTATTATTTTTCAAATCAATGCCAAATCTGTTGCTCATGTATACACCCACTGACATCACGAATGGGTTTAGACCTAGAGATCAGACAACAGCAGTAAAGGACATAAGAATATGCCAGAAGCACTATCAAAAACTCAGATTAGGATTCAGAAAAATCTCATCTCACGCATTTTCTCTTTTGTACATACTTGCTTTCAGTCTAATTCCCTCTATCCCATGAGTGCTAGGCTGCTTTTATAAATACTAACATGACTTAACTGGGGAGATACCATCATTTTACAATGGAAAATCACACCTATTTTAAAGGATTATAAACAAATGAGGAAGCCCACCAAAATAAGTCAAACATTTACTTACACTACCACATCAAAACTAAACAGTAGTAACATATTCACTCTATTGGAATGGCAGCACCCACTGCCTCCAAAGAGGACTCTTAATTATAAGAATTATTATAAAGGTTAAAAATGCAGAATATATGGAGTTGCAAAGCTGAATATGAATAACAGCACCAGTTCAGAGGATTTTATAATGTTTTAAACATATAAGTATCAAATGCTACAAACATTTATTTAGGCTTCAAAGAAAAGTCTGAAATTTATAACCAGGAACAATGCACATCACAACACAGGGACTGCATATTCTGGACATGCCAGTGGTACTTATAAAGCCTATTGGTGGTTTAAAGGCTCAGACTGAAATACTGATAAGGTTACATTACTCATCCTCCAAAAAGCAATGTCAAAATCATTAACACACAAACTGGTTGCATTGGTATACAACCAGAATGGGCGTGGGCCTTGTTAACAGCTAACATTCAAACTATGGGACAGACAGAGAGAGAATCCACCCAAACCTAAAAAGGATGCAATTCTTGAAACTATCACAAAGAGAGAACAAGAAGCTGGCTAACGAACCTGGCTGCTGAGGTCTGAAATCAGGATGGTGGCTAATGCTGAGGGTTCGCTGCTCACGAGCTCCATGTGGCCCTGAAGAGAGTGGTGCTCACACAGCAGCTGGCAGGTTTATCGGCTCCACTTTCTTCAGCCCTGAAACCCAGCCTGGCAGCCTTCTCGCTCTCCTTGCTCTCAGGTGCACCTTTTTCTTCTTTTATGATCAATAGTCCCAGAAGAGACTTCAGAGAAAATGTTGGCCTCAAGTACTCAAAATACTCAAGAGTTAAGTCTGGCATTTTTAGAATACCTGCGGGTAGTCTGGCAAATCAAGTATCCCACATTCACCCATCTCTAATGATGATTATTATGCACCAACAGCTGTCTACAGTTCAATGGATGAGGATCTAATTGATCTCATTACCTCTCCCCATATAAAGTGAAGAGCATTCCTGCTCTGTGGGTCTGGGGATCCTATGCTGACTGAGGGCCTCATGCTGAAGACCCGGAAACAGACTATTTGGGAGTGCTGTTAAGTTTGTTTTCAGCTGGTCAAAACCCACAGAAACAAACATCTTGCAATATACAGTATAATATATTACAATGTGGCTTTTGTTTTACCAGTTTAATACTGAATAGCTCTGATAGCATTCATATGAATATTAATTTTGTAATAAAAAGCAAGAGACTGGTGTATTAGTTATGCGTTCTTTTGTTACTCTTAGTCTTTAATTATTATTATTAATGCTATTATGTCCAATTTCCCCTCACCTCGCTCACCCTCGCAGTCTCCACTGCGGTGCCCTGTCTCAGGCAGCGAGCCCCTTCTGGAGCCAACAACAATGTTACTCAATTAACCCTCTGGCAGGGTACACTGCAGTATACAAATGGTGTTGCTTCCTCTCCTACAAGTCTCTGAACATCATTTCTGTCCTGTGTCCTATGATACAGCCAGGGATCCGAACCACCTCCTTCAGCGTGGGTCGCCTGCCCAGCGTGGCTGGCCCGTACGGTTTGCCATGTGGCAGGTACAGCCGAAATATTTATGCTCGGGTGCTCGTGTGAGATGAATCTGTATTTCAGATTTTAAAAGTTACTTTTCCAAAAAGAGAAAAGTCATTTGCAGAAACAAAAGGCCTGAGTCCACCTCTTTTGGGTAGGTGTAAATCCTCTGTCTTTAATAAAGTTATAGCTGATTTATAACTGTATGAGAGGAGATTCTGGCCCATAATACAATATAAAATGCTCAGCTCTCTGCAGTTTGCTTTTTCATAACGATTACTCCAATGTCACTGTGAAAAAGATGTAATGAAAAATACCTATTACTCTGCAGCTATGCAACTGCCAACTCTCTCTTGTTTTTAAAAGAATGCCACTGTTCATTTGCTAGTCTACAGCAGATATATTTTTAACATAAAAACACTATATTTAATTGGTTATGGATCTCAGTTCTTCTAGCACTACTGGAAATCACACAAAAACACATTAGTAGAGAGCAATTAGTGCAATGGCAGTAAACAACTAAGGCACTATTAAGCT
This sequence comes from Caprimulgus europaeus, assembly GCA_907165065.1. Next base: position 12,895,567 of record OU015536.1, read on the forward strand.
GTGGGTGATTAAATAGTATTACTTCTTTATTTTTTATTATATTAGACTTAGAGAAGATTTTAAACATATATTCCCGTTAAAATTAATAAATGATACAAAGAGCAGGTGTCTTTAACTTTCTTAAGAAGATTTTCATCAGGGCACTTCAGTTTATAGGAAAGATTTTCTTTTACTGGAAGATCTGTCTCTTTATATGGTGTATCACACTATTTCTTATCTCACTACACTGGGACATTTATACAGTAATATTATTTAATGGGAGTTATGAAATCACACACTGTTCCTTCAGAAAATAATACCCATATCTCTGCCACCAAGGAACAAAGAGCTACCAAACTCCCAAAATAATATGCAATTATTTATATCCGTGCAAAGCACAAACTGGGTACTATTTGACAAATTTACTACAATAGGCTATAACAAACACTGTGATAAGTTAGCTTGAATGGCAGTAACCTTCAGGCAACATAAAAGACGAGAATCTGACCCAAGGACAGAACCCTTGTGGTATACCTTTTTAATCTGCCTAGCCCTCACAATCTCTCTGGACTCTGTACTTGTTTATAGATCATCCTCATGGTCTGGCACATCTTTTCCTCGGCATCTGATTAAGTTAACAATGTGCTGCTATTTGCATGCAGATTTGCCAGGCCTTTCTCTACAGCTGCTCCCAAAGACTTGGTCTTTCTCTGTAATGTGATAGCACAGCAGTCAGTAAATGCAATCTTTGTCAAACCCAGGTGTGCTCTTGATTTGGTTCTCATTCGTTCCAAGCAATTTTTCTTTCTGTAACATTTATAAGGCTCTATTATAGTATAGCCACATCTGGAGCTAAAATTCTTCTATTAATTATATACTTTTACCACTATAAAGACAAATTCAGAGACATCTACTAACGTTTTTGTTGTTGTTCTTACTTCGGTTTTGACAGCCTGTATTTTATTTCTATAGAAATTTAATTTTTAAAGCAGCATTCCTGATTTTTATTTCCATAAAAATAGTAATGCAAGCATGAAATGTAAATATTTAGTTTCTCTACTCTAAAATCAGGCTATCAATAGCAATATAAAGTATTAAGCTGCTTTTTTTTTAACCTTTCAATACTTCACATACAAATAACATTATAACAATGTATCTGTCTCGTTAAAAGAGTTACAATCTACTTGGGAAAGAAAGAAAGTGGTTAAACAAAAACCAAAAAACTTACTCAGTTCCCTAGCGGATGCTGGTTCACATCACAGAATCACCAAACAATTTGTTCCCTCCACAGTCAAAAAGCAGAACCAAATCTGATCAGCATGGTGACTTAAATGCTGTATTTTCTTTGTGCAATGAGGGTAATTTTTCAAGATCAGGTTTGAAGTAGATTAGTGCAGAAATATGAGCTAAGCCTTCACTCTTATCATCTGAGTATGGATAAAGGATGTATTCACCCAAGAGCACCACAAGTTATTTTCTAAGAAAAATTTTTCCTACCTCTTTTTTTCATGTGTGTCAGTGCAGAGATCATCACAACAAAGTAATAAATGGAGACTAGCAAACAGGTTTGACAAGTGAATACTTGCTGTGTAAATGTACATTTAAGAGGAAATACTAGAAATCTTATTTCTTAACTTTAAATCTAATTTATGATCCAAAAGGTAGGCTGCTTTGCTAGGCAAATACCTGTGCATTAGAAGAGGTCAGCATGCTTTTAAATTACAGGAGCACTACAAAGAAATACCAGTCCCCTCAAATGGGGAATGAATTCCATCTGACCAAATCATCCTTAGGTGGTCTCCTCTAACCCCTGGTCAAGTAAGGTTAACATGGACACAGTGGGCTGAGATCCCGACTTCAGTGTGAATTCTTCTAAAAGGGAGTCTTTTAAAGGGGAGTATAAATGGCAAACTTTTTTTTCCTTAATCATATTTCTTCCGTTTTGCTTTCACTGATTTTTTACATATTTGTATCAAAAATCAAAAAAGGCAAGCCTTCCATGCCCGTGCAGCTGAATTTACTGCAGCACTGATTATTTCTGAACTATTTTTCTTTAATAAAATTACAAAAAAAAAAATCAAAATAGCTTTACCCATAACAAAAAAAAAAAGTTGCTATTATGTTCCTCATGGTGGACTTTTTAAACTCTCCTACTGAGGAACAAGCTTTTATTTATTTATAGCACATTTTATCTTCCTAAATCATTTTATTTCAGATTATTAGTTTGGCCTTACATACACACAATCCTTTACTCATACACGCAGACACACGCTCACATGCACACATATAGACATACAAAATGGTAAAAAAATCAGCAGACAGACAGAAGCTGTGTAACCAAATTACATCACAGGTTACAATGGAGATAAATAAAAGAAAATCTCTTTTGCTCCTATAGCGTGGTATTTTAGTGGTGATGGTTTGACTTTTGGCCCACACACATATGCCAATGGCAAGGCTAACTCTAGGGACTAACAAAAAAGAATGTGTGTTCACAGCTGTACAGTACACCAATACAGATTACATGTTTTCAGTGTTGCGGCCACAACAGAATGCTAATTAACATACTGGAGTGATGAGAACGGCTGTAAGGGCCTTATTGTTCCATTATTTCATGCAGCCCAGCTGCCTTTGTTTATGTCACTTATCCTCTCGTGCCACAGGTTTTTACTCCAAAAATACTATCCCAATACAACGTTAATATTTAAAAAACAAAGAGGTGGCAGATTGTCATTTCTGTGTCAGTCTCAAACTGCAGAACTGTTAAGCTGTTCTGGTTCGGTATTTAGAAATAATTTAACAGCCATATTCAGACACTGCCTGCATTCTAACATAATGGCTGAATACTTGAACCAAGCAAATGCATAACTATCCTGACATCACTTATGAGATTTAGATTGGTCAGTTAATGGAAGTCTTTACCAGAATCAATACCATAACAGCTTCTTGAAATGAATGTGATTTTTTACACAGAGTGCTGTGAACAATAAGTACAGAAATATCCTACCTTTGTATACAGCACAAAGGAACTGGGATTTGAAATTAAGAAGCAATTACAGTTTTTTGCAAAGTAATGTTACAGTTGATTATTAGAAATAAACACATACAAAATAAGCACTTTTTAATAAATAGCTGGAGAATATTAAAATTCCACAATCCTATTATTCCTTTTTTTCCTACTTTTTTAACAGCCATTTTATCTGCTAGCTTGGTTATCATGTTGCTGTTAAGGATTAATATTGATGATTGTTGCCAACAATGGTTAAATATTGCAGAAAAATACTTTTTATGAAAGAGATGTAGCCCTATCTGACTGTAAGTAATATTAGTTATGCCTGCTGCTTTGACTTCTTTGATTGATTTATGAAAAAAGCAATGTTAAATACCATTATTATTCTTATTTGTATTACAGCAGTGCCTGAATGTCTTAGCTGATATTGGCCAGATTCAGATCTGGGACCCTGCATCACAGCTAAGGAGACAATAACTTCCTAGTACAAAAGAAGAAAACAGTCCCTGTCCTCAGAAGCTCATGACTGCCAGCTCTGATCCCAAAAGCATTTATGTTTCTGAACAGAGGAATCCACCAACATGGCCCCATTGACTCCTGTGAAAGCATGCACCAGGATAAGTTTACTTATGAGTTTAAAGAAACTAGTAAGGTTTTATTTAGTGAGCAGCAACAAGTGTGCAACTTAATGTGAAAAAGTGTGAAACAAGGGGAAAAAACAGCCAAGGAAAAACAGGACACTGGTGGTAGGAAGTTGAATGTACTGCTACCTGTTTACAAGTCAAAGTTTCTTTCCCTCATTTACTCGGTATAAACAAAAAGGAAACACTAATGATAAAGAGGTTTCCAAACAATTTATTCCATCAGTTACCTGTAATTGCTATCACAGTCTGAGCTTGGCTAGAACCTGAAGTGTTAATGGTGCATTTCTTCCTCAGATTTAAAAAAAAAATTAAAAAATCATCTAGTTCAGTTTCCCAAGTTTAGCTTTACCAACAAAAGGTGAGAGAGCTAACAACATACCTGTCACCTCAGTCACACCCAGCAAACAAAACTCAGGAAGGGTAAGTCTCCCCCAAAATGCCATCTCCCTAATCAAAGACACAGTTGTTCATCATGAAGCACACCAAAATCCTGAAAACATCCAATCGAGTGAACAAGCCCTAGTTGCTTTTTAATGAGTTTAACTGGTAATCTCAGATAAATGTGGAACTGCTTGAAGTGTCTGTCTTATGTAAGGCAATAATGAGAGGATTTAATGTTTTCTACAGCCCACACAGCTTATAACAGTGAACATGCCACAGGTGTGGCACAATCTAATATATAGTAGTTTCTCAGCTATGACCATGCCCCTACTGTGGACAGAACATAGATTTTTTTAATTGGATCCAGGAGCTAGCTAAATTACCCAGCTGCTCTGTGTTTAAGCCCCCAGCTAGTTTATATACCAATAATAATAAACTTTCTATAATAGCAACCCAGTCTATTACAATGTTTCTCGCTCTAACTAAAAGTAAGCCACTTTTCCTTCAGCTATGCTCATGAATGACACCATGGGATTTGTCCCCTCCTAAAACTGTAAAAACATTATGAAAAGACACAAGTATGTGCTTATGGAGTTTTGTTTTGTTTTCTAATAGGATGATCTGCTATTTTATGATACAGGCAGACAATATCATAAGCCTATCAGTTGGGAATGCATTGAGAAGTTGGCTTTTTATTCATGCTTATTTACCACAACAAAGCAACACCTAGTTACAGTCACAAAATTAAGTACCAACAATGGCCTCTTAATAAATTTTGCCTGCTACAATTGTAGGTACTAAAAAAATTCTCTCTACATAATCCACTCATGCATTTATTTTAAAAAATAGCATTTAATTCTGACATTTATTAAATAAAATTGTTTGCAGTAAGTAGTAGGTGTGTTGTTGGAACTGTGATAGGCTATTCTAAGACTGACAAGTGTTCTGTAGAGATGTACCAGCTTTTACCAGAGCAGCCAGCATAGTTGTGGAAGAAAACCAGACAAGATTTTGGGACTGGAAAAAGGTTGTCTTTGCTTTAAAATGCAGCATTTTCTTTCCCTGCAGAGATACCTGTTGGTTTACTAAAATGTTACATCTCTATAAACTTTGTCTTTCTGAAAACACATTATAAAAAGAACTGTAAAATTAACACTTAGGCAACAAACCAACAAAACACTAGAGCTCACACTGACTTCCTTGAGGACAGGATAAAAGACTGCCAGGACTGGACCGTATCTGTTGCTTCATAACTTTCAGTGAACTACTTCTTTCAAACTTAGTTTATGAAATTCTATTGAAATTAACTTCTTGTAGCTTAGGCTGATAAAAATAACACCACTGAGGCACTAAAACACCAATAGACTGATTACAAGGTCACATAAATGGATATTCATATAGCTGCTGGGCATAATGCATAAGTAACTTCAGGTGCAAACCATAAAACTGCAGTGTGTAAGCACAGGCAAATACAAGAAAAGAGTTGACACATTTAAAAAATATATATCCTCTCTGTATTTAATTAGGCATTTAAAACTACTCCCATCCTAATTGCAGATTTTAAATTGGTTTTAGAGCTGAATTTAACAGAGCCCAAGAATTCTGTAACAGTGGCTCCAACTCTGCAAGAAAACCTTGCCAGTTTACATAGCAGCTGCAGGACTCTCCTACAACATCTACATTATATACAGCACCCTCGCTCCACAAACACAGACATTTTCAAAATAACCCTCAAAAAAGGGTACTTCTGTTTTCCTAGTCACTCTCAGACAATACTCAGTAAGAAACAGACTGAGCTGGAAAATCCTCACTTGCAGACAAACCAGTCCAGGCACTATATAGCTGTCACAAGGCTGACAGCTTATTGTATTGAGATCATACCTTCCCACAGAAAATCCCATGGGAAAGGCTGGAACAAAAAAAATCCTGATGTGATCCATCCAACTGAGCAGGGCAGCAGTTGCTTCCTGTGAGGACCAACCTGGCAGCCCCATCAAGTCTATCATACTGAACCCCAGCCCTCCTCTCTCCAAAACATTGCCAAAAGACCTCCACACCTTGCTCGTGCCCAAGCCCCAGTGTCCCCCTGCTCTGTGCCATCACATGCCACACAGAGCAGTCAGTCTGGTCTGGGATGAGATGGCCACTGTAGTGTGATCATGGAGCAGGAAACTGGCTGTGACACAGCACAGAGGAGTCCCACTGGAAGGCATACTCTCCAGCAACAGCCTAGCACGATGGCCTTCTCCTCACCAGCAAAATTTGTAGCTGCTTGAGAAGGGAAGCAGACAGCAAGTCAAGGACATCCGCGCAGGGGCTTTGGGCCTCCACACAAACTCTAATCCAATTACAGCCATGCTTTCATGGATCCTTAAGAGGCTCCAAGAAAAAGATGGCTTAAAGCTTGAGCTGCATTCCTTTTTCCTGGTCTTCATGGACCAGAAGTTGATCATTTGCAGCTCTCTATAGTTCTCAGTCCACCCATCCCTACCTGCCAGCCTCCACTCCTTCCCCCCATAGTGCTCCATCAATCAGTTCTTCAGATGCCTGCCAGAGATCTGCTTTGTTCTGCATCCAATTCCAAGTCCATGTACATAATAAGAATTTCATTCCCATGCCTGTGCTTTCCATCTGGGAAACTGAATCTTTTGTGACATTATCATTTTATATTGTCCTTAGACTGTATGGAAAAGCTTCCACTGTTGTCCACAAAAAGGAAGCCTGCTACAGAAGCTGGGCCCTCCATCTGCAAGCAGCTTTCTCACATCAGGATTCCCTCCTCTCTGAGAAAAAAACTGTTGCATTTCAGTTCCCTAGTGCAAAAAACAGGATTTCCAGGCTTAAAAATTATGTGATATGGAGCATAAGGCATTCCCTTGGCCTTAGAAAATCCCAAGTCTCAGGGCTGGATTCTGCACCTGAGGAAGCATTATTCTGACTGGGTTCTCCATCCCCTGGATGACCCTTGGCAGGCACATGCTTTCTACACTAAATCACAGGAAATGTGATGGCTTCATCTTTTCTTTAAGTTTTGCTTAAGTTTGTCAGTTATTTAAGTTTTACTTAAATTTTGGGTTCCAGAGAACCCAAAGTTCTACAGAAGTCCAATGATTTTGGCAGAAAGTCAGGAATAACGATCTGCTGAATTGACATGGTTGTAGTTCAGCCGTTGATGTCCAAAGCCACATTCCCTCTAGCCAACTGAGTTTTTTCCAGTGCTCACAGCACACCCAAAGCATGCACTATTAATCAACTAGTGTAAACCGTGTTATGCCTTATTATATTACAGACACTGGATTCCTGTGTTTGGTGGTATGATCTTGTTGCTTCAGAGGCATATTTTTAAAGAAAACGCTGCTTCAGTTAGGGTGGATTTGTGAATTGCCAAGCATAAAACACCCATCAGCCTTCTAAAGCAACCAACTGGCATTACCACAACACTGTCATTTAATGTATATGAAGGTATACTTTCAAATACTTGGACATAACTGAATGCTCAAAATCTCTTATTTGAAGAACAACAAAATAATAAGAAATAATAATAATTATAGCAATAACTGCTTAGTATTTGTATGATAAAAGTGGTGAAAAGACATTAACTAATTAGAGCTCACAACACCCATGTGAGGTAGAAAAGTATAATTATCCACATGCTACAGATGGAAAACTGACAACGTGGAGTTACCTGCTTTTCCAAGACATGCATGAGGGGATAATCACCTAATACAAATTCACCAAAAACCCTACGGGGAAAGCACCAGTGCAATGGTCACACAGGTTCAGTTTCCTTCCAGTGAGCTCTGATGCAGTGATCATGCATCATGGAGAGAAGCAGCATGGAGAGGTGTGGGACAGACACACGTACCTTGCATCTAGAAACTGTGCAGAGGAGACAGAGACAGCTGCACAGATCATTAACGGCAGCCTGACTACTTGAGCTTGACACCTTTTCTAGAATGTCACTCACAGTGATGGGGCAGTAGAGCCAGGACAGGAAGCCAAGTGGCTTTTGCAGGAGGAAGACAACTGTACTGAACCCTATTGAAGAGACAGCTTTTGCAGCACAACCTTTGACCACATACTTAAGGTTCAAACAAAACATTTGGGGTTTCCTATACTTTCCTTCCATCTCTTTTAGGAGTCAGGTAGGCTGGGTTTCTTGCACATGGTACGTTCTGACAATGGCTCATTTAGTGGATTTTTTTTTTTTCCTCTGTAAGACTGTTAGCTCAATTCTGTATAACCAAGAGGTTTGGGTGACTTGCATAAAGCATGGATAAAACTACCACTACCAATCACAGTCAGAGGCTGATCAAAGCCAACATTCATTAACTTTGAACACAAAATTGTCTGAATCCATCAGTAACTGCAATGGTGCCTAATTAGAGAAGGCATCGCCTATTTCAAAAGCCATGCTATCTAGCTGGACCATTGAGCAGTAGAGAAAAGTAGAGAGTAGCAAAATCTCATACGAAGGAATTAAAAAAGCACAGTGATTTCATTCTTTATGCATGGCACAAGTTATTATCTCAAACAGTGACATCGATAATAGGGGCCTTTATTTAGAGAGTGCTGAGCTTCAGCAATTCCCATTCTCTTTAGGTAGAATTGAGGGTGCTCAGCAGGACTGAAAAAAAAAAAAACCCAAAAAAACAGTGACCAGCTAAACATTGTAGTGTGTGGTCCAGGAAGCTGGGGAGTGCCTGGAGAAAAAGGAAGAGCCATAATTAAATACAAACATAATGGAACATGGACAGCCAGGATCCTGTGCTCTCCCCAGTAGCACTTTACCAGAGTGAAACGGAGCGATAGTCTAAGCTTTATTACTCCTAGTCCCCCTTCCACATAAATAGTCTAAGAAAAATAACAGTGAAACTATCAGTCCTAGAAAAGAAACTGCGTTGAGGGAAACCTAAACAAAAGTTTTACTTGAAATTAGAGATGAAGAGAGATTCAGAATAATTTCTCACATACATTCATTGACGCTGCCAACTGTTTTTTGCTATATGTTGTTCCTGCCCTTTTGCATTTGATCTTTGAATATTCCAGCAAACCAGCCTCACCAGCAGGAACACAGATGAAAAAAGGAGCTTCAATGACTTGTCAAAATAACCCTGAGCTGTGTATTAGACTGTAACATTGAAACATGGTAATTCCTAATGGCTTGGCTGGTGTAGGAGGCTGGCTGTGACTCTCTGTGAAACTTCACCTGTCGGACAGCAGAGCGCTTGCTGGAAAGGGTTAAGTGGGCTCCCATGGGGACCCAGAGCAGGGGGTGCATTATCCCAGCAGGGTGAGGAGCCCACAACACCCCAGCAGAGAATGTGCCTCCACCTGAAGTCAACAGGAGCACTGCCATCAAACTCAACTCTATGGGGCCAGGACTTCGTCCAGTGAGCGCATGATGCAACCCAAGAGAG